>CM063506.1:10277038-10294538 GCA_032207245.1 Pardosa pseudoannulata
TATATTTTCAAAATCAGATGAAGGTGTTAAAAAAGCAAGTCGGCGAACGGCCGATGATCAAACAAAAGCACGACTCATGAGATTCCAAGAAAACATAGTATCGTATTGGTAATAAACCATGAAAAAAACCCATATAGGAGTACGAATCAGTAGTAGCAAGTAGGGCCATCTTAAATTGTGTCCTGGTTTACGGTAATATATCGGTAACCGCTATTTACAGCTCCGATTGACAATACCAAGTGTATGGGTTCTGGATCGAAGGTTAAGGTTCGAAGGTCATTTCACCACGAGGATCAGAGAGGTTTGTTTTCAAAGTTTTGTTTTGTGGTAATATTGGTCATTCATTATGTCTTTAAAACATCGGCGTTTTATTGCTAATTTCAAGCTGAAAGTAATTCAGAAGGTTGACGAGAAGGCAGTAAGAAATTGGCGCAAGCAAAAGAAACATTAAAATATGAAAAGAAAGCGATCCAATCGTCGTGGAAAAATACAACGGCCTGTAGTAGAAGACGATTTACATAGCTGGGTTTTCGAATGTAGGCCGTTCTGTTTCTTCAGTTAAAATGCGTATCCGAGGCTATGCAGAAGAAATTATTTCATATTTTAAAGTTGAAATTAATTGAGCCTAATCCATACTTTTCGGCCATCTCCTGTACTTAGGTTTTTATTCATATAATGATTTAACATTGTCTTCTAAAATAAATATTTTTGCTCGTATAGTCCATGCATTATCTAGTAGTGTGGACTATCTGAAGATTTATGAATTTTTTTAAATAAAAAATCCTTCGGATTATACGTACGAAATTACGGTACAACTTTTACATTTTAAGAAGTAACTGTGTTTTTTATTTATTAAACATACCTAAATTTAAAATAATAATAAGTATTATACACATTAGATAAATGCCAAGTCTTAAAGAAATCCAATCAAAAGGTATCGTTTTCTTTTATGCATTAATCATCTCCCTTTGAAGTCATTCTGTGGTTTATACGAGCAGCTGAAATACCTGACAAATCATATTTTTCCATTTTAGTGTTTTTTCCTTCAGATTTGTTAATAGAAGATAGACATATTTTGTGTCCGTCATACTTAATTTCCTAGGGCTTCTGATTAGGGATGACGTGTAAGACTTTTTACGAGAAATTCTTTTGCGGCTTCACATTACTATGAGTATCATATTTCGTGGAAATTTAATATTTCTTCAGATTAAAACAATAAAAAATAACACATACAAATGTCTTTATTTTTTCTTACTAAACTTTTTAAAGACGGTAAGAAAATATAGTCGAATAAATAACTTTATACAAAATTAGTAAAACAACTAGATAAATATTTGTTTTAATTACCGAACTGAATTTCAAATTTCAATTCAAAATTTAAGTAAATAAATATTAAATCAATGTATAATATCTCATTTAGTTTATCATAATTTATAACTATTATTTTTATGGCATTAACCTGAATTGGTAAAGTTCGTATTTCTATTTTATTTTAATAATGTATTTTTTAAACAAAAATCAAAACATTAACATTTAAAATGTATTGCCACATGAAATACCACTTTCGAATGTAATAAGCTATACTTTACAAACACTAAATATTTATGTTTCTTATTTATTTCCGAACTGAATCTCAAATTTCAATTCAAAATTTATTTTATTAATGTATTTTTAAAATTAAAATATTAAAATTTAAAATGTATTGTCACATGAAATACCACTCTCGAATGTAATATGTTATTCTTTACAAACACTAAAAATTTATTCTTCTTATTTATTTTAATTTTGCAAAAACTTCGTAGTATAACTAAATAAATTATCTCTTTTTATTAAAAACAACGCAATGCTTTCAACGATTCTAAATTTAAATATTTCTCATTTTATATTTATTAAATAAATGAGTGTCTAGAAAACAGATAAAATTTTTAATATTTTTCGCTGTGTTACATATTAAATGCAAAGGTTCAAATGCTAGCTTCTCATTTTTAATATAGATCTGTTTCGTAATATAATTAATTATAAGTGATTAAATTTTGCTAAAAATATTCATATTAACAGATAAAATTTTTAATAATATTTTCCGCTGTGTTACATATTAAATGTAAGGTGTCAAACGCTAGCTTCTCATTTTTAATATACATCTGTTTTGAATATAATTAATTGTAATTGACTGAGTTTTGCTAAAAATATTCATATTATTTAGGTAAAATATCTCATTTGTAAAATTAATCTTTCAAAATTGAAAACAAAATCGATAGACTGTTAGCGGGGTTTTTCTGAGAGTGTATACTAGAAAAGCAATAGTGATGTACAGTTAATGTTTTCAGGGGAATATGATTCATGATATAAGTATAAAAATTGCCTCATTTAAATTTTTAGAGCCAATAATTCAGATCTTAAAATGGATTGTATATTGTAAAACTTTTATCAATACTGCAGACCTAGAATAAATATAACAAACTCAGTTGTACGAATTATTTTAATTTAAATGTAACATTTTCTTTTTATAAGTACACTAGCATGTAAGTACACTTGCTCAATAGGGAATTTTCAGGAGTTAAAAATTTCTGAAGCATATGTTAATACGAAAACACATGTAGATTAATTCCCCCATAAATCTATAAAGAATAGGAGGTAATAGAGGTATGTTTCGAATTTATAAAAATAAGGATGTAAAAATTAAAGTATAAAGTTAACTGTAATTGACGTCACAGCTATTTATTTTGTATGTGATAATTATATAAAAAGTGATCCATGAAAATATCAAGAAAACTAATTTAAAATTAGAATTAAATAGAAATATTGTTTTCGTCACCTAGAAAATGGCGTTGACATATTTTTCACTAGTGAGAAAGATTCAAAATTTTGAGAGATTTGGAGGAATTAATGTAAAATTAATATAGCTAACTATTTCATCTTAGCAAAAAACTTATTTATCCTCATTTTCTCAGTATTTCAGATTCAGCTTTATCCTCATTGTTAATATCAAATTTTGATCATAATTTGGAAATTTAAGATAAATGAAAGTTAGTTAAATAGTATAGGAATGAAAAATAACAGCACTGAAATGTCATTGCCCCGTATTTTACAAAATATTCAAAAAATAACTGAAGATGTAATACATGAAAAATGTGTAGCAAGTAAAGGCAAGTCCAGTATAAAGGAATAAGTTTAGTTATGAAAAAATGCTAATATTGCATGCATAGATGTAAATAATCAGGAATTGTCTAAGTTATCGTTGAAAATTTAAATTCGCACTGTAAAAAAACAAAAAGGATATGGATAGAATGTAAAATAGTTAATAAATGAAGAAACTCTTACCCGTGTTAAGAATAATATAAATATAATAATAAGCAAAGATGTTTGTTGAATATAAAGATCCTAAAATAGGATCGTAAACAATCTTAGTTTAATTATGAAATGAATGAAATCTCTATAAAATTCACCTGTTAAACAATTTAATTGTGACGATAAAATAGCTGAAAAAATGATGTTACAGAAACATATTCATTTGGACCAAATCATTTACCATTTTGCTTTTATTTTAATATATATATATATATATATATATATATATATATATATATATATATATATATATATATATATATATATATATATATATATATATATATATTCTTTTTTTACACTAACATTGCTCAACAACAATCGGATAGGTTGGGCGCTAGGCTTCGATATCGGAGTGAGTTAACCGGGTTTGAGTCCCATTGATGGCATGGATGTTCGTAGCCGTTCGGAAGAGGCTTTAAGCAGTAGATCCAGGTCTCTTTAGCCGTCGTGTAGCACAACAGTAGACCATCACAGTATTGAACCAAAACTTTGCATTGTACAAGGAAGGAAAAGATGACTGCGATTTTCATACTGATTTCGTGAATTATATCTCATTAGGTTCTAATGTCACATTAGCTTTTGCATGTTTCTGAAGCAGAAACTGTAGAAATGTCATGTCATTCTTAGTTTTCTTGTGTTTATTTAAAAGGGTTAAAAGTAACCCGATTGGATAAGATATATTATCGAAATATTTTTCAACATTTGACGCTAGTATATTTGTATTTATTTAATGTTCATGTGTTTAAAATTGATGCCTGATGCATTACTTTAAAGTGGTTGTTGGAATGTTCATCTTGTAGAATACCATTGCAGGAAATGGATTTATCTATAGCAAAATATCCATACACTTTATGAGTCATTTATACAAATAAAATCCATATCGGTAAACTTGAAAATCGTAAGTGATCAAATAGAATTGAATACACCGAAGCTAGAGAGAAATATCGAAGATCTGATCGACTGTAATATTATTCATTGAAAACCTGATAACGTATTATAATTTATATTGCAGAAATGATCGTATGTATGATTAATTCATATATTAAGGTTCCATCAGCATCCAATGGACATGAAGTTTCATAAATCTATACCTCATGGATGGAATAAAATCTCT
Source organism: Pardosa pseudoannulata (assembly GCA_032207245.1). Classification (NCBI taxonomy): domain Eukaryota; kingdom Metazoa; phylum Arthropoda; class Arachnida; order Araneae; family Lycosidae; genus Pardosa; species Pardosa pseudoannulata. The sequence continues at coordinate 10,281,504 of CM063506.1, forward strand.
GGTTAATGCTCAAAAATATATTGGATTTAAAATGTGTAACAGTAGTATAATATGAATATAAAGTTTTACAATATTTTATTCATATATCCATATCAAATTGAATTAAACTAAACATTTTATCACTTAATTTCAATTATCAGTTTAAATAACTGAATTTAAAAAACAAAATAGTTTTTTAACTGTTAAATGAAACATGTTTCACAATAGATGAGTGTAATAGCAATAATTTTAGCTTAAACTATTTAAAGTAGTTCAGTTGAGAAGGATTTATGTATTAATTATTCCTTTAAATTCAGTCAAAACAGCAGCATGCAACAATGGAATAGGGAATGGGTTTATTATAGTGAACATATTTTTTTATGCTTTCTACTAAACGTTTTCAGTGCAGAAGGTAGTAGCAAGAAGGCAACATATGTTATGGAGGCCTAAAGAAAAATTGTATTTCATTAAGAAAATTAGCAAAGGTATGAAGAAATAATAATTAATAATTAGTTTTGAGAAATAATTAATTAAAACAAAAAAGAAAGAAATACTACTCTTATATTTAACAAAACAGGTACTTTTACTGTGTTGAATAAATACACTAAAAATGAGTAGTTAAAATCTAATTTGGTTATAGATATTTTTGTATACACACTCATACACACGTGTGAATGTATACTTGCTCTGTCCTCTTTCTATAACTTCTCTCTGAGTCAGTTTTACTGGGTGGTAGATAACTAATTTAAATCACATTTTACAAACACTTATTCCGAGGATTTGAACATTCTAACCATAGAGACATCAAATATTATTACTTTCAATGATTTTTTAAAGATAAAAAGTTATTTATTAAACTTTAATTTCTCTGCCACCAAAAGTGAGAAAACAAGTGAATCACTGTGGTTGAAATCTTTCCAAGATTCTTAAAGCCATAAATTGAAATTATAAATTTCAAATGGACAACTCAATCACCATTTTTCAATATTTACTGGATATAAGGCATTTTAACAAAGATTAAATGCGGGTGTATGCATTTAATTACAACTTTTTGCAATCCAGATTCATAGCATCATAAGTCACCTTAGAATACAAAATCTCACTCATAACGAAAAGAGTAACTAGTGTTGGGAACAATTTAAGATACTCACAGATCGTGACGATATTTATAGGTCATGAACATGTTCCATGTATCTCCAAGTGCGTTGATAATTAAATAAAGCTAACTGTCACAAAGTTCCCAACGTTTCTCAATATTTAAACGGGCATAAATTTCCATGCCTGCATAAAAAGCATATCAGGATTACCAAACAATCCCTGGTAATTAAAACATGTGACAAGTACCACTTATGAAACACTAAAGAAAATTTTAAGGCTTATACACAGATAAATATATATATATATATATATATATATATATATATATATATATATATATATATATATATATATATATATATATATATATATATATATATATATATATATATATATATATATATATGCATATTATTCTCTTCTAATTATGGCATATTTAGATCATGTTATCTTTAAGTCTGGCTGTTCTTCTTCCCTACCTGTTATATTATTGTAGTATATTTTTTCATGACTAGAACTAAACCTATTTCACATTACACAACTAAATATTGATGCTGAAATAAAATATCAGATAAATTGTATTGTTCTGCAATGTATATTTTGTTAAAAAAAAGGCCGCAGTATCATATGAGATAGAAATACAGGTTAGCAAGATAATGCAAGAGAGACTAAACACAATACTCCACTTATGAATGGTGTTGCATATTCTAAAATGAGGACTAAAATTATTGAGCTTGATTCGAAATAAAAGAAATAAGACTTGATTTAAAATTTGTAGAAATGAATTGTAAAATGTATACTATTTGCTCCATGTGAAAACCTGTTGAACGATGGTCAGAAGATGTTGGAACAGGTAGGGCTCTTTTTGAAGTTTATTGGTGGTTTGAAATCCAGTGTTAGTACCGATGTTAATAGCTGATCTCAGTTCGCTTTCTGCTGATGGTCTTGATCAAATAAGATTATATGTCAAAAACTTTCCTTGTAGCTTTCGAAAAATGAACAAAAATCTTACAAGGTGGTGGTGGTGGGTCTAATGCCACTTAGTCATACCAAGCCCAAAAGATCACTGCTCTTTCGAATTAAGGAAGATTTGAGCGCCTTTAGCTGTGAACGACCACCGTTAAGGTAAAAGTACGACTTTTCTCGAACACACAAGACATAACTTTATTAGGGGGCCGTTGGAACTTATTCATACACTCATTCATCCATCCAGAAGTCAAAGTTTTAGATCCAAAGCAGAGACCGACTCATCATTGATTCAGTACCCCCAAAGGTATAATTTTTTATGGGAATTTGGAGTACTTTGCAGTCAAGGCATATTTAACGTGTCCCAACTGCCATTAACAACACGGCGGTCTTTGGCCTAGACGAGGACAGAACTTGCCACGAGACTGACGCTCTACCAATCAGGCTACCTCGGCCCCACTTACAGGTTACTATATATAATGTAATTTCAAATAGATGTTTATTTAAAAACGGCCTAATAGCTTACATTCATACTATATTACATTAAGGCATCATTAAAAGCTTCGGAATATTAATATTCTCAAAAGTAGTTAAAAGCAATGACGCAAAAATGTATATTTTAATAAAATAATTTTTATTAATTATTTCACATGCGTTTTAAAATATTTTTTTTTAAATTTGAGATGATAAAAATATCTGAGCACTTCTCATCACTGTTTTACATTTCAATATTTAATACTTTATTACAAAAACATAGACTTTCAAATAACAACAGAAATTCAATTTCGTTTTACAATACATTCCGAAACATATTATGGAAATTTTGGAACAAAGTAAATATTTTTAATATACAAAGTACTTAAATCAAAAATTAACCTTAATATAACATCACAGGGCTACATTGTTTCCCAAGAAATACCATTTTCATATCAGCGTCACGTACTTTTTCACATTAAAGTGTTCTTACTGTGGTCAAAAATTGCTGTCCATTCTAAAAGATTCAAAAAGAAACGGAACCAACCATTTGTTTTAAACGACTTACTTTACGTATACACTTGTTTTCTAAATTTTCGAAACCCTGCCTCTCATGGCAGTCACGTCTCTAAATGATATATTTCAGATCTCGTGGATGGCGTACTTTTTTGCATGGAAATCACGTTTGCTTTCATTTTATTTCTCTTTTTCTTGTTTAGAAATAAAGTAATCAAAATACCTTTCCCGATTTGTATTCTGTGTTTACATGGATAATGCATTTTACGGTTATCATTGAAATGAGTTACAATTGTTTAAAATCAGATCTTAGTAGTTGTTTTCTGTAATGTACTGAATTAATAAAATGAAATTGACCAGATTAAGAGTTATTTTGAGGGTTTCATAATGTATACTGTTTTTAAAAAATGTAAATCATGAGAAAAATGAAACAAAATGAAAATATATGTAAATCTCTCGTTTATTTACTATATAAACAATAGAGAAAAATTAATTAAAATATATAACATTATAGATTATGTAAAAAAAATAATTTCTTCAGTGGTATACCAAAACTTCTTAAGAAACTAGAATGAATAATTTAAAGTTGGGGACTATAAATCCATATACATCTGGAAAAATTAAACAAAACAAAAAATATATCTAGATCATAAAATTAACATTTATATAAAGTTTGGTTTTGTTTGGTTCGCTACGGTCTACTTTTTGCAACACGAGGGCTAATGAGACAGAGACCTACTGTTTAAAGCCGATTCAGAACGGCTACGAGCATCCATGCCATAGTGAGATTTGAGACCATGAACTCCGGTTCCGAAGGCCAGGACTCTAACCATTCGACTATCGTTCGGCCTAGTTATGTCAAGAATTTAATTTTTTATTCATAGTATTAAATCCTGTGAATATTCAGATAATTTTCATTGGGAAAATTTTGTAATGAAAATGTACAAGAAAGTGAGTGTAAAATGATCTGGACCAGGTATAAATAATGTCTCAAATTTGCCATAGTCGGTGAGACATCGACAAAATTGGAGATAAAGTTTAGTCGCTAAATTTATCCTAGTTTCGATAAAATAAATGTAGTGTAGTGGAAAAGGTATGAATAAAAGATACATAATTGTGCACAGATACCCAATTCATGTTTTGTTCTGTTTGTGTAAAATGACCACAGTCGATTTAAAACCTTTTTTATAAACAGAGTATAGAACAAAAAGGTTTGTGGAGTGCAGGAAGGTAGCCTGTTTCTCTCCGATGAGTGTAGTACCTAGAATGTTTAAAAACTTATTATTAAACCGACTAAAATCACGCATATATGTATTATATTTTGTATTGATTTTATCAATTCTAAAAAAAAACAATTTTCGATATTCTGCCATCAAGTGTTGTCTAAAATTAAATGTAATTTTAAGTTTCATATGAAATTTAAGTATGTATGAAAAATATTAAACTTATTTGATAAATTACTTTAGGCTATTTATTGCCTAAATTTCGCGAGCAAGAGGTTTTATTTAATTAAACATATACTACAACTTAATATTACAAAATGATATTGAGTTCATCTCCATTTCCTCTCTGAGTGGTTACTGTCTAGAAGTAAAATGGTGTTTAGATGTGTTCTAACCTAACACTCAGACTGGGGAATCTTCTGGCTTTTACTCACTTGGTTATGCAACTTCAGAAATGTTGTGGTAGTTGAGTCAGAGTTACGTTCACAGCGTCACACAGATGTTTAATTTGGTTTGGAACGTTATTAACTACTGTTTAGAAACACGATACATAATGAGAAGGAGACATATTCTTTAAAGAAGATTCGGAATTGCTACAAATACACATGTCATCAGCGGTACTGGAAACCATTCACTTTAGTTAATACCGAAATGCAGCTTCCTACCCATTGAATAAGTTTAGGTACGGTTAGAGTTAAAAAAAAGGTTATATATATTTACATATATATGTACATGTATGTATGAATGTATATATACATAATAAGTGTTTTATCACAAATGAAACCACCAACGAAAAATGTTAGACATGCTGAAAGACACTAAATTTTAAAAATTTAAAGTTGGGTTTATTCTGACACATCGTCTATAGAGTTTTTGAACGCCAAAACTTATACATGTTGTTATATCTAATGATGTGACTAAGCCAATCAGATTGTTAATAATTACTCACATGATGAAGCTCAAGAATCGAAACTAAGTTACGGAAAGAACATATCTAAGAATAGCTGAGCTAGGAATTAATTTTGGTGGATTGAAAGTCGACAGGGTTACCACAAAGAAAAGGGAAACAAAAGAGTTTTACAAATGAATACAATTTTAAGGATCGTATCACCAGACATTTATTTCAGAATATTATTATATTTAAGTTAGTTTAGGGCTCATTACACATATATGTATATATACGTGTGTGTGTAACCAGAGAAATTATTCTCGCTGATTGTACAAGAATTTATCTGCTATTACATAAATTGTCCGGGATTGCCGGACAATAAGAGAAACTCAATGATTTGCAGTTAGGATACATTAAAAATAACGAAGTCCAACGTTGTGGAACTTAATAGAAACCATCGTAAAAGGAATTTAATTTGGTGAACATACATATATATACATGTATATGTATATATATGTATATGTATATATATATATGTATATATATATATATATGTTTATATATGTATATATATATATATATATATATATATATGTATGTATATGTATGTATATGTATATATATGTATATATATATATATATATATATATATATATATATATATATATATAAATATATATATATATATATATATATATATATAATATATATATATATATATATATATATATATATATATAATATATATATATATATATATATATATATATATATATATATATATTATATATATAATATATAGTATTTATATATATATATTCTATATATATGTATATTATATTTATATATATGTATATATATATATACATGTATATATACATATATATATGTATATATATATACATATATATAATATATATATATATATATATATATATATATATATGTGTATGTATATGTATATATATATATGTATATATATATATATATATATATATATATATATATATATATATATATATATATATATATATATATATATATACGTATATATATACGTATATATATATATACCTTTATGTATATATATATACACGTATATATATGTATATGTATGTATGTATATATATATATGTATATATATATATATATATAGATATATATATATATATATATATATATATACATATATATGTATATATATATGTATATATATACATATATATATATCTATATATATATATATATACATAGTATATATATACATATATATATACAATATATATATATATAGTATATATATATATATATACATACATTTATATATATATATATATATATATATATACATATATTTATATATATATATATATATATAATATATATTATATATATATATATATATATATATATATATTATATATATATGAGAGAGAGAGATGTGTGTATGTGTTCTTTTGTGTGTTTCTAAAGACATGTAGCTAAACACATACTTGAGTTTATAGAAGGTCACACTTTTAGACAATACATTTCCTGTATTACTACAATTAAATTTGTTTAACTTCTTAATCACAGTATTATTCCTAGCGGTTTCGAACATCCATACCCCACCGATAATTGAACTCACTAACTGTGAATAGCAGCGTCTTAACTGTTAGGCGATTGTTTAGCTAAGTTCTGCATAGAGTTGACGGATAGTTTCTGAGCAACAGTCTCCGAATTTATAATCAGATTTGAGAATTAAAAAACGTTGTTTAAACTTGAAGTACTCCATAAGTGCAGAACTAAAAAATAGAAAACTACAATATAACCTGATGGAAAATAAATAACAAAACTTATATAAACTTCACTGATGAACTTCGAACAAAACATATGCAAATATACTGCATGCCTTCCTTGTAATATTATTAAATTCTATATATATTTTTGCTGTACTGTGATTAAACTTATTTTATTTAAACGTGAGATACAACTATAAAGTTCTTACAAAAGTTGATCAGTTACATGAATGCAAGAATATTACTTTTTAATGATATCAGAAGTTTAAAACATAATAATTTAACAGAGAATGGAATTGTATTCAAAAATGTATAGAATATAGCAAATGAACGAGTAGAGGCGATGTACTAACAGCAGGCATCATCTTCAACCAGTTTCTTAATACTTATATCGAGTTTTTCCGTTATATGCAGTGCACATTGCTATTAAAAAATGGCGGCGGAAGGTAAATCTTACTATAATACAAAAATATTTACTAACGTTTTAAGCACAAAATTTAATCATACGATGGCTAATTGTTTTTAAGTACATCCAGGCTTATTGAATATCCGTTATATTGAAATTTTTCGTTATATAGATTACAAATTGAAATAAGGAAGGTGCACAATTATATTACCAAACTCCTAACAGAAATTTTTGATCACTAATCTTTTCTTATTGCGAGATAAAAGTCTTTAAAATACATTCAGCATTTGGATAAACTAGATATTTAGATATAGCCTTCACTCATTTGCAGACGTAAAGTTTAAAATATTCAAAATAGGCAATCGATGAAAAGGGGTATTTATGTTAAAATCTGAAAACAAAATTTTCGTGATTAAAATATTTCTTTAATTTCGTAAAAGTGATTTAATACGCCTGGAAATCTAAAAAAATGTACTTAATGTACCCCATTATATTTGAACATTTTAAAAGCAATTTAAATTCTATCTATTCAATTACTTTTGTTGAAAAATCATATTCAGATTAAAAACCTTATTTACCGAAAAGAGAAAAAATAACACTTGTGTTGTATGGAAGGTCAAGCAGAGTATATAGTTATAAAAGATGTAGCTGAAATAATATAATGACAAAATCATTAGGCGTGATTAAATTTACTGTACTTATAAAAAGTAAATTATTTTGTAATAATTCCATCTTTAATAATATACTCATTGGGTAAAAATAGTATCGTGCATGATTAATCAAAATTTGATATAATTAATGCTTATATTTTATAAAATCTTATATTCTCTATTATAGTAAAAATGAATCGCTCGTTAAGAGAATTAATCCAAATAATTATATATCCCTAATCCAGTCAATATTACATTCATCAAATACGATTCAACACAGAAAAATTCCTGTTATGTTCTTTTCTGGCAGTTAATCTATTAAATGTGTTCCAAACTTATCTCTACGACCATATACAATTTCGTACGACTTCGTTTTCTTTCCTATGCACCTCCTATCTTGTACACCAGAAATGGGAGAGCACTTTACTGGCTATTGTATGCATTCTGATAGGCTTGCTTGATATAAAACTGGGAAAATATCAATTGTATCTTTATATGTTTCAAACACCAATATTATCATTTCATTCTTCTCAAATCTACTTTTAGTAAATCTTGGAATATTTACGATTTAAAATTTATATAAATGGACAGTGAACCATAGATTGAAATTATTCGATTAAAATTTCAAATTTATTTTGCTTCTAAAATCTTAAGATACCTTCATAATATATTTAATCATTTTCTTTTGTTTGGCATACTACGGTCTATTAATTTTCTACACATTAGTTAATGAAACCGTAACTTATTATTTAAGGCTGATTTAGAACTGCTACGAATATTCATTTAAACAGTGGTATTTAAAAACATGAACTCTGTCGCGAGTAAATTTCTGCAATAAAATTATTGTCTCATTTTAATAATATTGTCTTATTTATATATATTTTCTCCTTTTAAACCATTAATATAATTTTTCAAGAAAACATTTCTACTTTTGGTGAAGTTAAATATTTGTTTCTGAAAGCTTCCTAATTTTCCGTTTAACCCCTTCCGGTATGATTTAATAACGAAAAACTCTGCATGAAATAACCATTTAATTTTTTTTAAAACCTGTTTCATTTTACAATTCTTACATATTCTTAATTAAAATCTACTTTTTACATAGTGTTAAATAATATCAGAAACAGTAAAATTAAGAAAATATCAAAGCAAAACATTAATAAGGTATACAGATAATAGTCTTCAAGCTAGTGGTACTTTTCAAAACAAAGTGCAAAGGAATTCTTAATTGTTTACACCGCCAAGTAGTCTCACTTTTAATTTGATTCTTGTAACACACACGGCATTTCTTAGTAGGTTTTCTTTTATTCTGACTCATTAATTTGGCAATGACTTGTACCAAGTAAACAATATGCAATAGTGACTTGTGATTTTCACAAGTTATAAAAGTGTTGCCAAATTCAGTACACTAGAAATTTTAAACTAAATTAATTATCATATTTAACAGTAACTTTAATCGCATGACGAGTGTAGCTCGTCATTGTGCGGTATGGAATGAAAAACAAATGACGAGCTAGATTAGTCATTTTACCGGAAGGGGTTAAAGAAACGTTTCTCCAAAAATTAGGTATGTAAATTATTTCCTGATATTGCGAAGTGTGTCACAGAAAGAAATAGTAAAAAAAATTATTAAAACATTGTGAAATATCATAGTCTTTTAAAATTATACTTGTTACTGAAAGCTGATGCCCATGTAAACTTATATATTAATGATAAATATAAAGAAAAAAAAGCAAATCATTATAAAAATTTTATTAGATAAATTCAAAAATTTTAAATAAAAGATTCCTGTTTTAACACACATTATTTTGTAGGTTCGGATACATTTTTCATAATTTAAGCTTCTGTTAAGAAAACTTTTAAAAGTAAAATACTATGAAAGCATATTTAAGGTCTCTTATTCACTTAAAGTATAAGTAACTTCTATAAAATATACAAGAACAATATAAAGAAGATTTGAAAGTACTGTATGTAAAAAATAAATTATTTTGAAGTATTCAACTTCATTTGACAATGTAAAGTAGCATGTGTATTTATTTTAAGGTTCAAACTAATAAATTGTTAGGAAAATGTACTAATAAACATGTGCTATTAATAGTGTCAAATTAATTATAACGGCATCAGATAACAGAAGTTTAGTCCAACTCCCGTTATTTAGCTATGGAAGAATTCGCTCTTTCAACCTTTACACAAATCTGGAACATTAGAATTGAAAGTAGTCACATTGTTATGCAGCAGTTTTGAAATTCGTTGCAGTCACGAATTTAACAATTTTCACGCTTTGCTATTTTATGATTTTCGAGAGACTGACGGAATGGTAAGTTATACATTTCTAACCAAGAATTTACAGGCCTTTTATTTCATGGTTGCTAAGCATTATGTTCTCTTTTTTAACTTATATATTCAGCAGATGAATGTACTGATAAATATAAGGGCATGCTTATAACAATAAAGGTCATAGAATTATTTTAATTTAACTGCATTATGCAAAATAATGCAAGCTACTATGTTTGTCTACTGAAATAAAATCTAAAATAATAAGTAGATTTTACCAGATGAACATTATATTAATCTAGATTTAACAACATTAATTGTTAATATTTTTCAATGCAGAGCCTTTTTTATGAACATTACAGCTAGATTGCTGACAGTTTTATTTTAGGAGCACTGTACATTTTTTTTTACTTTCAACTCACAATATAGAATTGATTGTCAGAGCTTTATGTATATTTATTAACATGAACTACAATATAAAACAATGTATTAAATGTATCATGGGATTTTTTACTCTTGTTGTTGTTTAGAATATTACGTTGATTTTAAAGAGATATTTAATTTAAATCTTAAATCTAAAATTTTGCTTCAATATTTTTCTTTCTAAATCGAGGCACGACTGTCCACATCGTTACACACACACACACACACACACACACACACACATATATATATATACGTGTGTGTGTGTGTGTGTTTATACATATGTAATAAGGCATTTTGCCATTTTACAAATGGGGGTCCGGGCGGTTTTCACAGCCCTGCAGTCGTGGAATCTCACAATGAGAACGCACTCAAGACACTCGAAAATTCAATCTAACTTCGTTTATTCATCGACATATCAAAGCATCATCATGAAACCTTATACGAAACTGAACTTAAATGAAAACTGCATCGAAACTGTATACGAAAAACCGTGATGGAATTTTGCTTAAATAGACATTTATGCCGACCAATCAGCTATTACTTGAAGTAACGTGGGTGATACAACCCACAGGTTAAAGATCTATTTTTAGATGTGGAACCGGAAAGATTTCTACTACATTCGAGAATATTCGCTAGGGTTCCGTGAGAAAAATTATCGGGAAAACAAAATCTTAATTAAATCAAAAGTGATAAAAAAATATCATTACATATATACATATGTATAAATATGCACATATTTGCATATATGTATACATTTATTGATATATTGCATTTAGATACAATTCAAAATCTTACATGCTATTAGTCACTATTATTAGAATTGCAGTCCAGACATCAGAAAAAGTCCAAAAGTCGTGAAATGTCACATTTATTTAATATCAAAATACATCTATTTGTTTTTGTTGTTGTTTCTTATACCACTTGGATAAACCAAGCATGAGTGAACCTGCGAGATCTCGTATTAAGGCCAAGGGATGCACCTTTCGTTTTAATGACCACCATTAAGGTGAAAGAACGACTTCGCCCAAATAGGTCCTCGTAATTTTGAAGCAGGGACCAAGCAGAAGACCCATAGACTTGGCCTGCCACCCCCAGATGTATTAATTTAAAACTTGGAGGACATTGTGACCACAAGCATACTTTACGTGCACCAGTCACCTACACATCTGTTTTCCGGCTATTTTTATAGTGCAGTAATAACTCTACATAGAAGGCTTGAAAACATACACGTTTGTGGACCATGAGAGCCTAAAAGAGAGGCAAGGCAGTTCTGACGAGAATTACTCTAGCATAGCATTTTTGTGTGAACCTTGAACATTTCAAAAGATCGAAGATTCGCATGCAAATTTATTTTTTGGAATTATTTATTTCTTTAAGATAATTCAAGTTATGGTTATGAATTGTAACCATTAGAGAGAACATTAGTATTTTTAAAGTATTTGCTTTGAGTCAGTTGGAAAAGAATTTATGTCGAAGAATAATCCTTTATCTTACATTTTATGACTGAGAAATTAGATAGTAAAAATAAAAAAAAAGATAAAAGAGAAATTTTGAAGAGTTATTATATGGGTAATAATTTTGATATATTACATATACATACAAAATTATATATATATATATATATATATATATATATATATATATATATATATATATATATATATATATATATATATATATGTGTGTGTGTGTGTGTGTGTGTGTAAAGAGAGAGACGCTTTCAATGCTTAGCTCCTCCACAAAAAAGAAAAATGACGCAAGTTTTGCTTTTAAATGATACTATGATTTAAAAAACTTATTATTATCAAGAAAGACTGTTTTCCATTAGCCTTAACACTGGACCATGTCATATATATATACAGTAATTTTATAATGTTCTTTTATTGCCCTTAAAAAATTATATCTATACTAGCTATAGCATTAAATATTTTTTCCCAATTGGGATGCCTTAATGAAACACTTTATGCTCAGAATTCGAAAGTCTTCCATTTACAAAATTGCAGACTTTAGGGGTAATTTGCATTAAACTGAAAAAGAACATTCGGAGGTAATTTTAATGATGATTACTTTGCAACAAGACTTGCGTTTATTTCGTAAGCAATCAATGCGTTTGGGAAATAAAATGAATTGATACAATCAGTTCTGTGAACGAAAATTCAATTTTCTTTAGAAAGATACACTTTTAAAGCTTTTAAGTATTGAAATATATTATCGGAGGTAGTTTTAATTAGTTCTGATTATGATAACGGTACTAGGCTACTGAAAAGGATAACAGAGCTAAAAAACATAATATATTACGTATTAGAACAGATTAGCATTTATCTAAATAAGTATCGGGAACTCATTTTCACTTTTAAAA
>CM063506.1:10299538-10307038 GCA_032207245.1 Pardosa pseudoannulata
TTAAATATCAAACACTCGAATGCATAGATAAAAAATGATTTAAAACTTTTTGTGGCCAAAAGGCTACTTAAAAGGAAAATCAAAAGAAATTACTTCGTAGAATTATAAAAAATTCGAGAATTTAAATATTAATATTTAATGTTCGTATATTCAATAATTTGCTTTAAGTACCTATTTAATATCTTCCTACATGGCTAAAAAAACATTTTTTTTGTCTTTGTGAGTTTTTAAAAGACTTTTTAAAATTAAATTCAAGAGAAATTCCTTCGTTCTGTTATGAAAACAAAATATGTATAGCTACAAAAATATTAATTTTTACCGTATTTATATTCTCAAATTTGTTTCATTTAAATTTTTTTTTCTGCATAGTTAACACAGCTTTTAATATCTTTGTGCATTAATCTTAAATTTCAAAAAGTTTAGTAATTAAGATTTTTACAGTATTCACCCAAACGGTTAAAAATATATTGAAACATAATACGAGTTTTCTCATTGATATTTTAAAAACCTTTATTTATCAGTTTTTGATTTCTCTCTTTATTTAGTGAATAGAGTCGATAATTTTATGCATAGTTAAAGTAATAACTATGTTAATTAACATATCTATATATTAATATGGGAATTAACTATATTAACATATAGATAATTATAGTTTTTTTGCATAGTTAAATTTGACAGTTTTTGTGACTAGAAAGCTCTTTCATGGAGTAAAAGGTAATAAAATCAGATTTTTTTTATAATTAAAAAAGAATTAAGAATAGATTTATTAGTTTTGAATGCATTTATATTCCCTTCTTTTTAAAAAAATATGATTTTCTTGCATATTCAAAACAACATTTTATTCTTTTGTGGTAAGATGTTTTAAAATGACAATCAAGTTCAATTCTTTCGCTATCTTATAAAACAATTGTCGTATACAAATATTATTTTTCAGTGTTTTAAATTATATATTTTTGCTTTATTCGAATATTCAAAATGCATAACAACAATTAACAATATTGTTAAAATAATATTTATTCATTATTTTTATTTATTTATTTATTTATTTGTTATAGCAATAGGTCATTTTAAAACTAACATGAAGTTAAATTCCCTTTTTCTGTTAAGAAAAATGTCTAGGATACCACTGTTGTTTTTTATTTTATTCATAATTTTTTGTTTCATTCATCAAATTGTTCAATAATTCCCTGCATATTAAAAATACTATTTGATATTTTTGTAGTTTGAGAAAAATTTTAAAATGTAAATCAAATGAAAATTTTCCATTCTATTACAAAATAAGATATCAAGCATATATATAATTATATTCAATTTATGACTATTATTTTATTAGCTTTATTCAACATTTTCCTTCATGACTATAATGTTGTTTGATTATATATTTTTCGGCTAGAGGACTATACAAACATAAAAACAATACATATTCTTCCATTCAATTATTCAGAAAAAGTTTAAAAATACAAATATAAGGTTTCAATGGATCTTTAACAGTATATCTATTTAAAAATATATTTATGGTAACTTTTGTGAAAAGTTATAAATATGTAAGTCTAAGAGAAACCTATATGTTTGTAAATTTGATTAACAAAAATTACTTTAAAAAATATATTTTTTAAAATTCTGTATGTAAAAGTAATTAATAAAAGAATATATTTTACAATTATTGCTTAATTTCACATCTAAAATAAATTTACATATAGAATTTTATATTTTTTTCAATGATTCTTTTACATAAACTAATAAAAGAAATTCAAGGCATTTCTCATAAAATATATTTGATCAAAAAAAGGATCACATGCATAATAAAACATGTATAAAATCATAAAATTTCTTGTTTAATTCTCTAAAATTTTCTCATATTTTAGTCTCACACAGTTTAGTCTACTTCTTGGAGAGATATTTCCCTAATCTGCTTGTACGCTGCTCGTTTAATTTATTAAAATACACAAAGTAAATTATTTAATTTAATTTGTGTCATTTCTAACAAATTCGGTTAAGATTGCATTTCAAATACTAGTATATGTAGGTTTCTTGAGAAGTCACTTTTGTTTATCCCTTGCTTCGTGTTTCAAGATTTCCTAATAATATTTAATGTAGATTTTAAAACTATATGAGCTTTAAAATTTAACAAAATTAATGTCATTTCCTAACACCTAGTATTAGTTTTAATAAAACAAATTATCATTTACAATTTGATTAATATCCTGAGAAAAAACAAAGATTAAATATAAATACATGTGCCTCTATAAATTATGATAAATCAAGCCTAATCACTTTAAGAGATGATTTAAAAGTGTGTAATTGATTTGAACTAATATCTGGCTATCGAATATAAGTTTCATTAGCCAAAATACAACGAGCAAAAACTAGAAACATTCAAATATGAAAAAGGAAAAATGTTGAGCCTATGTAACTTGTACCAAATTTCCCTATGTCTTAGATCTTACCTTACGACAGAATAAATATCATCTTATATCGATTTTTCAGTCACTTTATTGTCTTACACAGACAGGATAAATGTCAACTACCCTTTTTTATACATAAATGACTCAGTCAGTAACCGCTCATCTTCTTTAATCTTCATGTGCTTACATCTGCAATTCGCGATATTCTTAAAAAAACTGTAGAAGGTTTTAACGAAGTTATTACTAGAAAGCTTTTTTTTATTAAGATAGCTTATTACAAAAAATGTGGTTGGAAATGCAAAGAACTTGAAACCTTTCGTACAAATGTTATGTAAACATCAAGAAGCAAACTGAATTGATTAAAACTACAGCTGTATATAACAGAAATAAAGATTATGTGTTGAACAATTATGTTCAAAAATTATATATTTGAAAATCATAAACTAGAAATTAATTAAAAATATCGAGCATGTCTTGATAATGAAGCTGCATAAAGATTTCAGGAATTATTCTTCTCTCCATTGCACAATTAATATCGGTATTCAAGGAGATAGATGTCTTTCATATTTAGTTTTCTTTGTTTTAAATCTATCTTCTTAAAATTATGCGTTGAAAAATTATGTACGAAAATTATATGTTTGAAAATTATAAAACAGAAATTAATAAAAAATATCGGTCATAACTTGATAATGAAGCTGTATAAAGATTTCAGGAAGTATTATTTCTCCATTACAAAATTGATATCGGTATACAAGGAGATAGATGTCTTTCACAGATAGATTTCTTTATTTTCAGTCTATCTTCATCAAATTCAATATGTTATTCGTGATGAATATCTAACATTTCAATGGATAATATTAAATACTTATTTAAAAATGAGGTTTATAATAGATAATACCTACTAATTTTACAAGTAATATGACTAATTTCATTTATAGAATATTTTTAAACCTTTGCTAAAATTTGTTATTTTAAACTTTCATAGATATTTAAAAAAAGTAAAAATAGTATTTATTATAATATACATTTTTATTCAAAATGTCTATAGATGTATATAAAAAAATAATAGTTGTTCAAATAAAGAGGGTTCTATCTTAACAATTTTTTTCTGTAATTAATCTGCTTCAAGTTTCAGTATGTTATTGATGACAAATATGACCAAAATTCGAAAATTAAATTTCTTTAACGTAGACTACAAGCAAAGTATTTACACGTAATTTGGCTATTTTTATTTATACTCTAATTTCAAGTCGTCTAAATTATTACAATAGTAAATTTCTTGGATAATATTAAAAGTAAAATAAAAATATATAAAATATCTATAAAAGTTCTCTTCAAAACAAGAGAAACATTTTAGCATTTTGAAATATATTAAATAACTTTTATTTTCTATGCTGCAAGGTAAATAAACGATAAATTTCAGGGGGCAAAGACAGAAATTCTAGTGAAGTACTTGAAATATTCATAAATTAATGGAATGTTTGTTTTAAAAAAACATTTAATTTTATTAGTAGCAATATTTTATAAAATTTTGTAGTAATAATTCTGTTTATTTTAAAATGAAAAGTATAACAAAAATATATTTTTCTGTTCTCAATCATATATAAATCAACAGTATAGAAGTATTGAATTTTTAATCAAGTTTCTTTCAGGTGAAAATTGTTCCCTTCACTGTATTCTTTTGAAAAATAGTTCAGGATATATATATATATATATATATATATATATATATATATATATATATATATATATATATATATATATATATATATATATATGACAGGGATTAGTGGTTAAGGCATGGAAGACACATTTGATTTCATATGTAAAATTTCTTTATTGTAATTCTTCTGTATATGACTATGTCATTTAGATAGCCTTTGTTCTCATCTTGAAGCAACAAGCGTGGAGGAAATTGGTTCTTTTGGCGTTTCTACCTAAGCAAAAATATTATGTCTACACTCGCTTCAGCTCTTTCACTCTGTATACTTCCGCTCGAGGGTGTGTCTATCTCCTATTACGTTATCGTTTATGAGTTCTAATTTTTTTAATTATAACTCGCATAATTCTTAATATAATTTTAAATATATATATATATATGTATATATATATTTATATATATATATATATATATATATATATATATATATATATATATATATATATATATATATATATATATATATATATATATATATATATATATATATATATATATATAATATATATATATATTATATATATATATATATATATATTATATATATATGTGTGTGTGGTGTGTGTTTGCCTATTTTATTTATTGTAATTATAAATGTATCTTATTTATACTTTTATAGCTTTATTCATCTCAGAAATATTATATCTTCTTCAAGCGTCGCACATATAACTTTTAACAAAATTATGCCTTTGCCGCTCTTCACATTTTTTCTCCTAATATATTATTATGTTATTAAACTTTTATTAATTATAACTCCAAAATTCTTAACCACCAATTTTAAACCTGATATATATATATATATATATATATATATATATATATATATATATATATATATATATATATATATATATGTGTGTGTGTCTATATTTTATATATATTTATATGTATATATATATTATATATATAATATATATAGATGTATATATATATTCATTCACAACTATACACAATATATATTTTTATATATATATTTTAATATTTATTTTTATAATCTAATATATTATATATAAATATTAAATTACATATTATATTTATATAATTATATATATTTAAATCTTATATATATATATTATATATATATATAATATATATATATATATATATATATATATATATATATATATATATATATATATATATATATATATAATATATATATATATTATATATATATATATATATATATATTATATATATATATATTTAATATATATATTGAGAGAGAAAAGGAGATGGTGTTCGGGTAAAAATCCTCTGAACTATGATATTTTTTTTCTTTATTATGTATAGAAATGCTTAATAGACTATAGTCCTTTGAAGCCACTAGAATCCAACCAACGTTTAATAATGTATTTCATTTTTTATTTTATGATACACATATGTTCCTTCGGCAGGAAGTCAAATTTTACAATATACAGTAAAACGTAGTGAAATGGACATTCTTGGGAACATTATTTGTAGCTATGTCAGGTCACGTGATTCTCACTTTTGTAGCACACTGCCGTTACACATATTCTATGAATAAATTTATTAATGCACTCAAACCTAGAAATGATGAAGTCATTAATATACACACATATGTATATATATACTTATCACACACACACACATATCTATATATATACTTATGAGATACACATAGAGGGAAAGAAGCTTTATAGTAAACTGTTTTTCAAAAATTCTCTGAAAAGAGGTATATCTTCAAATATTGCCAAACAAGGTATATAAATCAAGAAGTAAGGTTTATATTTTAAGTGCAACACGGTAAAAAATATTTGTTGATTGCGTATATATATATATATATATATATATATATATGGGTGTGTATCTGTTCTTAAGTATGGTGCTATCAATATTTTTAATTAGCTGCCGAAAATTGTTCTTTAAAATATTGTCTGCAACTTCGTTATCTGTAAATACCGTTTGGAAGTTATTTCACGACATAAATCCTTTATTAAATCATCAGTAAACCTGTTAGGAATCTGTAAAACAGTATTTGCTATTATTAAAACCCACAACATTAGCTATATATCATTTTTGGGTTTGTTGACTTTCTTAAACACTAATGATATCTTTACTCTTTTTCACTTTTTGTTAGGTCTAAATAAAGCATTTCTGCACTACAGTTTGTATAATTAATTCCAGAAATTTGCTCCTTAAGATCTAAAACGATATGAAACAAAAACCTTCCGACATTTATTCTTTATTTACCACTACAAATTTTGTATTATTAAAACGTCTATATACGATAAACCTTCAAAATTTTGAAAGTTTCGTAAAAATATAAAAATTCTGTGTTCTGTGGTTTGTTTATTCTTGAGAAACGTCGTTTTCTAGGAACTTGATTTATGAGTTGAACTTACTTGGTATCCGCAGTTTCTGAAAGCTTAAGACGAGATTCATAGTTTTAAGTGTAGTTCCTGCATATCCATCTTTTTTCCCATTTATATAGGTCTCTTTTACATTTTAAAGCTTTTATAAAGTAGTAGATGTTATTCATTCTTAAAGGAAAACTCTCTTCTTTCTAACATTGTAGAAGAAAACTCTTTCAATCAAATTATGTTATCATTATTAATATTTATAATAATATAAAATTATTTACAAATAATGAAGCTTCATGGAATATGTATGGAAATTAATCAAGTGAAAATGAACAAGGGAGCTCATCTAATATTTCACAGATATCTGCAGAGGTGCAATTCCATATCAGTAACGTGATCAACATTAGTTATATGTAACTAATGTTGATCATCTACATAAAGTAACCTCGACTGCATGTAGACACATGTAGTCGGGGCACACCTGCTTGAACAGGAAAAACCCATTTTCATAGCCCGGATCTTTTCTTCATAACTCTGAATTGATAAAAGGCTTTTAGCCCGAAGCCCGGTAGCGACGATGGAAGGGGGGTGGGGGTGGAATAGGCCATGATTTTTTTAACATAAATGGGTAGGTCGATCCCTACTCGTTCGTTGTTTTTATTCTCATTTTGACACTGCCTATATCCTGTTGTCTGTGGTGGCCTGTTTCCAATTTCAGTGCAATACATTGGGGATTATTTCTAACCTGTTCTGCTCTATTCATGAGGATATGTCCCCCACCCCAATACACTCATTCATATAGTAGACAGTGGCCATAGAATGAATTAATACTTTTCTTAAAAAATGATTATAGCTTTTGGAATGATTTCATAAAACCCTTGACATTAAAAAATATTTTGAACAAGTTAAATGGGTATTAAATTAAATACAAATATAAGTTATTGCATAGTGTTAAGGTTAAGCATTTAGGCTCAATATTCCTAAAAGCTAATATCACGATATATTTTAGATTTATCCATTTTAAATCGTTTGTTTTCTGCAAAAAGAATTG
>CM063506.1:10312038-10327038 GCA_032207245.1 Pardosa pseudoannulata
ATATATATATATATATATATATATATATATATATATATATATATATACCAAAAAAGACTTAATAAGTAGTAAGCAGAACTCGCTTACCAAAGATACATAATATATATTTTTATAGATATTGCATTTCCGTAATTTCACTAAATAATTGTCTCTAGTACATTGATAGTGATTTAGCAGACAATTTGTTTTAATATGTTCTGTATATCATGACCTTCGAAACCTATATTTTGAAGTATAATCACGAAATTCAAACACTTAAACCATGTCACGAAGTTAATACTTTTGAACAGGGCAGGAATTCGTAAATGTGTAGAAGGATTATACACAAACATAATAACAGTTTAAAGTTGGAAAGGAAATGCAACAGTATTCTTACAGATAACATGTGTTAAAGGAATGTGAAAATAGCTGGTAATGAAATGAAGCAAAATGACTTTATACTCACCTACATTAAAATAAATCACACCCTTCCTTGAATAATTTATGCTCTCGTGTGATTTTCATTTAAAAGACATTATGTAATAGAATTTCTTCTCAGATTGTTATTTAATAGACTCTTTAAAGTCTTGTAATTAATCCATAACTAATGATTTCAAGGTTTGAGTTGTAAGGCAGTAATCATTCTTTCAAAAATAATGAAGGAGTAAACAACTGAATATATTCCAAATTTTAATCTAATGTATTTGAATATTTTTATGATTTAATTCTCTTTGACCTTAAGACCATTTTTATTCTTAAAAGAAAACACTTTAAAATCTTTTTACATTTGAATAATAAAGTAAATACTAATTTTTTAACTATGTAATAATATTAAATTTAAATATATTCATTAATAATAGATTACATAATCCATGCTCTGGGACATATCTGTAAGATAATGAGTCATAAATTAATATTCAGTTCGATTGAGATTTTCAAAATGCTTATATTATGACCGGTACTAAAATAATTCTTGAATATTAAATTCAGTGTAGAGATATCAATAATCTTAATTAGTAAATGCTATCCTGTTTTTGTTGAACTTAGTTACTATTTTTATACACACTTAGATAAAAAAATGTAATGGAAAAAAGATATAATGTAAATTGAACACTAATTGATATACATACAGGTTCGACGTAAAATTGAAAATTTTAAGTTTGGCGGCCAATGAATGAAAGTGTGTAGCTGCAGTGTATCTTATCTGCGCAACTGGCAGCACGTTTAAGAGCAGATATTTCGATTCCAGATCATAAATTCTTCCCAAATTTCACACCGCGTACTAGGGTAAACAGTAACTATGCCTCGCATACAGGTGGGCGAGAGATATCAAATGCTGAAACTTCCCGAGAGTTGACTAATCGTCACATTGAAAAATTTTGCGGAAAATGTAACAAATTTTATATTTACCGAATCTTAATAAAACCCATTAATATAAAGTGTCATTTAAGTATATTCATGATATAATCTCGGTAATAGTGAAAATTATTACAAAACGGAATTTATTTATTTTTATAGTGGCGGTCATTTTTCAGTTACGCCTGTTTCATGACTGCGTCGATCACCGATGACTCTTATGGTAGTTCACGTGTTAAGCATTGAAACCGTAATATAAGTATTTATGTCAAACAGAAAATGCGTGTTCAGCGATATTCATCAACTTAAATGAATTCATCTCATGCAGTTAATCCCTTCGAAAACCATGTTTCTGAGATATCAACTTCAGAGGGGAAAACCTGTTTCAAAAATTGATTTGAACGGATTGAAAAGTGTATAAATTTTAAATGCGAGTATTTTGAAAATCAAAAAATCAGTTTGTTCTCCAAAAATTCTTTTTTTCTAATTTTTGTAGAAACGTAAAGGGCAACCCTTGTAAAAAAAGGCTGAAAAAAGTTTTCCTAATTTATTGTATTAACAAACTTAGCTTACATTATTTAGTCTTTTATACAGTGGGCTCCTCTGAATGTGATCACTTTGGGATACCGTGATTTTAATAACAATAACCGATTGATAAAAATAAACTGTATACAAATTTACATAAATTAACCCTCCCCTGTAATTTTCAAGTACTACATTTCAAAATAAACTGAAAAACACACCTTAGATTTATGTACTGTACATTATCCTTTAAGACATAAGAATTGTTTACATAATAAAAATAATTGATCAATTGTTGATTGATTTACATCTACAGTTCTAAGAAGCTCATTCATAAATCATTTGTAATCATATAGTTTTTTAAAGTCATCGGAGCGCTGTTGTTCTCCACGTTTCAACACTTTTAATGCAATTCAGAAGCTGAAAAATGTTTAACTGCGCTGCAGCATTGTGCTGACTCATATTTGGTAACCTGTCATAACGATTTAAAATTACGATATTTAGTTTTAATGTTAAATCATTTCCCTTTCTGGCTTCCATATCGACAAACTGCATGTAAGGGAGCAACACATAAAATTTGAATTCGCTCTTTCTCAGTTCCGAATCGAATTTGTTGCCTTCTGCTTATCAGACAACTATTGACCACGAGCAGGGTGTGAGTATTTCTGAAAAATTCCAAGAACCTGTAATACCCCACTCCTTTGTTTTTTTCCTTTTCCCTAGGTGGAAGAGGGAGAATTATCCGAAATTAAAACAAGAACGAATGGAAAGAAAATAATGGGTTCCATCTGAATACATTGTGAATATTCCTTTCCCAGCTAAAATGAGGTTCGAAAACTGATAACATTAACCGATGTAACGATCACATAAAGCGATAATTTTAACATACAAATGAATAGAGAAAATCGGAACCAAGTGATTTCGATAACAATAAGCGATTGATAACATTAACTGCGATCACTTTAAGCGGAGTCCACTGTATATTTCTTAATTTCTAAAATTTGGATCAAAAATAATAACTATTTTTTTTTTACTTGGAATCCTAACTAAATACATTTCAAATGACTAATTCAGAAAAACTGAGCAAACAAAATATGTTTTTGTCTTTTGAGTATCGATATATATTTTTTGAATAATAAAATATATATAATCACTCACTTTTTATAGAATAGGTTTAATCACTTAAAAGATCTATAAATTTTAAATCATTTAGATTTTTAAAATTAGCATGAATAAACAATTAATGAAATATATAAAGTAACTGCAGTTTTAGAAATATAAGCCATTGTCGAAAATTTTATGAAATTTAATCATCACATTAACAAAGTAATAATCTCAGTACACATCTAAACGGCATTTTAAATGATACCATGAGTATGCAATTAGAAGTAAGTGCCAAGTTAATTTTTTCCCTTCCATTTTCAAGTACTTTAAATCCTCAAAATACCAAAATCATAGGCGGGAACTGCATTTTACTTAATGGATGCCATGTTCGTTAAGAACTGGGAATGGTTTTAAGAGAAAATTTAATGGTTAACATTACAGTGGAGAATATCATTTAATTCCGACTGCTTTAATGTAATTTAAAAAATTTTGAGATTATCATAATTTATCCAACGGTATAGTTTAATACCTTTTACTTTCATGTATTGACGTTAATGTATTTTATAAAATTCATTTTCAGGATTTCCTGTCTCCAGTATTACGTAAAAAATATGGATTTAAACACAACCATTTAATTTTTTTTAGTTTCAATGCAAAGTCATTTTTACAAATAAAAAATATTCATTTAAATATAGAAATGGAAATATTGTTTTGTTATATAGAATTTTACTGATATATTATTACCTTTTTTACAGCAATATATAATTTTTTTATACCATATTTATCAAAATAACAGGTTTATACAAACTTCATGAAATTATAAATTAAATTCGTTGTCTTGTATCTAGACATGTTCTACAATTTTATATTTTTATGCAATACTTCATTTGTTAGTTGTAGAGATTTTGTGCCTAACAATAAGCGCACTTTTATAAGCAGTTTTGCATTCAAGAGGATTGTTTATATTTAAATATGCTTATGTAGAATCTTACTGATATATCACTACCTATTTTACAGTAATAAATATATTTTTTCATACCATATTTATCCAAATAACAGGTTTAAACATTCTTCATGGAAACATAAATTAAATTCGTTGTCTTGTATCTAAACATGTTCTAAAATTTTATATTTTTACACAAAACTTCATTTGTTAGTTGTAGAGATTTTGTATCTAAAAATAAGCGCATTTTTAAAGGCATTTTTGTAATGAATGGTATTGTTTATATTTAAATATGCTTATGTAGAATTTTACTAATATATCATAACCTATTTTACAGCAATATATAATTTTATCTTCATTCCAAATTTATCTAAATAACACTTTATACATTCTTCATATCATCATAAATTAAATTCGTTTTCTTTTATCTATAGATGTTCTACATTTTTATAATTTTAAACAAAACTTCATTTGTTAGTTGTAGAGATTTTATGTCTAAAGATAAGCGCATATTTATAAGCAGTTTTGCTTTCAATGGAATTGTTTCTACTTAAATGAGAAATAAAGAATTTTTACTAGTTTGGAATCTATTAATATATGATAATTTTAAATGTAGTATAGAGAAAATTGTATTTTTACTTAATACTATTTTTACTATATGGTTTAGTTTTGAGGTGTGGTCTACTCTTTGCAACACGAGGGCTAATGAGACCGGGAACTACAGCTTAAAGCCGATTCCGAACGTGTACCCGATGCCACAGTGGGATTTGAACCCACAAACGCCGGTACCGAAGGACAGCAAACTAACCAATCGGTCATCGTTCGGCTTTTTTTAACTAAATGGAGTCAAAAGACTTTAAATTCTAACTTCCAGTTATTAATATATAAAGCTAAATTGAACTACTTTTTTGATAAGATATATAAGATGCAGATTAGAATTGAAAAGTGTGCTCTACAGATATATATTACAACAGTCCAAAATACAATTTTTTTTGTACTTGTAATGGTTTTTGATTTATGCATATGAGAATATTTATTTAAAGGGCTTTCTATTCGTATATCTCTAAAGGTATAACTATTATATTGTATAATTACTGATGATAAAAACATCAAATTTCAAACAAGTCTGCAGTTATTATTGTTATCATATTGTGTGCGGGTACATTTCGCAGCGGAATTGTACCGGGCGTTTTGCGCGTAAATTTAGTTATTCTGTTAAATATCAATAGATCGAAAATTATTTCATTTTTTAACCAACTTTTCGGATTTTATATTGAAATATAGAAACAAATATATAAGTAGAAATATATAAATAACAACCATAAGATTTTTGTAAAAAATATATATATATTTTTAGTAGATAAACTTATGATAGTATCATACATATGAAAAATCAAATAGAAATAGTAGTATATAGTTTTATTTTTCTAAGTACTTGTATAAATCTAAATTGATTTTTTAATAAACCTTCCCGTTCTGTGGTTACGAATCGACTGATGAAAAACTAGTTTATATTTTTCTAAATGTTTCCAGAACATATGAAGTATACAAGAACATTCGGCTTCATTTCCCTGTATATACGGTTATTTTTGTACCCACACACAAACCATGTTTTTACACTAACCCATACTAGTACCAGACCTGCGCTCAAAGATCAATCGTCAGAAAACGTACTCGTACGTGTCCCGCATATAATGTGTTATATGATGTAAAAAATTCTCTTCCGTGCCGTCAAAGCATAAGTAAATCTCTCCCTCTAATTTTGACTATCTAGGCAGTTCTTTGCAAACTAGCATATATCCCGTCATACGACAGGAACAGTAAAAAACTTTAATGGCCGTATGTTAGTTGCTAACTTTAATTTATCTTGTCATATTAGGACGCACAACAGAGCTTTTAATATTGACAGCGATTATTTTGCGGTATATAGGAATGATGCACAATTTGGCGAATCGATTGCAAACAGTATGGGTATGTGTAAAAATCAAACACACAAACGAACAAACTTCTTAATTTTCAAATATATGTAACTTAAACGCCGGATATTTATTAGTCCGGGAAATAGATTCCTAGGCTTTTATAAAAAAATTTGTTGTTAAAGCCGGGGATAAAATTTTCATTGTAACAATAAACAATGGATGAGTTAATTTAAAACTATCACATAGGTACCTAATCTATTATTTAAGCCAAATATAAAAGAAAATTATTTACGTAATGTCTAAGTTCAGTGATAAAACTATGAAAATAATGCAGATGATATTTAAATAATTTTAAATAAGTGAGATAGTTAAAAGAATGACGTCATAATGCTAGAAATTATGGCATTATGGGCTTGAACTTATGGCATTAAACGCTTGAAAAGAGGGGGGGAGGATTTCGAACTTTTAAAGACATGCTTTGAATTTTGCTAACTCTAACTCATCAAGAATCCAATATGGATGCCTGTCTGTATTCCAGGTCCAACCGCTTCATAAATTCGAGGACAGACGGACAGATAACTTAAGCTATTATTATATAGGGGATTTATGAATCCCTTCCTTCTATTAAGATGGTTTATATTATTAATAATAAATCTAAGCTAAAATTAGAAATTATTTAAATGTTTTATATTTGAAATACTTTTCAAGCGTAGATGTCTGCATCATATCATATATCATATTTACTGATAATAATCAGCGTCAGTTTCCTACAATTCCCCACTTTTTGTCAGTAGCGCTGTTAAATGTTGTAAAAAATAGCCTTCGGTTGCGGAAAAGCATAACTAAACCATCAAGAAAATTCTTCCAGTTTGTCGTCTCCCTATTTTCCCCTACCCGATCTAAACTTGATAAATACTCCATTTCCCTCCTCCCATCAAGAAGTAATAACAGTAGCGAAGATATTCCGTACTTTTTTTCCTTCTTTTGTTTCTTCTTTGGTCTAAATCACTCTAGCGTTCATTAAGGCTTGAAGACGCCACTTGGAATTTACTTTTTCAGAATTGAAACTGTGTGGGTGAGCTATAAATGCATGGAATTTGTTTCTCTTATATTTAAAGATAAATTTTACAATGATTTATTAAGCTTTAAATTGCAAAAAATTTCTGCTACAATTTTTATACTGATATAAGTTTTATCTAAACCTAAAATACTAGTTATTTTAGAATAGGTAAAATATAAGTTTTATCTAAATCTAAAATACTAGTTATTTTAGATTTAACTATATAAATATACATATTATATATAGTTATACATTTTGATTTAACTATATATATATATATATATATATATATATATATATATATATATATATATATATATATATATATATATATATATATATATATATATATATATATATATATATATATATATATACATATTATCAAGTTTTATATGGTTTTATATTTAATTTTATTAAGCTTTGAATTGCAAAAAATTCTTCTACAATTTTTATACTGGTATAAATTTTATCTAAATCTAAACTACTAGTTATTTTAGATTTAACTATATATATATATATATATATATATATATATATATATATATATATATATATATATATATATATATATATATATATATAGATATATATATAGTTATATATATATATATATATATATTATATATATATATATATATATATATATATATATATATATATATATATTATATATATATATATAATTTATATATATATATATATAAATATATATATATATATATATTTATATATATAATAAATATATATATATATTTATATATATAAGTTTTATCTAAATCTATATATATGTAAAATTAAATTTTTGACTATATATATATATATATATATATATATATATATATATATATATTATCAAGTTTAAATGGTTTTATATTTAATATTATATTTATATTTATCTTATATTTATATTTAGTTTTTAACCGTTTAAATGCGGAATTGAGAATAAATAGTCCCAATGACTTGAAATTTGGTTATTATATTAATTAAGAGTATACAATAAAGGTTTAAAATTAGTTGAAAAAATTTAAGGGTGTTTTTAGACATGTTCCATTATTGGAACATTGGCGTGTTACATGATTATTTTTTGCATATTTTTAAAAGCTCATGGAAATGGTTAATTTTATGTGTAATATTTATGTGTAATATTCTTTAAAAACGTTTTATTTTTCAAGTTGTTTTTTAATTTTTGAACCTTTTAAGAAAGTGCCACTTATCAAATCTAAGAAAAAATAAGTCAATCACTACAATGGTCGTTCCTTATTGCTAGATCATTGCTTGTGCTTTAAAAAAGAACTTTAAAGAAAATTGCTTTTTTGTGAGAAATGCAATGGTAAAAGATTTTTTTTATTTATAACGTCTCCACTTCAATGGATATTAAGCAACGTAAGCAAATTATATTTTTAAAAATCTTTATTTTCGTAAAATTACTATACACAAGAAAATTATCTCGCTTTATAGTGAAATATGCAGTTAACCATTTAAACGCCGAATTAAGAAAGAATAGTCCCAATGACTTGAAATTCGGTTATTATATTAATTAAGAGTATATAAATACAATAAAATTTTAAAATTAGGTGAAAAAAATTTTTGATGGAGTTTTTAGAGATGATTCATTATTGAAACATTGGCGTGTTACGTGATTATTTTTTGCATATTTTTAAAAGCTCATGAAAATAGTTAATTTAATGTCTAATATTTATCTTATCTTCTTAATACTAACTGTTTTGTTTATTTATCTTTAAATAATGTACAATTGATAAATATTATGACACTATAAAATTTATGCAATATTGCTACCGGTTTTTCGAATTCTGTTAGATTATCGAATTTCACATTTTTTTTCCATTTTGCTACAAGGTTTTCAGATTTTCGTTTCTCTTTGGCCCTTCGACTCTGTTTCTGAAATTTGTCTTCATATTACATCTTTATTTAAAATGATGTCGACTATTCCACACACATCGAATGGTGTAACAGTATCTAAATTATTTTATCAATATCGTCTTCGTTTGTTATATCACCAGGTTCATAGGGCTCTAGCTATCAAATATCTACATCTTTCCCATCAGAATCCGAAAGAGTTTCTAGAAAGATCAGAGCATCTTTTATTTTAAGGCATCTTTCAGACATGGTGTTAAATTTAGGAAAACTTTATAAATGAAATATATAGAGAGCACGCATGGACATTTTCACTGTCGTCCAAGAAAAACTCTATATCCAAGGAAACAGATAACTATTTCAACAAACATATGCAATAGGACACCTTTTATGTGAAATTGCACTTGTCTTCAAAGGCACAGGTGAAAACCCCTCCCCCCCACACACATGTTTAGCCACCTTATCAAGACATTTTCTTTCTATTGTTAGGACTTTACTAAAGTGAACATCAATGTCAAGTGCCAATATTATAATACTCTTGAAGTAGTGCAGCTTTCATTTGCAACTTTATATATTTATTTTCTTTTTAAAAGTTGTTATTCTTATCAGAATGCGAAAGAAAATAATATTTGCAATAGCATACAATGCTTTGCACATAATTGAAAAATGAGCCATTGAAACGCCAATGTTCCAATAATGGAACATACCCATAAATACCTAAATTTTACCTTTAAAATTTAAAAATGAAATTTTGTTTTTGCTGTATTCTAGTAGGATATGTTGTCTAAAGATATATTTTAAAATATTGCGTTTTTTCCATTTAAACTGGAATTTTGGTAAATTTATTTGTAAGGGAAAGAAAAATTGACAAAATATAGTAAAATTCAAAAAATTGCAAAAAAATAAATAATTATCTAAACAAAATAAAACTTACTGTAAAAAATGCTTTATAATATGATGAATTGCATGTAAATGCAATATCGTTAAGATTTTTTTTACATGTGAATTTTTATTTTAAAAATCATGTTCCATTATTGGAACATTCGCCGGTAAATGTTTAATTTAAACTTGTATGGAGAATATAAGTATATTTTGTAGATTTATATATCAAAAGATATAGGTTAAAATTTTAAATGTTTGCTTTAAAGGAACTAATACCAATTAACTTCCTCATGAGACATCAAAATCAAAGTTATTTTTAATCTTATAAAACTGAAAATATACTTTTTTTTAAAAAAAACCTTCATGGATTATGAAGCTGTATCTCAGTTTTCATTGAGATATCAAAGGATTTTAGATTTAACAAAGGCTTTTTTTATAATAAAATTTTTAATCTAATTGAATTCAAAGAAAACACAAAGAAACACATAACATTATACTAAATAGACTGAAACATTCACTTATCACAAATTTATTGAGTGTGATATCACAAATTTGTGATTTAGTGTAAATTAATTAATTTAAAAAAAATATTTATCCAAAGGTGAATATTTGCAAAAAACTCTTTACTTAAAAGAAACTGTATTTTAGTATTTAGAGGATTTAATTGAAAAATTTTTTTACTCTTATTTTAATCTTTAAAACTGAAAATATACTTTTTTTAAGCTGTATCTCTTTTCATTGAGATATCAAATAGATTTCAAATTTTTATAAAAAAATTTTTAATGTTTGCTTCATTACATTCAACTAAAAAAACTATATTTTATAAAAATGCATTTATCTAATTAGGATAATATGAATATAATATATCGTAAACTTTTAAGCTTTGAAATGATTTTATCTTTACAAAAATATTTTAAAGTATTTTTTTTAAGATTTAAAAATATTATTGATAAATTTAATTTAATTTTGACTTTAATTTTCTTTTCTGAAGAAACGCAATAGTTCATAATTTGAAAGAAATATTTTATTGTTTTACATTCAACTAAAGTAACTTTACATTTATAAAAATGCACATTTATCTAATTGCGTGCAATGTCATACGTAATCAGATAAATGTGAAATTAAGAATTTTTGAAATTTTTACTTAAGAATTTTATGTTAAATCTAGAATACTTTTGGTGTTTTATAATAAATTAAATAATGCTTTGAATAAAATATAATTTATCTTATATATTTTTTAATTATAGAAGATGAAATTTAAATATGATAATTTGCAGTTTTAAATAATTTACGATTACAATTTATAACATATAAATAATTTTTAATTGAATATTAAATTTAAATAACGGGCTTTGAATAAATAAAATATATTTGCAATTATACAATAAATAAAATATATTTGCAGTTTTAATTTACTATTTCAGAACTAAATCAAGAAACATTTTTTGCATTTTAGTGATGCTTTAGAAATTTTTCCCTGTATTTAAAAAGAAATTTATCTATTCTATGCTACATTTTGACTTGTTAAAAATGTACAACCATTTACTTATACTTACTTAATTTAAATATTTCATAGAAAAATAAAAGTTTTAAAATATGTTATAATTATTTCAGAATTCGTAAAGCAATTTAGAATTTTATTTGGAAATTCAATAGGTTCAATATTTAAAATTAATGTTACGTTGGCGTAGTGTTTGAGAAAGAAATCTAAACTCATTAAAAAACACATGGACAAATGTATCTTGATTAAATGATTTTATACAATTAAACAAATGCCTAAGGAATACAACTGTAATCAACTTCTCATTTGTAGGTATCGAAGACTGCTCTCGAGTCGGCGTCGCCCCTAAAAACACTATGGCAATGATTTTTCTCAAAATGTCTATCCCTCAAGCCGCAGATGCCAGCAGCGTTCACCTTCTACTCTCCTCTGGTCACAAACTTGTCCTCTAAAAAAATCAAACTGCCTCGCGCAGAAAAAAACAGTTGTCCACTCCAGAAATACGGACAAACCAAACAAACCTCAAACCAACGGATTCTTCTATTGCTTGGGAGAAGTCCGAAGTTTCTTTCTAGTTTAAACCGGTCCTGTTCTGGTATGTCTTTGACGGTGACTCACGGGAAGAGGTAAAAAAAGCTGAACCGAATGTAACTTATTGTTACAATATGTTACAAGGGATGATTTTCCAGTGTTAAATTATTACTTTAACTAAACAATGAATAAGAAGAGGAAAACAGAGAACCAGAGAATTTTGTATTTAACACTAAATTAGAATAAAATAATATGAAAAACTTCTTGAAAAATTGTGAGTTATAAAAGAAAATAGCAAAATTTTATCTAAAAGATGCAAACATTTTTATTTCATGATGTATTGAACAAACGCTGCCATAATGAAATATTTAAGTTTCTAAAGGTACTTTGAAAACTTATATTCCTAATATAAATTTTTAAAACTAATATTAATCGTTAAAAGAAATAATTCTTGAATTCAAAGTATATAACTGACTATTCAGTTAAAGATTACAGAAAATATAACACAAAATATATAAAATTATTCAATTACTGATAAAAATAAATAATAATCAAAACCAAACTCGATAATACTAAAATTATTTTTTAAATAAAATGTTTTAAATAAATAGTTTCGAATAAAAAATTATAAGAATGCAGCCTCTAACACTATAAAAATATATTGATAAAAGTTAACTAATAAAAATAATATTTAAGAAAATGTTAAATAAATAATAATAGTTTCTTAGATGCAACTAATATTTTCAAGATTTAAAATTTACAATGCTGTAACTGTTTTTGAAATATTGCAAATAACATGGTTTAAGTCCTTAGTGTGAAGAATAAAATATTTAAAGTGCAATCTGAATCATTAAAAGAAATATATTGCGTGGAAGTCACCATATAAAATTGAATCTTTTTCTCGGAGAACCATTGCGGTTTCTGAAGAAGAAACGTCTCTTAAAACGTTCGTAAATTATCAGAATGAATGTCTGCCTCAGACAGTCCGTTAAAACAACGGCTATTAATCCAATGTGCAATTACGCTTGCATGATCCAGTATATATTGATACTAATGGATTTCGTGAGTGTCAGAGTGGTAAAAATCCACCTTCTGCAAGTAACAACACATACATCAATTGATCACTAATGATAATTTATTGGTGTAATTACAGGTGGTAGACAAACTGAAAGAAACACTGCTTATTAGAGATCCATTTTTATAATGTGGTCGTTTGAAAAGCAACTGCAATTATTGCTGCTATTTTTTGATTATATTAGATTACGTTCCAACATTCTTAAATACTTATCTAACAGCAGAGAATATGCAGATTTTCTAATGTTACTTAAACATTTCTGTTAAAACTTTTTTTAACAGAAATGTTTAAGTAACATAGGGGTTGTAACTTAACCTATTACGACTGGAATAATTTCTGCTAATATATAACAGACTCTTGGGTGTAACTTACATTCTTAAATACTTATCTAACAGCAGATAATATGCAGATTTTATATTATTACTTAAACATTTCTGTTAAAACTTTTTTAACAGAAATGTTTAAGTAACAAAGGGGCTATAACTTAACCTATTGCGACTGAAATAAATTCTGCTGATGTGTAATAGACTCTTGAGTGTAACTTACACGTGACTCTTGCTTTAGATTAAACATATTCAAAGGTTCATTCACATTAATGTGATCTCAAGCTATATTTGGATTTTGACGTCTTTTTAAATTTTATAAAGAATTACGTAATAAAGTGCTCGGAAAAATTAGCAATGTATAGTAAATGTATTTTCTGATAAATGTTTATAAAAAATGAATCACCACTGTATTTAGGTAATGCTAACAATTTAACGAATAAAAAGGTAGATATTGATTTACATTGCACCCTAAAAAATTTCGAATGTCCTGTAAATCTCACTAAACATAAACTTTACATAATCGTTGCCTCCATTTTACTCAGAAATGTATCATTTAATCATGCTTAAGTAGGAGTTTATAAAAAAAATTCTATTCTGTCTGCAGGATATTTAACCATATTTTACAAAACTTACAGAACATTTCTAGAAAAATAACTTAAATATAGCACTAAAACGAATATATTGTTTTTCAGTAATTTTAGGTATTTAAATTTTTTATAAAAAGTTAAAGTACGGTCGAATAGTATAAGTGGTCAATAGGTGCAAAAGCCGTTCATTACATCCATGTGTTGTATGTCAGCATTAACGCTCCTGTTGCTGCCAAATATTATATTATTATGTTGCTTAATTCATGTTTTGAAAATTTTAAATTAGGTTTCTGAAAAGTTTTGTTTTTTGCTTTACAGCTAGATGAGAAAATATATAACCTGCCATATGTCTTCAATAATTCAATGAAATTTTAGTTCATACTAGCTATTGTACTAACATCAAATTTGCTTTACGTTCTATTCAGTTTATTCTCTACTAAAGAAGCTTACTTTTGTCAAGGGTATTACTGAGCCTGATTTTACAACTTTATGGATAATCAATGAAAGTAGATCTTCAATTAAACACCTTAGTATTTGGAGGAACGTTGGTTTCATATCTGGGTTGTCCATTTTAACTCTTATCAACAGACTCTCTGGTAATTTTGAAGATTTATCTTCTGTGTCCCATCTCAAATCGGTATTTCTGGCAACGAGACTGCTCATACTCTGATGTAAGTTATTGCTCTTGATACCCCTAATGTGGAAATGTCCTACACTATCAGTGAGTGTTCCTCGGGCAAAAAGGAAATGAATAGGGACTTGTTGAAACTCTCTCTGGACATCATTGGTATTCTGGGAAGAGCAGTTGTGGTGAGTTTCTTTTCAAGGGTAACACAAGTC
Organism: Pardosa pseudoannulata; assembly: GCA_032207245.1. NCBI lineage: Eukaryota > Metazoa > Arthropoda > Arachnida > Araneae > Lycosidae > Pardosa > Pardosa pseudoannulata. The sequence continues at coordinate 10,326,542 of CM063506.1, forward strand.
AGCAGACTTGTCTATCGCGTTTTGCCAGTGGGCGGCACTAAGATCTCTCTGCTTTGAACAGGGAGAAAAAGTTTTTAAGACTTGCACCAAGTGTAAGTCTGCACAGGCGTTGCCTCCGCATATTTTAATTTGCATCTATGATAAATTGGATGAAGTGTTTTCTGGACCTCTACTGTTTTTGTATTTTATGGATTTACGGAGACTAATTTTAGTCATGCCAACTAGGCATGACTAACAGTGGCAACAACAACATGCATCAACGTATCAGAAACTCAATACAGAAGATGATTTAAATAGGATAAAAATAACGATATTAGCATTTATTGCCGTAACATCGATGAATATATCATTCAGCCATATAACAAACTACGAGGTTACCATTAACAATAGTCCTGAGATCTATGAAAACAAAAGAGAAAACAACTGAAATTTCCTAAATATGTTAAAATTATTGAGTTATGTAACAACTTCAACCAATATTGGTAGCATTTAGGACG
>CM063506.1:10332038-10349538 GCA_032207245.1 Pardosa pseudoannulata
TTGAAAAATTATCTGTGATACTAAATTTCACATTTTTTTAAATCTCAGTTCTTGAAATTTTGTTCGTTTCAGATTTAATTTGTAACTTTAATATGTATTTCTTTTTAAAAATTAACTATCTTCTGCATCATTTATATCTATTTGAAGAATATCCAGTACTCATTTACGGTATTTCTCTTTTTGGGGAACATAAACAATATTTCAACATGTAGATATCTGCTTTTCGGTACCACAATACTTAGCTTTATATAGCACCTATATTTTCGTATGTAGTAGGTTTTATAATTTTTACTTCCACCATATAAAGGATGCATTGTGTTAGCTTAAACTCTTCTTGATCAGATTTCAACGTAAATATCTATTTTGACAATGACCTAATCCATTTTCACTAGTTTAAATTTTACGTCTGAAACAATTTAAATTTTACTTCTTTTGTAGAAGGAAACTTTAACTTAAAACCTTTAAACATCCCTTTTGCATCGATAATGGGAATTCATGTTCACTGCTTTTTTTGTTAATCTCTACATACGTATGTATCTCGAATAACTCAAAAATGATTAGATATAGAAAGTTGAAATTTTACTTGTAGGATTATCATAAAGTCAACAGTAAACTTTCTATTCTAACAAGGCCGAGCGATGGCCGAATAGTTAGGGTGCTGGCCTTCGGAACCGGAGTTCGTGGGTTCGTATCCTTCTATGGCATGGATGTTCGTAGCTGTTCGGAATCGGCTTTAAGCAGTAGGTCCCGTTCTCATTAGCCCTCGTGTTTCAAAAAATAGACCGTAGCACTCCAAAACCAAAATCCTACTATAACTGGTTAAGGTTTTTAGTATTTACTGAGAAATAGTTCAGTCTGCATTATGCTAAATTAACATAGGAGATACTTAATACATACTCGACAATCTTTCCAAAACCATGAAATCTTAGATGTGGCATACGATGATGCATATGATATTTTTGCAATTGAATTTTATTTGTTTTGCTCTAGTATAGATTTACTCAGGAGGAGGCTATGAACTATTTAAGTATAAAAGAGGACATTTCGATAGATACTTATTGTTACAGCGCGTTTAACAAAGTACACCAATTAAAATCTTATAAGAAAATATATAGTACAAATTTTGATATACAATATTTTACACCTTGTAAATTATACGAGTCTTAATTATAATATAATTTTTTACAGCATTTAAGAATTAAATGAAAAGACTATCATCAAAGTTCATACATGATGATCATATTCTTGAGCGAGACAGATTGAATATAAAAACGTATGTAGGATTGTTGTGACGTCTAGTTGTGAATTTTTTTCATTTTTGATTGGAATCTTCAGTCTACACAAGAAAAAATTTCAATAAACTAATATTAAAGTCATCGATTGCCAGTACTATTTTAACAAAACAGTAGAACAGAGAGATATAGATGTATTCATAGACATTTATAACAATGCTCTCAAAAACTCTTACAGGAAGAGTAAATATAGTGTAAAATTTCTGTTTCTATCAAAAATAACATAAAATAATAATGTAATGAAAAATTTAATGGATATTAACTCTGTAAGTTGCTGCTCTGTAAGTTACAGTATTCAAGCTTCACTAAAAGAACACCGTTACCTTAAAAATAGATTACATCGTTTATTTAAAAGTTAAAAAACTTATCATTTTACAATCAAATTAAAAAATACGTTTAATGTAATATGCTTATAATGAAATCATGTATTATCTACATTAGTTTTTTTTTAATTTTATGTTTAAGATTAAAAAAGTGATTTGTGGAATAAAAGCGATTATGAATATCTATTCTTGAATATTATCTTCTGAACCCCAAAATCATATCAGTATGTCCATGTAGTGCAATATTTTAGTAGGAAGCTTGTTATTTTCTGAATTTCTAAATTAATATGTATATATTGGCGTACTCCAATAATGTCAAGCTAAAATAATTAAAAAGCAATCGCTAATTCATATTTTCAGTTCAGAGAGATAATTTACGTGAATATTAAGTAGATAACCCCTGTCACGATCAAAGGTAAATATTTCAAAACCAATACACAAGTATCCTTTCATACCATTATAACCAAATTCTTCTCTTCCTCACCAAAATCAAAGAAATACTCATGGTATATCTGGAGAATACTCAGAATAATACACAATCTTTGCATACTGTTTAATCGAGGGTAGAGTGGACTGAGCCTTAGTAAATTCATCTTTCAAATTACAGCAGAATTAAGTGTATTGTTTTTGCTTCATCTCATATAAGGCCAGTCATAACTCTGATAATTTTTATTGTATATTTTTTATTGTTTTAAGCAAAGACTATACGATGTGTTTTCAATTTTTCAATTTATCAAAATCGCTATTAATGAAATCATGTGAATTCGTCTAGCTTTACATTCGTGGCCCCAAATATAACTTCATATTTATTAAGTGTCTGTTATTTTCTCTTTTCAGTATCATTTTCTCTGGATATCAGCATACCAACTTGCTGATATGCATGCATATGTAATGCAGACTTAACCATATTACGTTTGTATATGTGTTATTCCCATCTCAGACGAATTTTTTAATAACTCGTCCGTAACATTCCTTTGCAAAAATAGTATGGGGACAGGGGAAGTAATTGAAGTTTGTAAAATTTTTTTAACTGTAACATCACTTAAAATTTTGTTTAGAAAGTTTAATAAATCTAGCATCTTTATTTTAGTTATATCTTATATATTCTTATCCGTAATTAAATCAATCAATACTAACACATATATAAAGAAACAAAAGAAAAATGTTATCACTGTTATGGTATAGCATCTCTAACTGAGGAAAAACAAAACAAAACAAAAATTAAAATTGGCTCATTGCAAAATATGACAGATATTCAAGTAAATATTACAAATAATGGATTATAAAAATTATAGTAAACTTGAACCAATTATTATTTCAGTCTTTTAATTGCAAAATTTCAAAGTTTAAAGTTGCTGATTTTCAAGCACCTATAATTTAATCAAACTTTATCCTCTTTTTTATTCTATGAATCAGTACATTTCTCTATCGTTGAAAGAAAAAAGATGTTTTTTTTTTAAATTAACATGTTGAATACTAAGGTTGTTTGAAGATAATGTAAACGTGTCCGACGTATGTAACTTATGAAAACGAATTACATATGTTATATACACCGAAGAGCCATTTTATTATGACTACCCTCCACTTACAAAAATGGACTCACTCAGAAACAAAACCACTGTGTGTTCGTGGCTGATGTTGGAGTACATAAACTGATATGTTTTATCGTTCCAAACATAGCACGATTAAAGCCATAATGGAAAAAGCAACTGATTTATCTAACGTCGGTAAAATGCAAATTAGGGCTCGTAGATTAGAAATATTAATTTCAGAAACGGCGCGAATCGTGGGCTGTTCATGTGCATTTGTTGTGAGCATATATTGGAAGTGGTGTATAGATATCGAAATGACAAGCTGCCGGCTATCAGTGTGTCGTCCACGGTCCATTGAATCCAGATAAGAGGAGAATGCTATGCATTGTTCACCGTAAACTAAGAGCTACAACAGAAAAACACCACCAGCTACAACAGTGGTAACCGAGACAATGTTTTTCAGCATACTATGTAGCGTATTTTTCTGCGTATGGGCCTACGAATCCGGAGGCCGAAGCATGTATCTGCACTGACGGCATGTCATCGCTAGCTGCGTCTGCAATGCGCCAAGAACATCGGAATTAGACATCAGAAGAATAGAAGAAAGTTGCATGGCACGACGAATTACTTTTGCTGGTCTATCACATAGACGGGTGTGTGCGAATAAGAGAATTTCCAAAGGAAACACTGGCTCCCTGAGGCACAGCTGAAGGAGAAAAGATGGTGATCGTGGTAATATGTTATGGGCAATGCTTATAGAAAGCACATTAGGACGATTAATCCCCAAAGAACAATCTCTGTAGTCTGCAAGCTAAGTGAATGTCGTTGCAGACAAATTCACCCATTCGTGACAAGAATATTTTCTGCTAAGTATAGTGTTTAATAACAGGATAATGCACTATGTCATAAAAGTCGAATCATCAGGAAGTGGTTCGAGGAACATTCCAGAGACTTTCAAGTCATATCTTAGCCTCTAAATTCATCTGACATTCATTCAATAGAGCATCTTTGGTCCCACCTGTAAAACCAAATGCGTTCTGTCATGCTATCACCTTCGCGGGGATTGTAGGACCAGCTGGTAAGCACTTGGTACCAGCTGCCTTAGATTACACAGGCCTGCGATGAAAAAAATACAAGGGATGTGACATCTAAACTTAACGTATTTTTTAGTACTGATTTTGAAAAGAATCATCAAAAATGTCTATCACGTCACATTTTTTTGAAAAATTGAATTTTATGTGGTTTTTTATGAATATTTCTCACGTATTTTGCTTTCCTACTTTCCTTCGTGTTTTGACATTTTATCATGGTGAAACCCTCAAAATTACCCTTCTGTGGTAAACTACAACATAGTAGTTAGTATTTTAGGGCTTTTAAAGCTTCAATGTTGATCCAGATCACCAATTAAACAGATTCCTGGAAGCGCGCGAGCCTGGGAAAAGCCTAGGAACGCGCAATGTACCTCTTCATCATCCCTCCCTCCCGTCGCAATCACTGTTAACCTATAGCGACGGTCGAATTCTTATCAGTGACCTCATGTAAGCACCAGTACTTAGTCTGTGAAAGAGGCAACTCAATTATTAGGCTCCAGATTGAAAGAAAAAAACGTATTGGTCAAAGGAATCACTTTTTATTGGTACAGGAATCGTGAAAAGGAATTTATTCAGTATTTTGACGAAGACGAGAACCTCATTTATTGCTCAGATGTTCCTGGATTGATGAGAAAATTTAAGATTCCCTACAATAAAGAGGAATGGAGGCTTTTCATAGATTCGTCAAAAAGGAACCTTAAAGCTGTCCTAATTCATCAAGGAAACCAATGGGCGTCTGTGCCAGTTGAATATTCGGTGCATTTAAAAGAAAGGTATGAAAACCTAACTCCCGTTCTCAACAAAATAAAACATGACAACCACGGCTGGATCATTTGCGGTGATTTAAAAATCATCACCATGCTTCTCGATGAACAAAACGGGTATACAAAATTTCCGTGTTTAATTTGTGAGTGAGACAGCCGTGACAAAACACAATATTGGGTCAGAAAAGATTGGCTCAAAAGGCAGAATCTTGTGCCAGGCACCAAAAATGTAATTCGAGAAAGCTTGGTTGATCAAAAAAAAATATATATTACTACCCCCCTGCACATAAAATTAGGTGTTATGAAGCAGTTTGTTAAGGCTCTTCCAAAACATGGTGATTGCTTAAAATATATGTGTAAAAAGTTTCCTGGATTTTCTGAAGCCAAATTGAAAGAGGGAGTTTTCGTAGGACCAGACATCCGAAAACTTATTAGGAATAAGAAATTTGAGACAAATAAGACATTAAAGGAAAGAGAAGCTTGGGTTGCCTTCAAAGATGTTGTGGAAAAATTTCTGGGCAATCACAAAGATCCCAAATTTAAAACAATTGTTGGCAACATGCTAGACAAATTTCAAGTGTTGGGCTGCTCCATGTGTGTAAAATTTCATTTCCTCCAATCGCATTTGGACTTTTTTCCCGAAAATTTAGAATCCGTCAGCAAAGAACAGGGAGAAGGTTCCACCAAGACATGAAGGATATGGAGAGAAAATATCGAGTGTTTTTCTTATTATATTAATGTAAAAAATTTAATAACTAGGGAACTTTTTGTCTCGCCCTGGTGCAGCTCATGCGTTCTGGTTACGATGGTTTTCATTCTTTATATACAAAATGTATACATTTTTAATTTTAATTGTTGTTTAAAAATTAATATGCCTCATCATAAACAGATTAAATAAACTCACATGAATAGATAAACCCACTGTTGCCAGTCAGTACAAGCTAACAGTTCGAGAGCATTTTTTCCATATAGGATATTACCAGTAATATGTACATCAATTTTACAAAAAATCCTGACGTGATGGGAAAAAATGGAGGTCATTTTCGAAATCAGCATACCAAATAACTTAAAAATATGAAAAAACTTCTCTTGTATTTTTCAAAAATTTCAATTTCGCAGGCCTGTGTTACCTATCAGGAGCTTATGAAGTCAATCCCACGTAAGTTGATGGTGGTTCTGAGAGCTAAAGGTCTTCCTACATGTCATTAATAAGGAACTCATAATGTAATGTAGTATAATAGATAGATTTAAGCAAAAAACTAAAAGAGCTACGTTTTGCTATTTTTATAAATTTAATCTGGCAATAAATATAAGTTGCATTTTATCCTTTTAATAGTTATTCTTTAGACTTTATCCTTTATCCATTTTATCCTTTTAATAATTATTTACCTAGTGTTAAAAAGAAAATAAAATGTATGTATTTCATACTGAATAGATTTAGATAAAAAACAAAGTTGAACTGTATTAGTTTTATATTAAAATCTGTCCTTAAATTTAAACTGCATTTTACCCTTTTAAATTTAGTTTGTCTTAACGAGAAAAAAAAAATTATAGATTTCATGTAGAACGGATTTAACCAAAAAGCTAATAAACTTAAACTTTATTAGTTTTATGTTTAAATCTCTCATTAATTATACTTTCATTTTACTATTTTAAATTTATTTTTTAATGAGAGAATAAAAGTTATAAATATTTATCGGAGAAAAATAAATTTTGTGTAAAAATTTCTTAAATATGTGTAACACATAAAATAAATAGACATTAAAAAGGAAATTTTAAATCATATGAAATAATGGACAAGAAAAATTTGCTTCTGATACTTAATGAGATAATTTAAGATTGTTTTATGATGATGGGACAAACTATAGTATGATACTTTAATCCTAATGATCTTCGATTAAACATGAACCAGTTAAAAATACAAAATATATTTATCTTAATTACTGCAAATCATAATGTAAAAAAATTATCAAAAGTTTAAACACGTTTTATGCAGTTTAAAATTTTTATGTATATCTTAAACTAAATTGCTCTCTGAATTTAGTAGCAGTATGCACAGTCTACAATGTTTTTTTTTTCAGTTTCCATTAACTGCTACAATATCAAACTGAAAAGGAAAGTACATGTGACGTAATCCAATCTTAACCAAATAGCGGAGTATTTGAAACCCAAAACATCCCAAACAGAAAAAGGGTAGAAAAAGAAATATTTTACGCGCTTGCGTTATTGTTTCCTGATGGGGATCGGATAAAAGTAGTATTTATCAAGATCAAGATAGAGGGAAAGATTTTCTCAAAATAGAAACTTCTTCCGATACCGTCACATTTATTTCCTTTTAAGCCTCAAATCAAGATAAAAATGCCACCTCGGTTTTAACTGCATTCCAACCACATATCGGAAAAATTAAATTAGCTTAAGGATAAACATATCTCTGTTCTTTTTTTTTTAAATTTATTTACTGATGTTCAGATCCATCTTGTCTCTTATATTTTAAAGTATAAGGGATATCTACGAAGTAAGATTACTAACTTCTGAAGCTGAAAGGTAATTTTATACAACGGTAGCAAGGACATACACTCTTCCGATGATAATACGAGGGTTAATCTGAAAGCATACGAGAAAGCATACGAGAAATCGCATACGAGAATATAGAAAATTAAAATATCGGTTTAATTTTAAAGTACAAAGTACTTTAACACAGTAGACTTTTTTTACTGAATTACTTCAACTTGTTTAGTGCAGAATAAATTTCAAACAGAAGAGAAAATGGAGTTGACAGGAGAACAAAATCGCGCTATGATTTTCTACGATTTTAAATTAGGACTAAATCAAGATGAATGTTTTCAAAGGTTGAAATTGGCATTTGGTAATGAATCTCCAGATCGCGAAACTGTAAAATCATAACGGGTCATGAAACGTAAGTACCGTTTTTTGCGTTCCAACACGTCAAGAAAGCAAAGTATGGCTCTTTAAAGATGATTCCACTCCGACAATAGTGAAAAGACAACGCTAACTGAATAAAGTGATGTATTCCGTTTTCTTCAGAAGTATTTGGGATTGGTCAAAGCCATCAAGTTGGAAGAACGGAAGACTGTAATAGCAAACTGGTATAACACTAAATGTCTTCCACAAATCCTACAAGAAGTGAATGTTAGGGGACTAATGCTTACCATGACAATGCATCTTCACATACAGTCGAAGTTTCTTAAACAAAAACAGATGAGTTTCTTAAACAAAAACAAATTAAAGTGATAGAACTCCCGCCGTATTCACCTAATCTAGCTATGCGTAACTTTTGGTTATTCTTTAATCTAAAAAAGAACTTACGTGAACGTCGTTTTCATTCAGAAGAAGATATTGATGTGGCTAGAAATGCATTTTTTCATCTATTCCAAGAAATGAATGGCTTGAGGCATTTAATCTGTGGAAAATTCGTCTACAAAAGTGTATTGATTCTGGAGGAGATAATTTGATCATACCTAAAATTTTGTAATCATAACCTTTAAAACCTAGTTGTATCTCAAAAATTTCAGAGTGAAATTCGTATCCAAGTTGAGCGATCATCTGTCTTGGTTAAGAATTGTTGGTTAAGAACTCTTGTTATAGTATCCCTGAGTTTCTCTACACGAATTTCATTATCTACGAGTAATGGAGCGTATTCTGGATGAACATGAAAGCACATCATTCCTGGTTTTAAAAGAAAATATTTTTATGGTTATAATGTTATGAATCATATTACTCTGTTCGAAAGATGTTGTGATTTTAAATACACTATTTAATAAAACTCCATAGTTTCTTCTCGTAAAATCATAGTCTAATGTTTGAGACCGTAATAGAATTAGCTTTATTGAAATTGTTTTCCAGGAGAAATCAAATAACATTACATTCGACTGTTAAACTATGAAATCTTCTAAGGATGTTTCAGAACAACATAAAAATAGTGTTAACGATGAGAGTGTGTTGCATACAAGACTTGTAGGTTGAGTAGTCGGTAATGGGGTAATAGGAGTATAAGTATGTTGTAGCACTGTCCTGGCCGGGCAATATGAGTGCAAAATGTTTTCGAGCCATGATGATGTCCAGAGTATCCTCAAGCAATGGCTTTAAAAAATTGTAAAATGTTACCTCCTTTCAACAATGTACTCCAAGGTTTACCTGCAGAACTAAAAATACTTATAGTTACCTCCTTTCAACAATGTACAGGATGGTTTACCTTCAGAATTGAAAATACTTATAGTTATCTCCTTATAACAATGCACTCCAGGGTTTACCTGCAGAATTAAAAATACTTATAGTTACCTCCTGTCAACAATGTACTTCAGGGTTTACCTACAAAATTACCAACATAATGAAAGAATCCTCATAAGCTGGTACCACACAGTTATTGCCCTCTTAAAGGTATTTAAATATACTTTAAAATCCTTAACGAGAACACAGAAATGGCAAAAAATATTATTACATAAGAGGGTATTAATACATAATTGAAATTTTAAATTTTAAACTTTACTCTCTAAACTTTTCAGAAGATAAAGAAAAATAAAACATGTTACCTAGAAATTTTTCTTTTTTGTATGCATACTTGAAAACGTGTATGTGGGTAATATAAAAGTTTTTTCAGACTAGAACTGTGCTATAAAAATACAAGAGAGTCCATCTTAAAAGCAATATTAAAGTAGAAAAAGTTTTTAAAAAATTCTTAGTTTGAAATAAAAGGGAAACTGTAGAGTAAATATTTTTAGTAATATTACTAATTTATTTATTTTTTAAAGACTTTTGAGTGAAAAATATGCACTATGACAATGCACATATTCGACATATTTTATAATCTTAAATCACAGATTTGTCCTAACTAATGATCACAAAATATATATTATCGATTACAAACTATATTATTCTAGCAAATCAGCATGAAGCTTTCTCAATTTAACTCTTAGAAAATTTTAAACTCCTAATCCTAGAATATCTATTAATAAATATTTATTACTCTTAACTAAAACAAAAGAAACCAGGTATATAGTAAAAGATAATCGCATAGATGCATGTTTGGATCTTTAAACAGCCTTTTTATCCAAAACCGTTGATTATAGACACATGATATAAATTATAAGAATGTTTTAACTAAGATACGCAATCTTCTAATTTTATTTTTGCAAAATTTAAAAAATCTAAATTTCAAATTTTTTTCCTAATGATATTATATTTCGTAAATTTTTAACGTAACAGGAAAAGTACCGATTCCCTTTTATAAAATTAACTGAAATATTTTGATTCAAATTCTAAATAAAGAACAAGAAATTTTTCTTTATTATGGATCGGTTAAATTATTGGTTTTATTCGAGGTTTAAATTAGGTTGCAACGTCCATTTCAAGACGAAACGGTAATTCCTTACTTATTACCGTTGCTGTTATCCAAAGTAGTTTTGATATAACTTGTGCGTTGAAAACAATCGCAATAACATCTAGTGACGAGAAATAAATGCTTAGAATTCGATTACAGGAAGAATGCAAGATAGATAAAAACTGTTCTTATGAAAAGTTGCAGAGCAGCAATTAATACCTACTTCCAATTGGTTGAAAAACTAAACCGTAGCGTTCTAAAACGAACATATTTCACTTCCAGAAATACGATGAATCCATGTTTATAGTTTCCAAAGTTAACAATCGATTCTTATAAATTAAAATATTTAGAATTTCCTGATAGTTCGAGATGGTTGTGTTCGATTAACGCTTTCTACTATAACAAGACTTTTACTACAGTATTCTCTTAAATGTTGCACCAGACGTTAGTCGATGAGTAGATCCGATGTTTAACTATCTGAACACATGAGGTACCTCTGAATAGCTTATATTGGTTATGTGGTTCGCTTTTCAACACTGAAACACTGCTCGTCCATTCAAAGAATGTTTAAAAAAATTTCAATGTTCTAAATAATATATACCCCACGTTTGTGCTGATCGATGACCGAATGGTTAGGTCAAAGATATTCGATGCCGGAGTTTGTTGGTTCGAATCCCACTGTGGAATGGTTGTTCTTAACAGTTTGGAATCTTGCTTTAAGCAGCAATCACCGGTCTCATTAGTCAATGTGTTTCAAAAAAGTAGACCATAGGAAATCAAACCAAGCGTTTTCAACAATGAAATCCATTTCATTAACATGGTGCATGTTCTGATATGAAATAAAAATTATGTAGACCTTGGATGTACTATGTAGTATTTTCCATGCACATATTTAAGTGCTATCACAGAAAATACTAATGTTCTCGGTATTGCAATACAGATAGGATAACGAATACTCAAAAAATCTTCTGACATTATTTGCAGCTGAATCTTATAATGTACACCTACGAGAACGAACATGATTTGAGAACATTTACAATGTCACCTGTCTTAGATATCAACAAGTCGTAAAACAAATACGATATTTTTTATATCTTGTGGTGCATTCTGTTGTAGCTGCATATATTCTTCACCACCAAATTAAGATATATTTTAATTGGTCTTTCAGATATATCGTATGTTTGCCAAATACTCAATCAGGTTACTAGTGATACCGGCTTTATCAAGAGTTAATTATATCGACTCAATCTGTGTTTACCTAAGTATACCTAACAGAAAAGTCAGCGACAAAGTATCCACGATTTAGGAATAAAACCTTGAGTTATGGCTTGGAATAAAACAAGTGAAGTTGCAGATTTCGAACCAGATCTAGCGTAGTACATATAGGTGTCGCTACATATTGTCATTTCCTTAAAATCTGAAACAATTGCTACAAATTGGAGACATATTAGACTACAAAAGTAGAAATGTATAGTATTTGGGTGAGCCAAATATGGGTTCAATTCTTCAATTCAAAACGCAATACAATAAATGACTACCTTTTCAAAATCATTTTTATAATTAGCAGAAAATGTTTATGGCCAGCTATTGCGCGAAGCAACGCTCAGAAAGAACTGTTTTTTACATTAACGTCGTTAACATAAAGTTGAAATTGTTCTTCGCATGTACCCGCTTCTGGAGAAAATAATCTTGTTTTGTTTAGCTGACGGTCAATTTACGACAATGCGATAGCTATTTAAACCAGATACCGTTGTTTTTATCCGATTTATTACAGCTACATATATCTAGATCATGAATGTTGCAAAACTACGTTAAGCACAATTTACAAAATTCAAACAATTAATTTTAAAACACAATACAAAAGCAAATAAATGATTAAATATAAAATAGACATTATTTTGATTATTTCTTTATCAAAATCATCATGCATCGTTCTTCTCTCGACGTTTTCTCTCATTCTCTGTCTGTCTATGGCTCGAGATTCACCACGTTGCCACTCAATGTTTGAAAAACTCTGATAGCTAAACCATGGAGGATCGCCTTCTGCTATTCCGGCACGTTTATATGAATGAGTTTTAAACCCACAGACCGTAAAATCACAAGCTATCTCCTATGTTATTGTATGGTATGAGACCTATAAAATAAATTATTTAAACTTCGCTGCATTTAGTATCAAATATTGCCTGAAATTTCATTACTGATACTATAGAAAATTTAACTACATATATTTTTAATTAATAAATTTAAATATGAGAATAAATCCTACAACGCCATTAATGTTATTATAAAAATTTTAATTAAATTGACTAGACAGTAAATGTAAAAAAAGGGAAAAAATCGTACAAATATTGAAATCTAATTTAACTCTACAGTTAAATTAAAATAAGGGAATAAATAAAATTTGTCAATAATCACATACATTTATTAACTATCATAACAAGTAATAAGAGAGAAATGTCTTTCTATTTTTATTATAATTCAATAATGGAAAATATAATGGTAATTTTATTTTTATCTATTGCTATATCTAATTTCAGCCAATTTAGAAATTTTTATTGTGCATTAAATTCTTCAACAAATATTTTCGCATAGAAACTGTCCAATGTCCATTATATTTTTTAAGTTAAATTTTTGTTCCAACACATTTTCTTAGATATTTTAAAATGTTAAATTGCCACCAAAGCATTTCTGGTGGAAAATAAACAGTACGTAAGAACTTTTATTCCATGAGAAAGTAAATAAAAACAGTGACTTTTTCTCAGAAAGTAACAAACCAGATCCGTATGCAAAGGGAATTTTTGGATGTTGTTTTCTTTTTTTTCTGTAACATTGTTTTCTATTTCAAACAAAACTTTCGTTTTAGTGCTTTCCTTCACAAAATAAAACTTTTCTCCTGATAGCCTGAAATCTTTCCTAAATGCTTTTATGTTTACTTTTTTGTTTCTTTTCCAACAAAGAAAATTAAATTAACAACCAGAAACGAGATTAGTTTTAGTCTTATTGTTTATAAAATGCTTTTAAAATAATATGGGAAAAATAAATGTCTTACAGACTACAGAACTCAAATTTATCCACATAATGATTATGCTAGTAAAATGATTGAAAATTTTAACTTTATGTCAGCTATAAATACTGATAATATGCTCAACGTTAGAATAATAAAAATGTACATTTATTTTAACAAATAAAAGATAACCATTTCTTATATATGAAATATGTGTTTTTATTTCTTATTTAAAAAAAAGGACGTATTGTTATCAGGTTACATATGAGTGTTCAAATTTTAGTAAAAATATGCATTCTGTACAAGTTTCTGCCTTCTAGAATTCATAATATTTCTTATATGACATTTATAGTTTTAATAAAAGGAGTTAGATTGAATGGCAGTTAACTTTAAATGGTTGTAAAAACAAATATAAAAGCATTTAATAGCTGTAACAAAATCTTTTTGATAACAGATAAGTTTATAAAGCCATAGTTTTGAAAAATACAGTGGACTCAGCTTAATGTGATCGCGGTTAATGTTATCAATCGCTTATTGTTATCGAAATCACTTGGTCACGATTTTCTCTATTCATTTGTATGTTAAAATTATAGCTTTATGTGATCGTTACATCGGTTAATGTTAAGAGTTTTCGAACCTCATTTTAACTAGCAAAGTAATATTCGCAATGTATTCAGGAGGAACTCATTCTTTTCTTTCCCTTCGTTCTTGTTTTAATTTCCTAGAATTTTTCCTCTTCCACCTAGGCAAAAGTCGAAAAACAAAGGAGTGGGACATTACATGTTTCTGGAATTTTTCAGAAATACCCACACCTTGCTGGTGGTCAATATTTATCAGATAATCAGAAGGCAACAAATTCTATTCGGAACTCAGAAGGAGCGTATTCACATTTTATGCCTTGCTCGCTTACATGCAGATTATCGATATGGAAGCCAGAAAGCGAAATGATTTAACATTAAAACTAAATATCGCAATTTTAAATCGTTATGACAGGTTACCAAATATAAGTCAGCTCAATACTGCAGCGCAGTTAAACATTTCTCAGCTTCTGAATTACAATGAAAGTGTTGAAACGTGGAGTACAACACCGTTTTCATGATTTTAAAAAAACATTGATTACGAAGTATTTATCAATGAGCTTCTTAGTAAGAATTGTAGGCAGTCAACAATTATTGATCAAGTATTTTTATTATGTAAATAATTCTTATGTCTTAGAAGATACATACATATAAGGTGAGTTTTTCATTTTATTTTGAAATGCAGTACATGTGAATTAAAAGGGAGGGAGTAAATTTATCTAATTTTGTATATCGTTTATTGTTATCAATCGGTTATTGTTATCAGAATCACGGTAACCCTAAATGATCACAGTAAGCGGGGCCCATTGTACTTGTCATTCAATCATAAACTTAGTTAATATCATTCATTCCTTATCTTCACTAGAATCGCATGCTTTTTTTTATTTTATGCAAATATTTATTTTCCATTATCCTATTTATCTATTTATCTACACTAATACTACATTAGGATTTTACAATTTTAATTTTCATGCATTATTTGCTGAATATAGAGTTTTCGATACACACTGGCATCCTATACAGTAAAATTTGAAAGTTTAGATTCTGTAATTTTATTTTTAAATATAGGATTCTAGGAATTAGGATTATGAATAAACTATCCTTACTCCACCTGCATTTTTAAAATCACATTAACTGTCAGTAGTCAGGTCCTCATGAATTTTTTAAAAAGATGTGTTTTTAGAAAGTAAATATTTACTTTTGGTTTATATTCATTTTTGATTTATTATACATATTTTACTTAAGGATTTTTAACAAAAATTAAAAAGCCAAAATTATTTAATAATTCATAAACTTTAATTATTTTACTTTGCATATATTACATTAATTGCCGATTTGATAAATTATCCTAAAATTTTCACTCATATGTAAAAATACATATGTTATAATATCAAAGCAAATATCAAATATAATAATATAAGCAATAATATCATATTTCAACGTCATTATTGACATTTTTCACTATTTCTTTAAGTCTGATTGGAGCATGATTAAACAATATTCGGTTTGGTTTGATTTATCAAATGTGTACAAGACATTAGTAATACTAATTTAAAGTGCTGGAACAGTACGGATTAAGGTATGGAAGATAACATGTTTTGAAAGAAATTTCTTCTGCAAATATATTTTGAGATTTAATAAAAAAATCATATAGTGGAAAGAGAAAAGTATTAAAATTTAAAAAAAAGTTATCTTTCATGCAATTCTTTTTTCTGTAAATCAATGAAACTAAATTCTAAAAAAATAACTTTTACAGGTATCGGAATAAAAATTGAATGTCAATTTTTTTATCTCAAGTTTTTATATATAAAACACATGAGAATACACTTTTGGAAGAAATTTGAGTGGTGCAATGCCTGTATAGTTATAAGAATTTGAGAATGGAGTGAATATCAAATATATTGATTTACATGTTTTAAAAATCAATACTTTATCTGAAAAAAAAAATGCTAAAATTAGTTTTCCAGTTCAACATATAAATATCAGGATAAATTTTTCTATTATTATTTTTCTTTTTTAATTAATCCAATACCTTTTAAAAGAGAGTTCCTATATGCTGAAAGTGTATACGTTTTTATAAGCATTAGTTGATAAATGTATAACAAAATTATAGAAGAAAGTTTTGAGACTTTAAAATATTTTTCAAAATTTTCGTCTCTGAATAAATTATCGCAATTTATTATATTGCAAAATGTTGAACAATTAATATTTTAGAATTTGTTTTACAGTTATTAACTTAAGCTTCCATCACACTGAACTGAAAACGGCATTCTCTGGAATGAATTAATAATAAAGATATCCTTCTTATATCAGAAGTTGAAGAATCTCATGAAATTCAGGAATATATTTAAAGTACAGAAATTAAAACTATTTCATCACTAAAAACAACAAATCGTTTAATTACGTCAGTGATATTTATTCGTTGTATAGGCAATGCAAATATATACACACATAAGAAAAATTTAAGCTTATTATGCAGAAATTTTTAAATCTTACGGACAGAGATGAAGCATAGTTTGAATTTCTTATATATTAGTTGTTCGAGTTATTGTTGTAATTAATTAAATTATCTGAAATATAAAAAATACCGTTGTTTGGAAACTGTTTTATAAAAACTGTTATAAGTATGAATTATGTATAAATTTTACGTCTGCTAATAAATATGTTATAAATTAACTTAAATTGAAATACATTCTTTCATTCTTTTTATATGCTATATTTCACTACTGAAATAGAAATATCTCATTTTCAGACAAATTAACCCAGCTAAATGTTCAGTGTAGATTTAGCAGTAACAAGCCCGATTCCTTGCTAGTGTGCAGAACATTGACTAGTATACACACACACATGTGTGTGTGTATAAGCTAAATTTAGTGTCTTGGGGTCGAAATAATTCTAGCCCAGATTATTAACTGCTTAAGTGATACGTATTACGAATCACTTATAATATAACAATATAACGAAAAACATTAGCGTTTGTTGTTGTATGAAATAGGATAATTCGTCTATTCTATAACATCTTAGCAACTTCTGTTATCTACGAGATTACTATATCAGGAAATAAGTACATTTTGGATACACAGTTCTGTATTCAAACCAGTGATAATCACAAAAATGAGCAGTGAAATGTGCGAATGCATTAAAGTAATTAAAAGTAATGCATTAAAGTATGACGATAATTTTTATTTACGTAATGAAGAAACTTTTTACTGGGAGTTGGCTTTTATGCATGAGGTTAAATCAAACTTAAAAGAATATTTTATAGAAATGTGACAAACAAGAGCAAGAAATTTTTTTTGTATTTCTTAAGTACGAAAAGTATTACATAAAAGCACGAAAATTAGATTAGACGGATGCAGGATCAAAGTCCTTGGAGAGTAGACATGACAATATGGGATAATATTTATAGTAGAATAATTTATCGTGTAATTATGTAGAGATTATACTAGTGCAAAGAAGTTTTAATGGCTGAAAAATACACATTGTTAACTTTATTATTAGAAAACACATACGATTTTTTTATTATATTCACGTTAGGAGTCGTGTATTCTTTTCTCCCTTAACAACTTCTTTTTTCT
>CM063506.1:10352038-10389538 GCA_032207245.1 Pardosa pseudoannulata
CTCTTTCTCGTTCCTTGATTCTACACTACAAGGACCTACCTCAGTATAAGTCGTACCCTAATGGTGTTCGTTAAATAGAAAAACTCACCCCTTTGCCTTAATACGAGTTGTGTATGGCTCAATCGTGTTTGGTTTGACCAAGTGGTACCACAAACAACAACAACAACGTAAATATTCCGATACCAATAGCAAGGTGAAAAACGTTATATTCTCAAAACCAATGAGTTAAATAGCTTTTTGAACTACAATATGTTCTTGAAAAAAAATATTCAAATATGTGTATACTGTATATGTATACATATATATATATATATATATATATATATATATCGTGATCCAGTAGTAAGACGAACGGACGAAGCAGTTTCTCTTGGTAAATCATATCTTTATTAAAAGTAAAGTTTCGTTTAAAAGCGTTGCTTGCGCCATTTACATTTATTCATGGCGAAGCCACACTTGGGGTGTGTTGACAGCTCTACGCTTAAGCGCCAACTGATGACTATCGGTTCGCTTAATAATCAAATTCTTCAAAAATCTCTCAGCCCGACCGGATAATCCTAAAATTTTAAGCGAGCATGGGTTTTTTGTTTCATTTATTTTGTTATTACGAAAGAATTCCCTTTTAAAATGTTCACAACTTGCTTAATTTTCTGAATCCCTTCCCCTTTTAGACCTGACATATCTATATATATATATATATATATATATATATATATATATATATATATATATATATATATATATATATATATATATATCTATATATTATCTATATCTATATATATATATATATGACATATCTATATATATATATATATATATCTATATATATATATATATATATATATATATATATATATATATGACAAGTTCCCACTAAATGACACTAGAGTCCTGAGTACATTTTCATCGCTTTATTCAAATCTCAGAGCACACTATTCATCAATCATCTTCAATGGCGTCGCACATTGGCGCCTAACAAAGGCAGGCCTAGCTGCCTCGGGTAGCCACAGCTCTGTTTGCGGAATGTGCACACTGCTCTCTGCTGTAGAAGACTGAACGTGAGCCGTATTTATGTGGCTAACTCCTCACGCCGCATCACTCTCAGTAAAGAATCCTCAATTAAAATCTTTTAAAATTAGTCTACAATTTAAATCCTGACACACACACTCACACACACATATATATAAATATATACATATATATATATATATATATATATATATATATATATATATATATATATATATATATATATATATATATATATATATATATATATATATATATATATATATATATATATATATATATATATATATATATATATATATATATATATATATATATATATATATATATATATATATATATATATATATATATATATATATATATATATATATATATATATATATATATATATATATATATATATATATATATATATATATATATTTATATATATTATATATATATATATATATTATATATATATATATATATTATATTATATATATATATATATATATATGTATATATATATATATATATAATATATATATATATATATATATATATAAATATTTTTTATATTTTACATAAAAATATATTATATATATATATATATATAAATTATATATATATATATATAATATATATATATATATATATATATATATTATATATATTTATATATATATATATATATATATTTTGTGTATATGGCAACAATAATTAGCTAAAATATAAACACAAATTTTGCATTTTAAAAACATAAAAAAAATATTCATTTTCTGTGTTTTTATTAATTTTTTAAACAAAAATATTAGTTTTTTATATTTTTAATATTTTATGTGTTTCTTCCTAAAAATCCTTATTATACATTGGGACTAAATTTTGTATTATATTCCTCAATTAATAGCTTTTATGATTACATTTGCTAAGTTTACTGACAAATTTTGAGTTTTTTCTTTTACAATACACGAAGTTTAATCACAAAAATTATTTTTAATTGAGGTTTAGCATAATAGTATATATAAGACTTACTAATATTCAAATTTTAAAGGTTTTATTATTAGTAGATTTTAAATTTAAATACATGGAATGTGAAGAAATACAGTTTTGAGAAAGAAGACTTCAAAGTTACATTTCAACTAGAAAAGTATGTGTTTAAACAACAGCAGGATAACAATTTAGGAATTTTTAGTCAATTCTTTTTGGAGAGAACTTGTAATTTTCATATTATTCTTGTAAATTTTCAAAAACATCATTTTTTACCGTCAGCGTGATCTTTCTCATCATTAACAATAACTATAAGTAATTTTAGGACAACCAGTCTCATTTGGAATCTTCGGGGTTTTTAACGTTATAAAAGTTGATGAAAATTCTTTAAGGCACTATTTCTTGTAATTAATTGTGAACCTATTAAAAAGAACTTATTACCTATAACCTATTAAAAGGACATTCTTGAATAAGAATTTTATACCTATCTGTAATGTATATCATAAGCGTCAATTATGCATTCCTTAATTTTACAAAATATTTTCACTAATATAAGACTTTCAGCATTATCCTTAAAATAGTTCAATAAAAAATGTTTCATTTATTTTAATTTCAGTTATAGTTTCTATCGGTTTTGTATTATGTTGTTACTACTGTATTGTTTGTCAATTAATGATATTTTTAACACCCACTGTTCCTTGAAAGGTACATAATAACTTTCAAGCTGAAACACCCTTTTCTTATTTGGAGTAAAATAAAGGCTCTATTCTATTGAGAATAGAAAATTCTTTTTTATCATTATTAAGGTTTTAACTTTAAATAATTTTTATATTGCAATACAATAAAATAAATCTTAATAAAAAATTCAAATCTAAATATACGAAATGAAAAAAAGTACATTTACACTTATATTAATTTTTGAACTATGCAAATTAGAAACTAATATTTTAATCCAAATTGAAGCTAATTATCATTTTTATACTATGATCCTCAATTATGCTATACAAACATCATGTTTCGTTTGATAGCAAAATGGAGTTTAAATTTAGTTTCTTATATGCATATCTAAAATGGTATTTTGTGCGTAAGTTTTTTTTTATTTACATTTAATATACATTTTTTTGTATTATTATTATAAAATATACTAATATAAAAAACACAGTTAATATTTTTAAAACTAGAATGTTATTAAAGAACTTATAAGCTAATTCTTTTTAAAAGAAATGAGCAGAGCATTTTATTTTATGATCTAAAAAACAACACCCTTTTCTTATTCAGAGTAAAATAAAAACTGTGTTCTATTGAAAATAAAATTTTCTACGATCCTTATTAAGGTTCGAACTTTAAATAATTTTTATTTTGCCATACAATAAAATAAATCTTAATAAAAAATGTAAAAGTAAGTATACGAAAGAAAAAAAAAAGTACACTTACCCCTAAATTAATTTTTGAACTATGCAAATTAGAAACTAATTTTTTAAATCAAACTGAAGCTAATTATCGTTTTTATATCATGAACCTCAATTATGTTGTAGAAACATTATGTTTTGTTTGATAGAAAAATTGAGTGAAAATTTAGTTTCTAATATGCATATCTCGAAAGGTAATTTGTGCGGAAGTGGTTTTTAGGATTTTCTCTTAATATACTATTATAAAATATATACATGTAATATATCAGAATTATTTAACTTTAATATTTCCTTAAAAATTTCCTCTCTCCCTTTCTAATTCTTTAAAATCTTTTCCCATCCTTTAAATGTCTTAATCAAAGGAGTGTCTTTGACTTAAAATTTTTCCAAAGCTTTCTATCCTAAAAATGTACATTTTCTGTCTATTCAACACGTTTCCCAGATGTAGCCGGTAAATGAATCCTCGTATTTCTTGATCTTGCACTAAACTTCGCTAAGTAAGTGGGACAATTCTTTATGTCTTCTCTATTGAGTGCACCTATGTTTGAACAGTGTGATTTTTCAGTCTTTCCTTTGTCTGTCGTTGAGTACTAAAGATGTCCGTTTTAGCAGCTCTGAAATAAAAATTTAATTAGAATTGTTCTCTTCAATGTCGGCCGACTGCGTTTTTATTACTGCTAGCTGTGCAGCTTTCTCCTTGATCAGCAGTTTTATAATTAAAGGATTACATACATACTACTATAAATAACAAAGTTAATATTTTTAAAGTGAGAATGTTAAAGAATTTATAAGTGCATTCATTTTAAAAGAAATGAGCAGAGCATTTTATTTTATAACCTACAAAAAGTAATAATAATAATAATAATTCAAATTTTATGAAGATTTAAAATCTTAAAATGTACTTTTATCTTAGAAAATAGAAATTAATCTAGTCAGTGAAAATATTAGAAAATTAAATGAAATTAATTCTACCTATGATCAAAGTCTAGAAGCACACAAACAAATCGGGAAATTTTGAGTAATCTATTCGTCCAACAGATCAACTGAAATCTCTTTCCCCATCAAAGAAAATACCACTCAATTCCATCCGTAATCCTCTTCGAATATACAGGATTTTGAAGTATTTTATATTCACATCTACTGCCACTTTCTTCAAATCCTAAGTGTCTACTTTCCAACATTCAACCTAAAGTTACCACCCTATTTGTATTCCACTCCTTACGTCCTTTCTTTCTGAAGATTTTTTTAGCCTGTCTAATTAGTATAAATTGGTTTTGAGTATTTTTTAACTAATGTTATTTTTAGAGATCCCTAACTGTTTCAAAAAAGAGGTATAATGTAATCATGCAAATGAAATTGTTATCATAAGTAAGAAATCGTTTATAAACTTCATGTTTAAATTTGAAGTGTTCTTAGGCCTAGAATTAAAATAAGCACTCAAATCTTATAATATAATTAGTTATAAAATAAAATTCTTAATGTTATAATATAAACAAATGTTTGTTTCCAAACAGTTAGCTCAGTTTAACGTCATTCGCCTAATATTTATAATAAAATAATTTAACGTTACATACTAATTATTTTTAAAGTTTTTCAAATAGCGTTAAAAGTACTTGACGTTTTATGGATAATATTGGTTGTTTTTGCCTTCTTATTTGAAGTAAAGGAAATATTCTATTCATACAAATTTAATTAAAATGATATAAGAATCCACGCTTTTTACCAGGTTCAGTTCAGTTATTTGGTTTCACCTATTTTTATCTTTTATGTTTCCTTATTTATTAATTGTTTTCGCCATTTTTATTCTTGGCAATCTCTTTAGTTGCTAATGGCAACTAATTGCGAAATTTCAAGTATTTAGAAATTTTTTATGTCACCTCTTTTCTATTTTTATTTAATAGCTAATGTGGTACAATTTTAATAATTTCGTTAAAACTACTTGCTTATTTTCATTCGTAGATTACAAGGGTGATTCACCAAATATTGACAAATACAGAGCTGTTATCTTTGAAATATATTTTTTTAAGTTTATGAAAAACATTAAGTTTGGATTGCATGTATTACTTGATTTTATAAAAAAGAGTTTTGCTTCTCATATTGCTTATATTGCTGACATGTAAAATATATGTAGAATGTAATTTAAATTTTGAAATAAGTATATCAATTTTTTTCGAAACTTTAGTTACCTAGTCAGTAGGACACAAAACAGCTAGTAACAAATTAAATTAAATACTTCAATGCATTTGGCTGTTTCTCAAATACTGATTTGTGTATATTTCATGCATATTAATATTTGTTATTTTCGTAAATATTTGTGTGTAGGTAAGCTATATGAGATAAGTAAATCTGCAAACTTCTACATAAGAAATAAATTTGTTTCCACTGTAGATCATCCAACAAAATATTTTATAAAGTTGCATCATAAAAAATTTGTAAACTCATAAATTGTATTTGCTTTACTAATATTAATGAAGATTTATGAAACAGTTACTAGAAAATATTCTTTGTCTAAAATTTAATTTTATGAAATTAATCTCTGTCATTTTTCTAGTCAAATAAAAAGTAGTTGCAATAAATGCTTTTGCCATAAGAAATTTCAATTATTCACTCTTTTGGCTTTTAAACTCAATCCTTGTGATCCAATTTGTGCTGAAAATAATGCCATAAATTTGATTTTTCAATATATAGTGCACAAATTTAATCAGAAACTTTTCAAATAGTTATTGGCATTTATTATTTACTGCTTTATACAATATAAAACATTCTAATTGCGAAAACAATGTTCAGATTTTAACGGTAATACTTATTTTAACTATGCCTCAGTCAATTTTGGCAAAACCGAGTGTTACGCCGGTATATACTTACAAGGAAACTTTAACTTTGAGACTTTAAATATCCTTTTCAACATCGTCCAATCAATTTTTAACAGTTTCGTCATGACGTATGTACGTGTATATGTATATCGCATATCTCAAAAATGATTATACTTACAAAGCTCAAATCATATATTTATAGACTTTCTTTAAAACAGCCTTCCCTAAGGATTAGGTTTTGAGATATTTACCACGAAAGTGTTCACTCCACAATAGTAAAATAAAAACAAAAAATGAGAACATAATCATGAAATAAAACTTAAAGAGACCGAAATTTAAAATAAATTAAATC
The DNA here is from genome assembly GCA_032207245.1 of Pardosa pseudoannulata. Classification (NCBI taxonomy): domain Eukaryota; kingdom Metazoa; phylum Arthropoda; class Arachnida; order Araneae; family Lycosidae; genus Pardosa; species Pardosa pseudoannulata. The sequence goes on from CM063506.1 coordinate 10,358,617, forward strand.
AAATTCCTGGATAAAGGTATACGATTATAGTATTAAAGTAAGCAAAAAGGTTAAATCTTGGGAAAAAAGATTTAAAAAGCTAACTAAAATGATGCCCTATATTTGGTGATATTAATTGGGTTCGGAATAATATTAAGAACGAGTTACTTTTTGCACAATTATACTTGGGAGAGAGGAGGAGTCCCCTAGCATAGGTCTAGCCCTGGATGTGATATGAAACTAACGCTTGGTGGTTCAGATATTTGGAATTGTGCTATTAGGTACTGAAGAGCAGTACAAACAACATGAACAACATTTTCCGTTTAAAAATAACATGTACCGATGTACTTTCCCACGATGGTGAACGCGTGCATGCACAGCTGTGGAAGAATTTTCCAAGAATTTAGGTGCAGCTGTTAATTTCGAGTTTTAGGGACCTCTGCAGAGGAGTTATAGATCACGGAATGTCACAAGCGTGACGGTCAAGCTCTCACAGAGATGTAACCGTGAGTTATGGGGGCAGGGGCTAAAATATAATGTCAGCTTTCACAAAAGGGGCTATTTTAATGAGCCCACCTGCACGCCCAAAGGGGGTGCAGATGTGGGAAAATTTCACCAACAAGCGATTGGCAAAGAAAAAAAGGGTCGTTAAAACTAAGGTGATGGGTTGTGAAACAGAATGAAGAAAAAATGAGTCGAAGTAGGAATTGAAGAGTTGCTGGACAGAGAGAGCCCAGACTAGCAATTGATTCCGGAACCTGCATGCCAGCATAGACGTAGGCGTACAGCAACGGCCGCTTCGCCATTACCGACGCCCTTTACGCCCAAATTTTAGCTCCTCCGTACAGCCTGATGAAAGCCCCAGCCTGCTCTCCTGTAGTTATTGGAGGTAAACTTGACCTTATTGATAAATCATTACCCTGGGTCTCGAAATGTTTTGATTAAGGAATAGCGCATAAAAACAAAAAGAAAGTAATGAATTGTTGTAATGATAAATGTCGAGTAATGAATGTTATATATAGATATTAATCAAGAAATAATGTTTGTAAATAATAAGTGACATAATAAATGTTTTAGTTCAAATATAAGGTATCATCTTTTTACTGTGTTTCCATTATAAGAACAGACACTGGTGTTAGTGTTGTAAGTACATTACAACATAACAAAGGATGGAAGATAATTTTGCAACAAAAATGATAACTTTGTAGCCATGATAAATTACTTATTGAAAGTCAAGCTAATATTTCTTGGGCTTTAAAATGAAATTTGCATTTAACGATTTCAAATATTATTTACAGAACTGAATAGAACCTTAACCATTTACCAGGTGCTAGAGATTAGTTTACAGTTTTCAATCATCTAAGAGATTAGTTTCTTTGTCTTACGGCGCAGGACTTTGTATGTAATAGTTAAAACCACTTCCAGCTTTGTAGACTTTTACAGCGTCTATTTGTGCACTTTTATTTTTGGTTGTTATCCAAACATAACATAACAAAAAACCACAATATAGTTGAGATTAACTCTGCCTGTCTACAACAATACAACATACTGATAAAGGACTATTCGTAAGAAGTGGAAACTATATTTCAAATTTCATCCTCAAAAATCAAAATTAAAAATTTATTATTTCCAGAGAATAATTTTGAAATTTAATGTTTTAGGAACTACTTTGATATACCCCCCCCCAAGTCGGAAATTTGGCGACTTTTTTTCTCGCCAAGCAAAATACCTGTTTTTGATGCTTTTTTTCCCGCCAAGATGGATTGTTGCTAAATACAAATAATTAATACATAAAAAATACGGAATCATTAAATACAAAAATACACCTAATTAACGTCTGCATATCCTGAGCCAAATGATGCAAAAATAAACAATTAACAATACGTGGCCTTCCAACTGTCGGCCTACCCGACGGAAATGAAGCACAACTATCAATTTTCCGACTCAAAATTCCCTGAAACCTTTCAACAACACTATATACAGTAGGCATATTGAAAGCTAAAAGATAAAAATAATTAATAGAAAAAAATATATAATTGGAAAATACAACCAGATTTGCAGCAAAATACAGCAAGTCAGAAATCCGCTTGATCACTTCACAAAGAAATGGCGGTAAAACATATATGAAAGCCAAAAATTGTTGCCACAAAACTTTAAAAAAACTCAAAAAATGGTACAAAATACAAGAAAATACTAAATTTAGCAACAGCAAAAACCTAAAAGCTGAAAAAACCTAAATTGTCAACACCAATATAAGAAACAGCAACCCTAAAAAGTCAGTAGGGAGTGCCAGATTTGGAGCGTAATTTTTTTGGGGGGGTATATCAAAGTTGTACCATGTTTTATTACTTCTTGGAGTAAAGGAACTATTATAAACGATAAATATGTCTATAACGGAAAAATATCAGTACAACTCATATTAACACTGCCAAACTCCACCAGTGGCAGTACTTGAGCTCTATTATAACAACATCGTTATATTAACAAGAACAATTTACATTGAAATTGAGCAAATGCGAACATGATAATTCAGAAGACTTTTCATACAATCACAATAAAAAAGTACACAGTTTAATAGACGTACAAGGAAATATTTTCAAAATGTTTCCTAGCTAACATAACATATCAATAAAATGTTACTCCAAATATAAAAAGCAGATCAGACTATGTACATAATTTCATGCCATATTACCCAACATTATACAAATTAGTAAAGTTTATTTGTTATCATTAAGTTGCTATTAATTAGATTTTAAATGTTTTAAAATATTTTAAGCATCGATAAAGGAGATTGGCTTAGAAATAGAGAGATCTGTTCATTTTTTATTATATAATTGAGATATTATATTGTTAATATCGATACATTTTTGACTGAGGGTTTCATTAGTACTCAAATTTATGATACTTTTTATATGACATCTGGAAGAAAATAACAGTCACCATTAGAATAATGTGTTATGCCATAGAGATAATATCAAGAAAATATTGAGGCTATATCGAAGACAATATAAGGCCGTCGACCAAAGAACTGTGGGAAGGGTCATAGTAAATTGGCAATTCAGTATGTAGTAGTATGTTCCCCTATGTAATTTACTGTTGCTATGCAGTTAGTAGCTACATACGTTTTAGTTATGCCAGAATAAGGAACGTGTTCATATCGATCAATACCGATAACACAAATGTACAGAAATTCAATTAAACATCATATTTTTCGGATTTTTTAAAAAATTTATTTTTAAAATGAAGGAAGTATTGTAATCAATAAAATTCTATATTTAAACTAATTCCCAAATTTCCACATGCATAATCCATTGTGTAACTAATTATTTTATTAAAGAAATGGAGTTTCGCATCTGAAACTCAAGAATTTTAACCCTTAATTTGGCTAAGTCCGCTACAACGATAAATAAATAAAATCTTTATAATAAATATATATTTTTATAGATATTATATAATATATTAAATACTAGCATATAGCCCATCATATGACGGGATCAGTAAAATTTTTAATATTCCAGAACTGTTAAGTACCCAATGAGGCAGGTAATAAAATGGTTTGTTTTTTGGCTGAGAATTATCTGGTTCACTCTCAATAGTTTATTTATCGCCCTACTCCTCTAGAGTCTCCCGATCCTGTAATGCAGTTTAGAATCACATTGAATTCATTTAGTCAAACCGTGTGGTTATGTATAATAAACAAACACACAAACGAACAAACTTCTTAATTTCCAAATATATATAAATTAAAAGTTAGATATTTAGTAGTCCTCGACTTATATGAAAAGAATTTATTGTTAATACCGATGATAAAATTTTCATTACAACAAAAATTAATCGATGATTGAATTTAAAATTATCACTTATATACTTAATCTATTATTTAAGTCAAATATAAAAGAAAATTATTTGCTTAATATGTAAGTTCAGCGATAAAACGTATGAAAATAATGCACGCGATATTTAAATAATTTAAAACAAGAAATGATTATATGAGATGGTTAAAGGAATGACGTCATAATGCTAGAAAAGATTGTATTTTTACCTATTTATTATGTGGATAAATTGATAAATTTAATTGCCTGCCCTTAGCCGAGGAATCCATTCCAGGTACAACCGCTTCAAAAATTTGCCGACAGACACCTTAGGCTATTATTATATAGGGGATCAGCGATAAAACGTATGAAAATAATGCACGCGATATTTAAATAATTTAAAACAAGAAATGATTATATGAGATGGTTAAAGGAATGACGTCATAATGCTAGAAAAAAAAATGTTATTTTTACCTATTTATTACGTGAATAAATTGATAAATTTAATCGCCTGCCCTTAGCCGAGGAATCCATTCCAGGTACAACCGCTTCAAAAATTTGCCGACAGACACCTTAGGCTATTATTATATAGGGGATATTATATATTATTATTATTAATTATTATTATTATTATTATTTATTTATTTAACTATATTTTTAATCGATATTTGAAAAAACATCTTGTCAAATTAAGGGTTAAATGAAGTACAGCAAACAAATATATATAATTTAATAGGCATGGAAGAAAATCAATTAGTGTCCACTCATATATTTTTTTTTTCTTTTGAGAAAAGGACTTTTAGATTTACACGCTCTACAAACGACAACAAATTATATGTCTAAAAGCTTACTTGATTGGGAAACATGCATATAAATTTTTAAAATGAAGCAAAGCTTTAATAATTAACTCACGATTATTGCCACACAATGAATTCGTTTGGGTAAATATTGAACACATCAAAACTTTTATAATAGATACTGATTCCAAAGTTTCTACATTGAAAGAAGTAAAATAAAACTATGGAAAAAAAACTACGAACTCAATTTTAATGAACACATTTTAATGATAAAGTTATATATAATAATTAGAATTAATAGTTCAAAACAAAACATCTCTGTTTAAGTTTCATGTAGCTATGACATTAGAGTATTAATTTTCGATTATTTTGATAATTACTAGTATTTCTTCGTATAGTCTTCGGGGGATTTCATATTTCGATAACAGTATTATAACCAACTGACAAACCCCATGCCCGGGATTAGAGTGATTGATGACATACCAGGTTGTTTCTCTTTGTTGACACCATTAGCGCCAATCAGTAGACTTTTCGGCGGCAATGCGGCTTTTTGTGTCAAAGTTTGTCATTTTCTAAACGGAATTGATGGTCCAGATTATGAGGTAAAATATCGAGTTTTCATCCTCAGTGTTTAAGGATTAATTGTGTTGGCTGCCGCGTGCAAAAATGAAGAGGTTATAATTAATGGCTATTAAAATAATTTAACTAAGATACTTTTAGCACAAACTTCCTAATAAACACTTTGCGATATATGTAAAATGTTGGTTTTACATAAAGACCGCAAATTTGTTACATATGTCCATTCTCTTTTTCTTACAATAAGTGTCATAAAACCTATAAATCAAAATTTGTTTCATGTGCAGGAAGAAAATTAATAAATCACAAATTAGATGTTTTATTGTTGTCTTTTGAGGAATGTATCATTGTGAGCAATTTATAGCGCATAATAGTTTTAAAAATTTAAAAAATGTTGAATTTGTTCTATGATCAGCGTATATTGTGTTGAAGTTCTGAAAATTTTCATCAAAAGCTTTTGAAAACTCACAACAAGACGGTAAATACCACTTTGATGATAGTAAGTAAACATTAATTTGAGGATTAATGATAGAATGTGAGTTTATGAAATTACTAATAGTCTATATTATAAATTTAGACGATCTTTCTCTAATCTAGTTAGCTGTCATGTTAGTCCACAAAACAACTAATAGGGACTAGATATCTGTAGTGTTATACTCTATTCTCATGTTAACGTTCGAGTGTCATCAGAAAGTAATGTTACAAAGCTTATAGTGAATCAAAAAAGTTTAATTTCATACACCCAATAAAGCCATTGTGTCGTACATGCATGATACTTTTTGATACAGTCGCCATTTTGTATAAGATTTTGCGCTTCGTGGTATGGGTTAAAATGTTCCCTTCATGTAAACATATTGCCCTTTTGTGTTCATCCATGTAGTTACAAAATGTATCATCTCCTCGACTGAAGCCAATCGTCAGCCTCCAAGGTTCTCTTTCAAAATAGGAATAGGATTGAATAAATAGGATTAGTAAAATAGGGTTGAAACGAGGTCCAGGATGTTTTCACTCTAATCTGCGATCACTTTATAGGGTTTATAGTCATCAAGATCAAAGAGAGATTTTAAAAAACATTCTACGAACTAGTAGTTACCATCATAGCTATGGGAACCTGAAACACCTGATAATGATTTTGTATACCCCGAATTTCCGGATAAGGAAATCCTTGATCGAATTAGCAGTGTGACTAGTTGCTCCATCTTACATAAACGGGACGGTAGATATCGCATCTCTTTCACTCAGCGCTGGCACGACATTATCGCGTAGAAGTGTTAAATAACGCTGCGCATTCACTGTATCCGTTTTCCACCCATTTACTGTGCACTCCTTTTTAAAGAAGAAGGGTCCTATGACGAACAAACCTGTGAATCTACACCACACTGTCACTTTGGGGAAATTTCAATGGTTTCTGTGTGTATTCACGTGGATTAGACGTTGCCTACATGCGACAGTTATGGGTATTAAAAATCTCCATGAACCGAAAAATGAGCTTCATCTGTCCACAAGATGTTAAAGACTCAGGTGGCATTCTGTTAGATTTTGGAGAAAGCCCACCTCGCAGATACTTCCCTCTGTATGGTGTCCGTTGGTAAAAGTTGATGGCATGACTGCAGTCTGTATGGATACAAATCAAGGATTCCACGAAGAATATTCAGTACCGAGGATGGTGGTAAGCCCAACCGTCTAGCAGCGTCACGAGCCCTGCTCGTTCCTGCAGCTGATTCTGACGCTAATGCTTCAATTTCGGCTGCAACACGCGAACGTGTTTCATTTAAACATGGTCGTCCGGTTGAGACACGATCTTCCAACGTTCCAGTTTTCTCAAACCGCTGAACAAGCTTTATGAGTACTGTCACTGGTAAAGGCCCTTTTCCACTCCTGATCTTCTTCTAAATTCGGAACTGACCAAAAGCAGCCGTCGCTGTTTCTGGTTGACGTAAAACAACTTCACTAACAAAGCTTTATCCTTTGCACTCAGCATCCTTGTTCGCATACATGGTTTACAGCGGTGAAGTGGTTGTGTATTTATAGGAGCGCAAGTTCTTATAACAGTCTCAGGTGCTTCTGAGTTACAATTTTTTCTGTTAAAAAAAATCCCATGCCCTAGCGGTACTAGCTCTGCAAACCGATACCTGCCCTTTATTTTGGTTACTTTACCGGTTATTATGAATTTTTAAAGTTTATACGGACTTTTTGATCACCTGGTATTGTTATAAAGTTTTGTTATATGAGGCATATTCTTTTTCAAACATAAAATAAATATTCCATGGTAAATAGGAATACAATTACCCGCATTTAACTTGTGAAATATGTAATTGAGAAGCTAATATTTCATATTAAATTTAGGATAATTATCTTTTACTATTCTCTGGACCTCAGTTATCATTACACGACCGATATATTTTATTTTAGAGCACAAATATATTTTTCAAATTATTAACTTTTTAACAGAGTTTTATTTTTTAAATTTTAAAATATCAGATCCTTTAATATTTAAGGTTTACATAATTTTAAAAATATTTGTCTTCAATATTATATAAAAAACCAGTTTCTAGTATGTATTTTTTTCAAGAGTTATCTAGTAGAAAAGTAAGTTCAAGGCTTTATTTTGAGTAGAACTATAATTTATAATGTTATTTCAGCATATATTCTACTTAAAATTACATAACTGAACAATGTTTTAAAGGTAGAGGGTTTTTAAAAATTTTTAAATATTAATTCTAAAATGAAGTTTGTTGTGGTGTAGTGCATTGCTGTTGTTACTTCAAATCCATTATTCTACTTTAAATGAATAACCCAAGTTTGCTTTATATCATCTTTAATATTAATTAAAGCAAAATGACACTGATCTGTATTACAAAATACAAATATATCAGTAAGAAGAAAAGATAAGGAAAAATTCTAAAAAAAAAGTATAAAAAATAAAAAGTAAAAGAAACACTCCACGTGCTACACCTAAGAGAAAATTTGCCAAAATTCTATGAGCAAGCTACATTCTTTTCCTTCCTTCTAAACTACTCCAGCAACCTTATACTTTTTTCACCAAAAACTCTTTCAACTCGTTGTCGTTCCATTGTCCTGTGCGCGATGCGTCCTTTCCCGGCTCGGTCCAGATTGACCGGAACTCCAGGCATGGTCCTAAATCGCTACCTGGCGACCAATCGCAACTCTTCAAACTTGATGAAGTTTAAGTGAAGTCGTTTCGACTGGCTACACCACACGCCTCCTGGAGTCGCAAAAAAATACTTCACAATGTGCAACTCAATGTGTGAGTGCGATGACCAGATCTGTTTATCAAACGTTGTGTAATACATATCTGCACTCTCACAAAGTTTTATTTCAGAATCAATAGTATTTTAGGTCTCGATAGGTACTGTATCCAATAAAAATTTTAATGTGTGAAATTTCTTTGCTACACTACATATATAAGGGTTTGATGTTTAAAATATAACTCATAATTTTTTAATGAACTGTTTAGCCTTAAAATACAGTTCGTTTTCAAATCAATAATAAAATCTTCTATGTGGGTATGCTGTCATAATATATTTGTTATTCTACTCGTAGAGTTCATATTAATTAAAAATGAATTTAATCTTTGATTTCTTTATATTAATTTCATCCTAAAAGTTTTATGTTATTTAAATATCCAACTTAAAAGAAGAAGAAAGTTTCTACTTAAATTGTATCTTCAAATGAGAAAGCTATAAATAGAAAGAATTAGAAAACTAAGAAATTAAGGACAGATTCATGGCGCCTAAACGTAACTTCTTTATTTTTTTACTCTTGGACATGTCTCTCTCCGGGGATTTCATTGTTTGGCAGAGAGCCAGATACAAGTGTATACGGGAATAGAAACATATTTTCTTCAAATTTAATGTTTCAAAAAGGTTTCTGTTTATTATTTTAATATGTCGTCCTATCATAGTGATCTTCAGTAAAAAGTTTGAAGGTTCAATATTTTGAAATGAAATGTAATATTGCCTATAAAACAACGATCTCTTATAGATGATATTGATATGTATATATACTCATAAATATTAAATTTGATTTTTAACTATTTTCTTGCGAAATCATGTTTTATAAAAATGGGATTTCTTATTATTAGAATATAATATTTTTCTTTGGTATAAAAAGTTTCAAATTTTGATTTTTAATCTATTCACTTTTTTGTTCTCAGTATAAATAATCTCGTTTCATGATAATATTGAATTCCAAAATTTATATTGAATATTTTTTGATAAAAATATATAATTTCTTATTACATCTGAGATTTCTAACTACATTAAAAAACGATCCTAGCTATTTGTATATTAATAATTGCTTCCATTATTTTACTGCATGTTTAAAATTTATGTAGATACATCGAATCTCCTCAAGATAAATAAAATAAAATTTATGTAATACAATTATTTATTTTTATATAATATTTGTGGGAAAAGTTAAGAAGACATGATCATGCAAATCATTGATAATTATAATACAAAAACCGTAAAAGTTGAAAATAAAATTGATTTTCTCCCATTTCATGTCTTAACAAGCACAATATATATCTTTCTATTGTTCCATTTAATCTCAGTAATAGAAAGATGCAAGCATGTTGCTTAGATGATGGCTGTATATGTTAAATTCTGAAACATTATTTGTTCTATGGAGACCCCTGCTATAGCTCGACTTAGAGAAGATCGAGTCTTAGAGAAGTATACGACGGGATCACAACATATAAAATCCATGCTCAGAAAGGATTCACAAGCTGCAGTTAAATAAAACAATTAGGTATAAACATATTCATTTATTTAATATAATGTAATGAAAGCAATAAATAAACATCTTCATAAATAATCATCAGCACCATCGATGCAACCGAGCTTGGTGCAACTGGCACTCTGACTCTTACAGGCAGACAATTTATACAGGTATTTACATATTTACAAAGATGATGTGTTGTGTTGATAATATGATGTGTTAAAACTACGATAATTATAAAACAAATATCAATACAGATCAATGAATTCATGTTACAGTAATATGTTAAAAATACATTACAATATTTATAATATATACAAGACACTATTTACAAAGACTTAACATTACGTCAACGGCCTTAATCAGATATGATGCGTATGACGTCAAATTACTTAATCACCACAGTTCTTTCACCAAACTATCTGTTGTAATGAAACATACAACTATACACCAGTGTTCGTTACAAGGGGGAAACACAGAATGAATATAATATTTTATATTGAGATTCAGACATTTATTCTATACCTTCATTTACAAATAGATCCTTGGTTATCATATATCATAATCATCAATTACTTATGGCTTATATTTACAGCATGATTGCTACAATTCTCTTTATAATGAAATAATTATCCAATTGAATAGATGCCTAAGTGGCTGTAAAAATTATTTTATCTTTAGATCTAGTACAACCACACGGGAGCAAGCAGGGGCTTTCCTCACGGGCGCACGGGACGAGTTGGCGATGGTGAGCGGGGCGTTGTCGGTCCAGGCGCACGGGACGAGTTGGTGCTGGTGGATCCTTGTCCCACTTCTCTCAACTCCCGACTTAAACTCCCCTCTCCTTCACTTCGATTGCAAACTCCTCACCTCATAATATCTCACGTGTCAAGTGACCATCAACACAGGTAACAAAACAACCCCTTTCTTTTTTAGAACCCCGACTATCTTTAATTTTACTCTTTAATATTTTTTTTTATTCTTTAATTATATATATATATACATTATATATATACAATATATATACATATATATATATTAAATATATATATATATATATATTATATAATATATATATTTATATAATATACATATATACGTATATATATATATATATTTATTTATATATATAGTTTATTAATATATATATATATATTATATATATATTATACATATACGTTTTTATATATATATATATATATATATACATATATAAATATACATATATATATATATATATATATAATATATATGATATTATATTTAATATATGTATATATATATAAATATTTATATTTATTTATATATATATAATATATATATATTGATATTTTATATATATATATATATATATTATATATAATATATATATATATGTCTAGTAACGTATCTCGTTCCCTGTCTCTATCAGGAGACACAAGGAAGAATCCGTATGTACTAGACTAATTGGTTTTATTTACACATCAGCTATATACATTATTTCACAAGTATAAAATAAAACAATCTGATCACAGGAAGTGATGAGTACAGGCCTGAGTAGAGACGGGTACCTAAACTAATTCAGACTCTGCCGAAATATGGTAGCATAGACGGAAGACACAATTCGTAGCTTTCTCACTATATCACTGTAACACACTAAAAACTCTAGCACAGTTCTGAAGAACAGCAACAATCCTGAAGAGGATTATAATAGCATACGAAGAACCCAAGCACAGGGTATCACTTCAATCTCACAAGAGATTTATCCCAAGATGGGATTATAGCAAATGAAACTCTCCGGTAGAGAGACAGGTCAAGGCGACCAACGAGTTAGCCGATGCGGGCTACTCAAGAAAAGATCCCAAGGTGGGATTATCGCAAATAAAACTCTCCGGTAGAGAGACAGGTCAAGGCGACCTACGAATTAGCTGATTGCTTGCTAACTAACTTCTTTTCAAAAAAATATCTTCTTCGTCTCTTTCTAGGGGAGGGGCCTCCAAGAGACGGGCCTCACCCACAATTTTATTATTGGGTCACCTAGCGATGACCTCATCTTCGACCAACTGCATTGGTCCGGGTTAAACCATTATCGGCCGTAAAGCTAAGATTGCATTAGCGGCAACATCTGAGAAGCGGCAAACCCTTTGTCGTTCCGCGATCATCTTTTTAGCTGACAGAAAAGGTACCGTCCAGTCTGGCGTATTGTTCCTTCACTATAGTGCGCGGCCGTGTAGACTTCATGGTGCCGTAGAAGACAATTCTTTTGTATTCACACAAGTCCACCTTTAAAAGCAAAGTTCTTTGACGATACACCGCTATATCACGCCGTTACAATGTATATATATATATATATATGTATGTATGTATGTATGTATGTATGTATGTATATATATATATATATATATATATATATATATATATATATATATATATATATATATATATATATATATAAATATACATATATATATATATATATATACATATATAAATATATATATAATATATATATATATATATATATATATATATATGTATATATATATATATATATATGTATATGTATATATATATATATATAATATATATATATATATATATATATATATATATAATATATATATATATATTATATATATATATATATATATATATATATATATATATATATAAGGGGGGTAGGTGGCTGTTTCACTCTGTTGGTGTGTAAATACATACAGACACAAACACATAATATAAATTCAAATTTAACTGACTAAATATAAAGCCATTAATATTTCATTTAATTAAAATATCGTTAATATAACTAATTTATTAATAAAAACATAATTAAACCATTTAAAATGTTATAAATATTAAACACTCAGTAACAAATATCAGCGATATCTGTTTTAATTTACACTCATGTCCATAAATTATGAATAATGAAGTTCAGGCAATGAAAGAGACAAAAGCAAAACAAATTTGACTTATTTGTAAAGTCTATTTATTAAACAAAAGGTAAAGAGCAAAAAAGATGCTATAGACATAATTAATAAAAATTGCGATTTTTACTCCCTGGAGCAAATTTCAAAAAAGAACCTATTTACAGAAAACAGTATAACATGGTTAGTATGATGGTTAATACGGAGTATGTCTCCCGGACGATGCAATACAAGCGTTACAACGCCTACGCATGCTGAGTATCAGATTATCAGTCTGATCTTGGGGAAAATTACACCACTCATCAAGCAATGTCCTCCGAAGTTCCGATGGACAGTTGGGAGGGGATTGACGGGCTTCAATTCGTCGGCCAAGCATGTCCCATACATGCTCTGTTGGATTCAAGTTTGGTGAGTATGCTGGCCAATCCATACGGGTGATATCCTCCGATTGAAGACATTCGTCTACAATGTTTGCACGGTGAGGTCGGGCGTTGTCATCCATATACAGAAATTCAGGACCCATGGCGCCCCGAAACAAACGTACATGTTTTTCCAGAATGACATCCCGATAGATGTGGCCTGTCATCGATACACTCTGAACATGCAGGTCAGATCTGGAACCAAGAATAATTCCTCCCCAAACAAGCCATCCTGCACCACCGTAACGATGTCGTTCAATGGTGTTCTCTTGGTGGTAACGGGTACCTGGCGCTCTCCATATGAAAGTCCGGCGAGAATCAGAATGTAAACTGAACCTGGACTCGTCGGAAAACATCACACAAGACCACTGTTGCGGTGTCCACAATGCATGCTCTCTAGCCCAGCATAATCGCAGGCGACACTGAGTTGCGGTAAGGGGAACACATATGACAAGCCTACGAGCATATAGACCAATGTTCCCTAAGCGTCTGTACACGGTCTGCCTTGAAACTGTCGTACCGGTAGCTGAAGAGAGCTGACAAGACAGGTCTGATGCTGTGCTCCGTCTGTTTCTTTTGGCAGTAACTGCCAAATACCGGTCATCATTCGGCGTAGTAACTCGACGGCGACCTGTGCTGTAACATCTACTCACATTACCATCATGTTTGAATCGTTTCCAAAGCCTGGAGATGACACTCTGGGCGATTCCAAGTTCCTCGGATACTTCCAACTGCTTACGTCCACATTCCAGTCGTCCGATAATTCTACCACTTAAAAATCATCAAAATGCTTCCTTTGTGCCATAACTATGTGGTTATTGCACTGAAAGGCTTTTAAAGCGCTTGTGAACAATTTTACTTCTTTGTTACCATTCCTTATATACCCCTTTCATACACTCTCGTCATTGTAACGTGCTATCCGCGCCATCTGGTGGTTTCCTGCAATTTGCATATTCTTCTTCAAGATGTGTGTGATAATTCTACAGGTGAAATTTTTATTTTAGAGCTCAATTTCTGTGTGATTCTGAATTATCCTTAATTTATGGACATGAGTGTATTATGGTCGATGAATTTTTCTGTATGAAAACTTCGAGAAAATAAATCTATATAACAAATAAACTGAAAATAAAGTTTATGGAGAGCTGAAATCTTTCATTAATTTAGATAGAAAATTTTGAAAAATGCCATAATATATTCAATTTAAGACTATTTCAAAATATATTATGAAAACAATTATGAAATACATGTTTGAAAATATTATATATCATAAGAAAAGTGAGAACCCAAACTTTTATTCTTTCCAGTATACATCCAATGAATCTAAATTACTGGCAATCTTTTTACTTAAAGAATCAGTATGGGTGCAAGGTTGAAAATCCACTATTATTTTTACAACAAATGTAATGTGTGTATGTGATGTGGAAACTTTCTCGATAAAAGATATTTCCAAAAGTTTCTATTAATATATTAGCAATTTACAAAGCTTTGTGACATGTGTAAAAATGTAACTTTTTACTAATTATTAAAAAGCCTCAAACAAATATGTGAGCTGATTTATAATGGTTTATAAAATGAAATATGTATTAGATATGTTCCATTTATAATGATTAACTGGCAGTTTCATTAGAAAATATAACTATAATACTTTTTAAATAGTATTATATTTATTTTAAATAAATTATGTTCAATATAGTATTGAGTTTATAAATTGGTATAGAACAATTTAATTGAGTTAATATCATTATTTACACATTATTTCGATAAGAATTAGTCACCATAACTTCTTTAGGAATTTCTTTTTTAAAGTCTACTGTATTCAGTATAGAAAAATTATTCATGTTTCATTTACTTAATATTTATATTAAGTAAATAATTCTCGTTATAATAAAATATTATTATATGAGTTATAATAAAATAATTCTTGTTACATATTCTAGCAAAATTTCGATCATTGTATTCCATCTCTTGTTAGAGTCTTATAATTAACATACTATAATTCTATATTCTTTTTTGGAGAAAAGTAATTTATTATCTATAAAATAATAAAATTGTAAAAATCACCTAGTTTCATAAAAAATGCATAACGCAGTTTACTTCAGACTATTCATAAAGCAAAAAATTAATGCTGATGAAACTTAACCTAATTATATCGAACGTCACTTTTTAGGGAAAGATTTAAAATAATTTATTGCATTTTTGCTTTTTTCTAATGCTTATTTTTCTATATTAGAGTAGGTAAATGCCAATCCTACAAAAAATTATAAATATTAAAGAATCTGTTTTATTTATAATGCATTGGACAATGGAGTCTCGCATAGATGTTTACTTTTTCGACATGCACATAGATTAAAATCAGGACAAAATATATAAGTTTTTTAAACATCACTTTACAATATTGTGTTTATATGGGAAATACAAAATATCATGAGGTTTTTGTTTTCCATAAATGATCTCCTATGATGCTTGAATTACAGCTTATCAATAATGAAGAAGATATTAATATTTAGGGGAGAGTGGGGCACCTTGGGACATACCCACCTTGGGACACCTTTATTTTCAGACTTTAATTTGCAACCAGGAATTAGTTCTCATGTGTATTGATAGATGCCCTTCCTGTTCCCTTCTCAAAGAATTTTGATGAAAGAAATTTCATTTTCTTTGTTTTGAATAACCCAAAATTACATCAATGTGCATTTTAAAAAGTAATTTTTTTGAAAAAAAATAAAACATTTAAAAAAAGTGTATTGTTATGAAAGAAAATTCATTTATTATTATTTTTATGCTAATATAAATTGTATTATTAAGCCTAACTGTATAGTAGTTACCAAAAGATACTTAATGTAAAATAGGGCAGGTTGGGACACACATAGATGGGGCACCTTGGGACATTTTAAAAAGTGTAAACAAATATCAATTCAAGCAAAATAATTAATATTTTGGTGCCTAATTTTTAATTGATTTAACATGTCAAAATATTAATTTATTAATCTTTTTTTCAGAAAAAAATGGTGAGAACAAGAAAAACAAACAGAAAGTATTCTGCTGTAAATGCTAATATGCTTGAATCAGCTGCAAATATAAGATTTGTTAAAAAATGTATTAACTTGAACAATTTTCAGCTATTTCTCTTTTATAACAGTTAATAAAAATAATTTGAACAGTATTTTGTATTTGTTGTTTAGTGTCCCAACCTACCCCATACAGTGGGGCAGGTTGGGACATTGGAAAGGTATTTTATTTCTTTTATTACTCTTTAACTAAATGAGATATTAAGTAGGTTTAATGTTTATAAGAAGCAGATATGATGACAATATATGCATGCATACTTATTTTTTTCAATTAGCTTTAAAAAAATTCATAAAAATGTTTAACTGAAAAGTGTCCCAAGGTGCCCCGGTCTCCCCTACAGTTTAAAATATTTGTATCGTTTAGATTACATAATATCATAATTTTGAAATATTCATTACTATTTATTTGGTAAAACGACTTCGGGTTAATGCGTTTACAGTTCAGGGGGATAGCAGTAAAAGAATATTTTGGTACTATGTGAGAAATAACTGTCTCGTGCTAAAGTTAAAGAGGGGTTTATATTAAATAAGCTACTTAAAGTTAAATGCCCTTTGTTGTAATATTATATTGTGACATTCACTGCATTTTCCGTCGCAATTCAATGCTTAGATAACTACACTTTACAACAGATAACAGATTAAATTAACAGATGTCTAAATGAAATAATACAAATATTAAGATAAAGTACATCATATTATATTAGAACGGTCTCCTGTAACATAAGTTGTTAAATGAAAACAAGTTTTTAATCAAAGATACGACATATGAAATTCGACAAGGGAAAAAATCTGCAGTATGATCTTTTGTTAAATAAATCTGTAAAATTCTATAGATCTATGGAAAACCTAAATTTCTAATCATGGATCTTCCCTACCTCCTCTATCACATTGAAGAAATTCCGAATGCTGTGAAAGAATTGGTTTATTCTAGACTAGTGATGGTCAAACCGAGTTCCTCGGTGGAAAAAAATTATAACTGAAATAAATATCGCATTAACTATATTTTAATTTAAAGATATTTTTAACTTGTATAGAAATTTTAACTTATTTATCTATCATTATTATAAACATTTATAAATTATCTGCTCTCGTTTTAACCCCTTCCCGGTTTTTCCCGAGCTGAACTCGGGCAGGCGAAATGTACCATCCTGGCTCATCCCGAGTGTAGCTCGGGCACTGTGAAATTTTACACTGTGCAATCAGTCTTTCCCGAATTATCTCACATGTGCTTTTTATGGTTTCGAATGCTTTTGTTTACTTTTCTGGCTACTAGATTATTTGCTGCTCAAAGAGAGACAGCAGAGGGAAGAAGGTAAGGAGAGAAACAAGGTTCTACTGTCCAGATTGCGATGTTGGACTCTGTGCAGTACCGTGTTTCCGATTGTATCATACATGATCAAATTTTGATTAATAATTTCATAATCATTTATGTAAATGCAAAGGATATAAATAAAATTTAATTCAAGATAAAAGCTAGGTATTGTAAGCTTTATATTTATAGTTAGTGTGAATTGATTCCAAAGTCTAATGATTTCTGACGCACAGAAAGCCAACTATATAGGTAAATTACTCATTTATTTAAATTGATTTTTTTACATTAATTTTTAGGAAATTTTGTATGCAAATGATGCTATTATTTTTAAAAAGCTATGTGTATATGAGACTAAGCATAAAAAATTGACATATTTTCACACATAATCCCGAAATAAAATGAACCTGGAATTGGTTAATTTATGAACAAAAATTTATGAACATTTTTTTAAAACGTGTGATAATAAATTATTATCTTTAATTTCATGTACATACATAAGCAAATAACAGAGTACTCCACGTCTAGGCCGGTATCAGTCTCTTTTATACCCACAGTTTATTTTTTTTTCCTTCTCTATAGGAAATGTTTCAATTGATTATGATATTTTGAAAAAGATAAAAGTAAAAACATAATGCTAAGAAATCCTATAACCCAAACTCTTAAAGCTATTATCTCTAATGCAGGTAACCCTAAAATTGATAAAAACCTGCTGGTGGATTGTATGTTTGCAGCTTTCACGCTTAGGATTTAAAGATTTGTTTTGTCCATAGTATCTCTTAAGTAAAAAAAAAAAACACAGATACTATTGTTACCAAACAAAGAACTTATAGCTAATAACTAAAGCAATTTTCACAGGAATAAATTACACTTACCGGACAACTGATTTTTCTGTAAGATTATTTATTCGTTTATAGAAAATTTATACTTGAATATATACATTTTTAGTAAATCTTCTAAACATGTATTCAACTATTGTACCTTGAAATGCAGATGTAACAAAATACAGTACGTTTTCAGGCCTTTGATAAAAAGGGGGAAATTACATTTTGTATTTTGTATAATGATATATAATATTGGAAGTAATCTTGTAAATTCATACTGTTTAACCCTTTCGAAGGCCGTGGGCAGATTATTTCCCACCTGCATAATCTTACAAAATACACCCGAGGAAAGCGGAAAATCTATTATAACGTATTCGCCTTGCTATTAAAACAATTGGAAGACTGATCCCTGTTCAGTTTTGCACTGTCATCTATTGTTTGATCAAATGCACACAATTAGCACTTCTGTTTTGAAAATTCAAAATCGTTGTGTGAGAAATAAATGTCCGCGAAATAGTTAAAGAAAGGAACTAAAACAAACATGAAATTAAAATATTTTTGAAACCTTTATGCATATTTCTTTCAATTTTAATTTGATAAACTATTTTCAAATAATAAGAAATGTTATAAACTCAATATAATTATAATTTAATTAATTATATTTAAATAATTATATTAATTTAAACAATTATATAATTTAAATAATTATATTAATTTGTTTTAAAATTTAACGTCTAATAAAACAGTATATTTATTGTCTGCTTTTTAATGGAAATAAGTAAATCTTTTATTAAAATATTGTAGACGTTAGGGGCATTTAGTATATTTTCTTCCTTTCTTTTAGTGATTTATTCAGCAGTCATATCTGCTTACTTATTTAGAATCCATCCACCATAGGCAGCTTAACAGCTGCCAATTTCGTAACGTCTAAAGTATTTAGACTTAGAAATAACCATCCTAGAAGTTCAAACAGCGTAGAACAGAAGATCTTTCTTGTTTAATTTTTATTATATTCCCCTATGGAGGGAAATTCCTTGCTGCAAAACGATAATAACCCTTGAGAGATGGTTCTCAGGGGCGATTCTTCATTTCTGTCACTTAAGAAAAAGAAAAGAAAAATAAAGATACACACAGAGAAACCACTCCAGCCCAGATAGTGCAAATTTCGAAAACAAAAGTTTCGGCATCTTTGAAATAAAATTCTTTTGTTTCAAAAGCAAAAATAGCATTTTTTTTGTTTCTCATTTGAACACTTTTATCACTACTACGTTGCTGGGAACAGTATAATCATTATATTTAACGAGAGACATACGGTATACCTGTCAAATCTGTTAAAATAAAAAATATCTTGAGTTTTTAAAAAAATATAGAAAGAAAAAAGAATTATTGAGTTAAAATTATTTATTCAGGAAGGAGAAGAATTATGGGGATTTAGTTAATTAAATGCAAAAACCTTTAGAAAACCTTTGAAACATATATTCAACTATTTTACATGTTATGCCTTGAAATATAGCTACATGATATTAATCATACTATTCCTGATTTTTGTAAAAAAAGGAATAATGAAAAAAAGTAATGAAGATTACTTTTTGCAATTTATTGTTAGTCTAGTATTTTTTTCTAAATTTGTGCTATTTCAAGTAACAAAAAACTTAAAGTGACTTGACCATATGAAATTCATTTTTATACTGCAAATAAATAATATGCAGTTCTAAATAACTGTCATTTAAATTATATATATATAGCATTTGACCAAGTAACGTTGTTCATATTATTTTAATTCAGGGAAAATATGATGTTTCATAACAAGTACTTTTATTAAAATTTAAAAAAAAAATTATTTTTGTAAATATGGTAGTCTGTCGAGGAATTAAATATGTTTTCTTTTCTATTTCATCGATATTTTTAAGCAGCAATTACTATTCACATTTTTAGAATTCATACTCCGTAGACACTTTATCAATTGTCAATAGTATAAAGTGTAGGTAATTTCGGCATAAAGCGTCTTTAGAAGCTCAAAAAATTCAGAACAAAATATCCTTGCTGTTTAATTTTTATTATATCTCCCTCTGAACAGATATTCCTTGCTATGGAACTATAATCACACTAGAGAGATGAATCTCAGGAGAGATTCTAAAACTCTGTCACTTCAAAATAAATAATATAAAAATAGAAAGACCACTCTAGCACAGATAGTGAAAATATAGAAAGCAAATATTTCCACTTCACGGAATTTTTCAATTTGAAAAATAAAAATAACGTAGTTGTGTTTTTGTTACTTATTCGAACGCATCTACCGTTACTACATTGCTGGTGACAGTAACATCATCATGTCTACTGTGTATACAAACACACACACACACACACACACACATATACACACACACATATATATATATATATATATATATATATATATATATATATATATACATATATATATATATATATATATATATATATATATATATATATATATATATATATATATATATATATATATATATATATATATATATTATTTACAGGATTTCCAAAAAAGGTGTGCCCGACTTTAAAATATGAAATAACAGAAAAACAAAGATAAATAGAAGTGCCACAAAAGGTATGTTGTTTGTGAAGGCTGTAAAAATTTAAAACAGACGTTCGAAAACATAGTAATAAAAGTTGCCAATAAATGGCCGAAATACCTACAAAAATGTTCAAAAACCCAGAACTGCATTAAAAGTTCAATTCATGACACAAATCACCCGCCAAAGAACGATACGCAAAGTATGCAACTGTCAAATGGGGAAGATGAAGAACAAGTATGCAAAATTACGCTACGATTCAGATATAAAAGGAGCTGAACGGTGTGTGCAGCTGTAAGTGACTGTCGTAACGTACACCACAAACGATTCTTTCGACCATTGAAATTTGAAAAGGTCTGGCCGTACAAGAACACAGGTGTAAAGATGTTGTCAATTGAAAACAGTGTTTTTCTGGTACTGGAATTGCACAAGCTAGAATACAGTGTCACGGCTATAAAGCACAGTTTTCAAAAAAGATTTAACATTTGCAAAATGACCCATTTGCCATTCGATCGATAGCCATTCGAAAACTTTTTGTCAAATTCGATAGGTAGCATGACAAATGATCTTATTGGACATGTTGGTTCCAGGCCAATAGCTGCTACTTCTGAAAATGTAGCCACAGTTTCTGCAATTGTTCAGATATAACCCAGAAAATCTGTCCGAAGAATTGTAGCAAAGACTAATTAAAAGCTATCCAGCACGCATACAATATAGGGAAGGAACATACACATGTCCTCCTACAAAATTCAGGGTCACGAGACTTGCATCAACTGTGTGACATCAGCTTGACTTTGTGAACCGTCTGTTCAATATGATTGATAATGGCTGTTTTGATGTTGACTGCATTTGATTCAATGATGAAGAATATTTCCACCTGAATGGATTCGTCAATAAACAAAATTGGAGATTTTGGGATTCCGAAAATCCCTGTTTTTGTGAAGCACAAACGCTTCACAGTCTTAAACTTACTGTTTCAGCAGCAGTATACAATGGATGAATTATCAGTCCTTTTTTCATAGCCGAAACAATCACTTGTGAACGTTCCTTTCAATTTTACAACAATTTGCTGCCACATATCGAGCGTTTGAGGTTCCACCAGATAGTGAGTGAGATGCATTGAAAGACATAGTCTACAGAAACAATCCCCCCACTTTAAGCGAGTTAGAACTGTCCACTGATTCCATTTCCGTTCAGACATTCAGCAAATTTTCTTGCCTGTTTACTATTTATTTCTAGTATGAGAGGTGATCATTTTGAACACACTGCAATGTAATTGCATAATCTACTTGTCAGGGACAATATTAGTTCTCCCTGCTTATTTATACATGTTTATTTATTCTGTACATCGTGCAACGGCATCTGCTGACAATATTTGTAACTATATTTTCAAACTTCTATATAAAATTCTTACAGCCTGCACAATAAGCATACCGTTTGTGGCATTTTTCTATGTTTTCATTTTATTTAAGTTTAAAGTAGAAACAATCCCCACTTTGTATATATATATATATATATATATATATATATATATATATATATATATATATATATATAATATATATATATATTTTATATACATATTTATATATATATCTATAATATGTATATATATATATATATAATTATATATATATATATATATTATATATATATATATATATATATATATATATTATATATATATATATATATATATATATATATATATATTTATATATATATAATATATATATATATATATATATATATATATACATTTTATATATATATATATTCATACACACATACGCACGCACACACACACATATATATATATATATACATATATATATATACATATACATATATATACATATATATATATATATATATATATATATATATATATATGTATGTATGTGTGTGTGTGTGTGTCTTTATACCTTTATACATATATATTTGAACTCATAACTTAGCTTTTTCTAAGTTTAACAGATTTTTAATTCGAAAAGATTTGAATATAAAATTTATTATTCGTAACATTTCATATTAGCTTCAAAACTGATATATTTTCCATAAATGTTTCTTAAATAGTTTAACTTGGAAACAAAATATCTTGATCACAAGCACACGTCACCAGTATAATTTCAGTAGAAATTTTTGTTTTCATTAAAATGGAATTATAGATTTTATATACTATAATGTTTTGATGAAGATTAATCTTATATTAACTTTAAAAATATTTTCATGTTTTAGACCTTATAGAAATAGTACTCAATATTTTTTCAAAATTATCGATATGAAAAATTTTGTAAGTTTGGAAAGTAGAAAGGCGATTGGGAGTTCTTCGCAGTTACAGTACTACTGTTGAGTTTTGTAACGATGACAAATTTTACGGGCAGTCGTGACGAAATCATCTTTATTACTAAAATAATAATAGACGGCCATTTTTATTTTAACAGACGTATTTAAAGCACAGTCAGACACTAGTAAAAAAAGGAAGGGATCCAGCAGACTTACGGTCTAATATATATATATATATATATATATATATATATATATATATATATATATAATATATATATATATATATATATATATATATATATATATATATATATATATATATATATATTACTAAAAACTGTTACGATCTGACATAAAATCCCCTACTCTGCAATTGTGCGATGTTGTAGTTCTGAGTGTTCTGAATGTTAGATGCATTTAAACGAATTTAGGTGAAAATGAAGTTAAAGTTCAATGGAGTTTAATAATTAATCGAGCTTTTTTGTATGATTATATATATATTTCAAAATTTATCTCACGAATGAGTTTCATATTTATATTTCGAATATGCATTTTATGGTTTCTCAAATTTATACTTCTTCTTCTTCGCCGTTGTCAGCACTGCAGCCTGTTACAGGCCTTGAAAATATTAAACTTTTTTATTTAGAACTTTAATAAAGAACTTGTAAGCACTTTAATGTAAAAAAAGGAACTTTTTTATTTTAAGGTGAATCAGGAAGGAAAAGTTACAGTGAAGAATTATTAGTTCAGAAGGTAATATGCTCTTTTGAAACAACTTGATCTTTACAAAATGTGCAATCTTTAAATGAAAAAGACCATATGGTTTAACTTTTTATCCAACATCCGTTTAAGGGAAATAAGCTTGGTTCAAAAACAATTTCACTAAAAATAGCTTAAATTCTTTTCGAGAAAACTATTTTCTTCAAACTACTTTAAAATGGTATCCTATATTTTACCAGCAGAAAATATCCGAAAGAGCAGCGAGCTAAATTTTCTAGAAGTACATAGTTGTTTAAAACACTGGAAAACTCTGAAACAAGTTTACAAGCCGATGACCTTTTTTCAAGTAAATGTCAAAAAGGCTGCAAATATTTTTCGTACCTGATTGTTTGCTAAAATGGTTTAAGTAACGTTTATTTCTTTTTTTTATAAAAAAATCCGGGCATTTGGTTCCTATGTTATTATAGTATTTTTTTCTCATTACTATTTAACATAACACAAATAATTTTTAACTGTTACTGCGTGGTCTTACAGATTTAATTCCAAAGCAATCAGTAATCTAGATTCTATTTGATCCGTACCTTTTGCAGAATTTATCTGCAGTGTGCTATCAAAAACACTTGCAAAGGTCTTAAAAATAATTTAAATAATAATTAGAAATATTTTTATCTCTCAAAATACGTCCATAGCAATTAAAAGTTGAAGAATCTTAATACAGATGTCAATATGCTTAATCTCCATAATTTGTGAAAGATAACATGCAGTTTAAAAATATTAGTTCTTTATATTAACTTAAATTAATATGAAGACGAGATTGGAGATATTTTAAAAACGATATTTATGCGCACAGTGACTTCAGTTACTCAGAAACGTGAAAGTATCGAAAGAATGCTGTGACACATTTAGCATGAACTAGGGTGCATAACAAGTAGGGCAGTCACTGCGGGGTTGTGGCGTTTAAAAGAAATTTTTGAATAGTAAAAATGTATATAATAACCCAGTTGAAAAAGAAGTTTTACAATGCTTACAGATCCTCTGAACTGTAGCATTTGCATATTACTATTTACATTTTAAAATATCACATAAACTTAAACATAGACAAGTGTCTACAGACAGGAAATAACCGATCATTTATTTATTTTAATCAATCATATACTTCTTTACGTAGGATTGTATGGAATAAATTAGGATTATTTTTACTAATAACAAAGTATAACAAAATAAAGCCCACCATTTATTTTTGGATGCTCTACATTAAAAATAAGAAACTATAACAGTATAATATAAATTCAATAAAATAAATTTTACGTTTTTTTTTTCATACATTCCTACGAAATATCTGCATAATATGTTGCTAAATCAACCGATACGGCGTGAATTACGACCTTTATTAAAATATTTCATTAAAAATTATGCGTAATAGACTTTTTATCATAAAAACTTGCTCTACAATCCTATGTTTAACAATATTATGGCCATGGTATATTTTTGGGAAAAATCCAGATCTTTAATCTTTATTTTTTATTTATTTTTGTTGCAAATTAGCCGTTATGGAGTAATAAACTCTTCTATCATAAATGCTTGCTCTACAATCTTACGTTTAATAATAATATGGCAATGGTATATTTTTGAGAAAAAAATCCAGCTCTTTATTCTTTTTTATTATTTATTTTTTTTAATTGGTCCTTTTTAAATACATTTTTGCATAGTATGTTGCAAATCAGCCGTTATGACACGAATTAGGATCTTCATTAAGAATATTTCATTAAAAATTATAATAGACTCTTCTATCACAAATACTTGCTCTACAATCTTATGTTTACCAATAATACGGCCATGGTATATTTTTGGGAAAAAATCCAGCTCTTTATCCTTTTTCATTTATTATTTGTTTTTCTAAATTAGTTCTTTTTAAATACATTTTTGCATAGTCTGTTGCAAATCAGCCGTTATGGCATGAATTAGGATCTTCATTAAAATATTTCATTAAAAATTATGCGTAATAGACATATTATCATAAACACCTGCTCTACAATCTTACTTTTATCAATAATATGGCCATGGTATATTTTTGGGAAAAAATCCAGTTCTTTATCCTTTTTATTATTTATTTTTTTAATTAAGTCTTCTTAAATGCAGCATTTTTATAAATTATGAGTCTAGACATTAGTCATTTTTCCTTTGAACGTTTATTTAATATTGTTAATCAACCTAATAAAACTACATATTATGTTGCTTATCTACGAAAGCGTATTTTAAAAATAAAAAACAGTCTTAATAAATAATCATGTCTATAATTCCTCTAAATTATAAGCGAACCATAATTAGTTGGCAAACAGCTACAGAAAACTTAAATTTTTTAGCTATTAAATAATTATTAGCTATTAAATAATAATTTTTAGCTATTTAAATATTTAAATACTTTCAAATTTTTTCGTCTCTTTTTCATTTAGCATTCATTTTCTGATACTCTTTAAATATTATATTTTAACTTTGCCAATTTTCCTATGTTAGAATAAAGTTCATTTTCCAATATAATACAGATAAAGCTAATGTACATACAAAATACACAGAAAAATATGTTAAAAACGATTTATTTGTCTGAATATAAAAGTTTTTGTCTTAATTTAAGAAAATTAATTAATAGTAACTGTATATTTCACTATAAAACCAAATAATTTGAAAATAAGGATTTTCAAAAATATAATTTGCTTACGTTGCTAAATATCCATTGAAGTGGAGACATTCTTAATCAAAAAAAGAAAATCTTTTACCATTGCATTTCTCACAGAAAAGCAATTTTCTTTAAAGTTCTTTCAAAAGCACAAGCAATGATCTAGCAATAAGGAGCGACCATTGTAGTGATTGACTTATTTTTTCTTAGATTTGATAGGTGGCACTTTCTTAAAAGGTTCGAAAATTAGAAAACCACTTGAAAAATAAAACGTTTCTAAAGAATTCAAGCAATGTGAGAGGCATGCCAAAACTTTTATCTTCAAACGCATTTTAACTTCATTTATGGAAAAAAAAGTCTTCTAAAAGTAAATAGGGTTTAGATATATTTCATTGCTTAACTATGTTCTGAAAGAGAATGTATTTCTTTTAATAAATAATTGAAAAGAAATATAATATTTGTATACATGTCTGATAGCGTTTCATGGTTCTTGAAAGAAATCGAAGGTGATATATTAATTTTTATGTTTTAAAGCATCCTATATCCCGTAGGTTTTAATTATTTTGTAACTAATACATCTCGTTTAAAAATGTAAATTTAATTGTGTTAAATTTCCAGATTATTACAGCAAATAGTTTTACTCTTCTTTTTTAAATAATAAATATTTTAATGTAGAAAAATATTTGGCTTTTAATGCATAAATATTATTATCAAAGTATTTAGTTCAGTTAAACCAAAGCATATTTTTAGCTCTCTGTTTTTCAAACAACAAATACTTTAATGAATTTAAAATCATTCCATACATTGTTCAAAATTATCATATAAATGTGCTGAAATATTTATTTATAGAGGAATAAAGGAACACGAAGGTCCTATGTAAATATCTACGTTATGATTAAACATTATTGAGCTATAATTTTACATAAAATGCGATTAGAGATTTGTGTTGTGTTGCTGAAATTAAAAATTAGAAAAATAGTACATGATATTTATGCGAAACAAATTAATGATAAAATCTATTTTTTACTAACTCACTTCTGTCGTTGTTTAACAAATAATAGTAAAAATAAACTAAATTTTCTAAAAAATTTGTTTCCTTTAAGATTATTGGATTAATTTTTTTCTACATGAGAATAATTTTGTTAGCGTTGAGGTGAATAAAAGCAAAGTATTTCAATACGCAAACGCTTTTAGCTTCATAGCAATTCCATTAATAACAATTTCTAATCACGTTGTTTTATTATGGCTTCTTATACTGCATAATAAGAACAGCTTATTACTTTTGAGGGCAGGTTATAAAATTCCAATTTGTTTCAATTGCACATCTGCTTTAATTTATGCTATCCATACTAATTTACATTTAATATGTTTATAAATATGTATTGAGCAGAAATAACTCGGGCTATAATGGATTAATGCATAAAATAAAATGCGCTTAAAATTACATCTATAAAGCTAGATTCCGATTTGCTTCTGAAGAAAAAAAAAAAAGAAAATTTCAGACACTCGATGCGATGATGTAAGACGCTTGGACACCAGTATCAAAAGTTAAGTTATTAATTAGATCAGCGTTTTCCAACATGTGGTACTTGTACCATTGTTGGTACGGGAGTTCTTGTTTGGTGGTACGCAAAAAATTTCCAAATACAAAATTATCATAGAAACGTTTTTTCCTACAATTCAAAGAATTATTTCCATTAATACTATTATTCAGTAAAATTAAATTGTTATTTTATAATTTTATATTTTTATTAAACCCATTTATTAGTAAACGAAATATGAGAAAATAGTAGATAAATATGTAACTTTGAACACACACAGCCATTTATATATATTGAGAACACCCTCCTTGTTCAAAACACTAACAAACGAAATCGGTCAAGCTGGGTCCCACCTGCTTGACCAGAGGACAATAGATCGGTAACACAGTGTCTGGGATGTTGACAGGTCGGTTGAATAGGCGTCACTCCCTGATTGGTTGCGGTAATGATTCCTGAGAATTTCCTTAAGAATTCCAGAAAGGGACAGCTAGTGAATAAGACTAATTAACTAGCTGTAACCTTAGCTGGAGTTCTTAAGTAACTGGAATCGCAACTGACCAGAAAACTGTTGGCGGGACCGTAACTGACCCCCAGGTATAAAAGCCTAGAATTTGGCTGCTTGGGGATTTTCGCCATTTTTACGTAGATGCGTTGACCTCGTGGATGCTGCGTGGCTTTTGACAATCGCCAGCTTTTCAGCAATTACGTTCGGGAGACTCGTAAGGTATGCTCATATAAGGAACGGCAGGGTCTCGGACACTGAAGGAGGGATAGATTGGGTTCTCGTTGCACGCCGGAAAAGCATCCCCATCGTGTAAGAATTGTTGATTCTCTTTTACAATTGTGATCATCGCGGATAGGATATCCAATCAAAATCCTTAACATTTCGAGTTGTTTTGGGATTTTAGAATCCCTTTGTATATAGCAATTATTTACTCCATAAAATAAAAGTGATTTCCAATTCTTTTAAGTGTGTAGTCCTTCTTCACGCTACTTTTTCACTTAAGAACATTGAAGGTGCCACAATATATATATATATATATATATATATATATATATATATATATATATATATATATATTATAAAATTATAAAATACAAAATTAAGTGTGTAGAATTAAGTGTGTAATACAAAATTAAGTGTGTGTAAAATTATAAAATTAAGTGTGTAGTCCTTCACGCTACTTTTTCACTTAAGAACATTGAAGGTGCCACAATATATATATATATATATTATAAAATTATAAAATACAAAATTATCATAGAAAAGTTTTTTCCTGCAATTCAAAGAATTATTTCTATTAATGCTATTATTCAGTAAAATTAAATTGTTATTTTATAATTTTATATTTTTATTAAACTCATTTATTAGTAAACGAAATATTACATATATATATATATATATACATACATATATATATATATGTGTGTGTGTGTGTGTGTGTGTATATATATATATATATATATGTATATATATATATATATATATATATTATATATATATATATATATATATATATATATATATATATATATATATATATATATATATATATATATATATATATATATATATATATATATATATATATATATATATATATATATATATATATGTATATATGTATATATATATATATATATATATATATATATATATATATATATATATATATATATATATATATATATAATATATATATATATGTATATATTATATAATATATATATATATATATATATATAATATATATATATATATATATATATATATATATATATATATATATATATATATATATATATATATATATATATATATATATATATATATATATGTATATATTTCAGTAAGTATATAATTTTAGTCAGTTTTTAATCCCGCATACGTTTAGGAGTGTGTTATTATGTGATGTGAATACATAATCACTCTATAAAACGTATAATGAAAATAAATAAACACAGTCACAAGAATAAATTTCCCGAAATACAATTATTTTTATAAAGTGGTACAATTTAGCTTGATTTACATCCAAGTGGCACGTGAGCCAAAAAAGTTTGGTAAATGCTTATTTAGATAAATAAAATAATATTACATAAATTTAAAACTCTGCTGCCCCGTTTACTTTATTCTCATTACTGCAACCTATATGATTGTGATAATATGCAACTTATATATAATTTTGGAGGAAAGATATATTTCCAACATATGATCAAATAGATAAAAAGTACCTAGACATTACAATATGAAGAGTACCGTTTTATACCAATAGTTTTAAATTAAACGGTACTTGTTTTGGTTAAGAGCTCTACAGTCTACTATTTTGCCACATGAGAGTTAACAAGAACGATAGTATCGGATTAATTCCAATTCCAAACAGCCACTTATATCCATCCCTCAGCGGGATTCGAACCTCCGGACTCTGGCACTGATGAGCAGCACCCTGTGTTTCACCATCGTTCTATGAAGAAAGGAAAGTCGGGTAAGAGGAAAAAAGTAAAAAATAGTAACCTATGTTTAAAGTATTAACAAACATTTTCAGACAATTATAGTAAAAAACAATTCGAAAATTTTGATTGATAACGATTGTTTATAAAGAGTTATAGCATCACCGACAATTCTATCTTCTCAGCTTATTATCATAAATGCTTCAGAAAACATTTTATGCGTCTTACATACATCTGAAATTCGTGTTTT
>CM063506.1:10394538-10402038 GCA_032207245.1 Pardosa pseudoannulata
TGTGACGGTGAAATAATTTTAAGAGGTCCAAAAATGTAAAGAATTTAATATCTTTAATAATTTATTATGTTTCTATTACGGAATTTGTTTATAAACGTAGATGTTAAGCGACTGCGATAAAATTATTTAATGGTCCGATTGGTAGACGGCTCAGTAAATGAGAGAAACCCCCAGTGTAAAGTTGTAAAAGAAATTATTGTAAGAATACAGAAAATGGATGGAAAATTAAGAAAAACATCAACATCACTGCTGTACACAAGTTCATCTATAAAATCAAGCAACTGCCATTTGATGAACTTTCTCAATGAAGGTAAATAACAATGGCAAACATTCTTTTATACTTGTATTTAAAGACTAAAAACGAAACTGATGACTGGAAAAATCTTAGATTCTAATACCAAAATTCATATTTCCTGAATGGTTTTATATTAGGAAAAGTATAAAATTTGTAAATAAAGGTATGTGCATTTTAACTTAAATATAGCAAAGATTCCTGTCATAAAACTTACTAAGAGTCAGACAATGAATCTATAATTAAAAGAAGCACTTTCTCTACCAATCCACCATCTTGCTTTTGAGTAAGATAGTAAACAAAAGAGATCAAATAAAAAAGTTAGACTTCCGAAGAATTACAATTACTAAACTCACAGCTTCTAACAGATAGCCAATGAAGATTTTTCAATCAACCAAAACAATTTTTTTAGCTTCAAACTACATTAAAATAATTAACTGAATTACTATCGGTAAATTTTAGCATGAAATGTGTTCTGAAACTGTAATAGTATTTACAGTTTTAGTACACATTTGATCCAAAGATGCACCGATCATGCGATTTGATCTAACGTCTGGTAGAATAATGACTCAGTGGAGCTATTTTATGCTACTGCCCAGCAGAAGAACGGCGTGGCTGCAGGAAAAGTTAGCCATTTCTATTTCAGAGATAGTTTTTATGATAATTATAATTATTTCAAAATTTTTGAGGATTAAAGATAAAAAAGAACCATATTTCAAAACTTTGTCACAATCAAGTAAAATGGAAATTTATTAATTTTTCTAATAAATGTAGAAAATCTTACTGTTACACATTGAAATATATATTTTTATAAAATTCCTTTATCTTTCTACACATCTTTATATTACAAAAGGCCTATAAGTACATCTTATAGTACAGGATTTACCAACTTGTAAATGCTAGAGAGCCCAGATTGAAAACCATAAACGTGGCTCCGGACCACAATTTCATAATTGATCAATTGTTGTAAATCTCTTCAACTCGAAAGGAGGTACTAGCAAAATAATATATATTTCGATAAAAAGAATTCATTAGACATTTTTGTTCCTTAAAACAGTTGAAACTCTACATGAATCCTACGTTATATTTATGGAGCTCGAGACTTTTTATACATTGTAAATGTAAGAACAAACATGAGAAAGTAGAAATACAAAAAAGAAGAACTGTTTTTTAGGTGAAATAGTTAAAGATCTGTCGTTCCTGTTATTTAATATTCTCTTCATGCAGGAAAGACTACAACAAATCAAAAAGTCTCCACGAAATAGAGGATTACAAATAGAATCTTGGACAGTCACAAACTAATTTGGGCAGACTTATTTAAACAATCTAGAAGTAGAGCAGGAGGAACAGGGAAGGACACATATAATTAGAAAAAAAAATTACCTTGCAGAAAAAATAAACTACAGATGTGTATACTGTAGCAAGGTCGTCTGAAGTGTCATAGGTTTCACTGCTGTGACGAGTTCAATGTTCTTGAATGAGAAGTAGCGTGAATAAGGACCACAGTCACAATAGAATTAGAAAATCACTTTTATTTTTTCTGGAATAAATACAGGGTATGTACAGTATGTACAAAGGAATTCTAATTCTCCCAAAACAAGTTCAAATGTAAAGGATTTTTGCTGGCACTGAATTACCAAGACGATCACAGTCGGAAAAAAAAGATTAAATAATCTCACAAAACGTGGAGGATCTTCCAGGGTGCAATGCAAACCCAATCTATCTCCCGTTCGGTATCCGTTCCTTATATGAGCGGACGTTACGAGTCTACAAAACGCAATCACTAAAATGTTGACTCCGGTCAAAAATCGTGGAAGCCTCCACGAGGTCAAAGCACCGCCGTAAAAAAACTCGAAAAGCTCCGAGTCAAAAAATTCTAGGCTTTTTATACCTGGGGGTCAGTTACGGTCAGGCCAATCAGTTATTGGTCAGTTACGATTTCAGTTACCTGAGAACTCCAGCTAAAGTTACAGCTAGTTTTTTTAGCTAAATTCTCATTCGTTGGCTGCCCCGATTGAGGCTTCTCCAGGCAATCCTACGGAGGTTATTAAAGCAACCGATCAGGGGCGTGACGCCTATTCAACCAAACTGTCAACATCCCAGACACTGTCGACGCGCTATTGTAGCCGGTCAGAACAGGGGGCTTCAAATAAGCTGATTTCGGTCGTTAGTTCTGGACAAAGGGGGTGGTCTTCACACTGCGTTGCAAAGAAATACCGGGTCTCTTTGCAGCTTACCTATGGTGAGTCAAGAATTTCACCCAGCTGATATTTCTCTAATCCTCTCTTATGCATTTCAAAATCCTTAATTTTTATCTACACTCTTTTACAAATTAGCCCTTTTCAGATTAGCTCTTGTGTTGCAAAAAGTAGACCGAATCACCCCAAACCAAACCAAACTAAACCAAACATCTGCCAAAATTTGTTAGAATAGATTCAATATATATATATATATATATATATATATATATATATATATATATATATATATATATATATATATATATATATATATATATATATATATATATATATATATATATATATATATATATATATATCTATATATATATATATATATATATATATATATATATATATATATATATATATAATATATATATATATATATACTATTACAATTTCTAAAAATATAAGTACTTTTAATTACGAAGTCGAAAACTAATAAACTCATAAGAAATTTTCTTGAAAAATAAATAAAGCTAAATCAAAATCTAGAAATTACAAAAATAATTACCGACTGATTTCGTGTTCGTCTCTAAATTAGAATAATTAGCAAATTGTATTACAGTTATACATCCGTCTAATTTATTTATGATTTTCACATTTAAAGAAAAAAATTCCTCATGTAATCCACCTCTTAATTCTTTACTGTAAATTCGTGATAGGATTTTCAAGGATTGGAAAACTTGAAAACAAGTTCCAGATACTTGATTTCCCTCATGAATTCGGAGCAGAACGAAATTTATCGAAATGGCGAGTCGTTAGTTCTTGTACTCGGAGGAAATACTTCCCAGCAAACACTAATAAATTAAAAGATTGTCTTCGAATAAAATATTCTCCATTTCTTTAAAATTATGTTTCGTTTGATAAAAGATTCTTTTCTAAAATATACTAGAACAAAATCTCCGTCTGCTTATTACGTTCCTGTGAGCTAATTTCAAAGCCGTAGATTACAAACGGAATATTTTATCTATTTATAGTATGATAGATAGAAAATGCTATAATTAATAAATGTAAATTTCTGCAATAAAATCTTGATCAACGCCTTTTGTACGTCCATGAAACAGTTATTATACTAATGAATATTTTCTTTATGTCTTTGCTATTTACTCACTTATTTCTATATTCAAATATTTCTTATTTAAAATATCAGTAGCCAGAAATCTTCCCAAAACATAATCATCTGATGGCAACCACTCTCGTTTATCATGTATGTAAACAGGATAATTTGGAAATTCTATAGGTTATATTAGAGAATTATTTTTGTAAAATATCTATGTTTTCTTTAGAACCATGGTGTATTATAGCTAACTGACAATCTAATATCATATATATTCGTACTTAATTACAAATTAGTTTGAACTTGCTACTAAATTAGATTTTTTCTATTGAGGAAAAGCCTAACGACGTGTTACCTAGAATGTGTTAGATAAAAGGTAATCATAACTTGAGCAAGTTACCAAATGGTGACTAAACTTATGTAGTATCATGTAAAAAGCACAGAAAGTAGGGAAAAAATTAATATATTAACACGTATTACATAATAGATCTACGTCACTGAATTAGCGTTAAATGCTTTACTTAACGCTATGCATCATCAAAGTTTTGTTTTGTTTTTTATTCTTGATTTCTACCCGCATATCTAATTTTTCTACACCAGATCGAATCGGCTTTTTTTGCAACTTTATTATTTTTTTCTGCTTAATGTTTGGTAATTTATATATATATATATTTCTTATATATTCCTACAATTCATAATGTTTAAGCTTATTATTATATATTACTGTATCTTTTATTCAACCTTTTGGAGACTTTACACTCTATTAAAATGTTCACCTCTTGTTTGGCTCAATATGTCCCTCGTGGATTCGGTGTCATAAAGCTGTAAAACAAATTCAGCAAGTTCATTATTTTAAATAAAATGTAGACTGTTTGTACTGCTCTTATTCAATAAATCATTTATACTGTAAGATGCACGTAATTTTATATTTGGGGCAATCTTAAAAGATTCTTTGCAGGTGTTTTGTTGTACTCTTGACTTGAGTCTTCTGAAATTGACTTCCAAATTATTACGTACTTTTTATGTAATAAGATTGAACTTCTTCGAAATATTCTACTGCATAATTTCCCTTCTGTAAACAAAAAACTCCATACTTTATTTACATTTCAAAACAAGAACACATTACAATATTTTTAAAAGGATAATGACTTATCCTTTCGAAAGTTTTATTTGTATTTATTTATTTATTTGTAAATATAAATGACACAAAGCTAGAGAAGGTTATATTTCACAAAGTTTCACAATATACAATTATTTTAAGATACTAGTGAACTTTCATTGTAAAATATTTAATATTTTAAAATTAATCAATCAAATTTCTGAAAACACTGATAAAAATGTTTTACACACATCTATTTTAGATCAGACAGGACAATAATTTTATAGAATGCATGTTAGGCTTCAGAATAACAATTATCATTTTAAATTTCTGAAAACACTGATAAAAGTGTTTTATATACATCTATTTTAGATCAGATAGGACAATAATTTTATGAGAATGCATTTTAGGATTCAGAATAACAATTATCATTTTGAAGTTCTGAAAACAGTGATAAAAATGTTTTATACACATTATTTTAGATCAGATAAGACAATAATTTTATAAGAATGCATTTTAGGCTTTATAATAGCGAATTATCATTTTAAATTTCTGAAAACACTGATAAAAATGTTTTACACACATCTATTTTAGATCAGACAGGACAATAATTTTATAGAATGCATGTTAGGCTTCAGAATAACAATTATCATTTTAAATTTCTGAAAACACTGATAAAAGTGTTTTATATACATCTATTTTAGATCAGATAGGACAATAATTTTATGAGAATGCATTTTAGGATTCAGAATAACAATTATCATTTTGAAGTTCTGAAAACACCGATAAAAGACTGTAATAGTGAAAATACTGATATTTCCTTGTACAGAGTATATATAATGGTCCATTTTGTATAGCATTTATATTATGTGTTACAAAATATAGAATTTTCAATTAACATTTTTTATACTGTAAAACATAAATACTTTTAACAGGTATGAGAAAAATCTACCATTCAATGCTGGTAATATACATAAATTTTAATTTCATAAATGTTAAAAAGATTTATTATTAACATTTAAATTTTATATTCAGATTAAAATCTCTTTTTGCTTATACACATTTATACACGTATATATTTATATTTTTATGTATATATTAAGCTTTTTATATTTTATACAATATTGAAATCTTTTTGTCGTAAGTTTGAATCTCTTCCTCAGCTGTCTTCTCGATCCTGTCGCTTTTGTGACCACCAACAATGCCATGAATAAGACACTCCCTCTCTTTTGAAGTGAGGAGTTTGGGGGCTCAAACGTCCGCGATGTCTTTGAGGTTATCAGAATATTTCACTCCTGAAATTGAAAAGCATGATGTGCAGTTGACAATGAACAACTTCCCTTTCATCCTTAAATTTAATAAAATATCTGGGTATCATAGTCATTTAAACTGTGATCCAAGAACAAATTATTCAACTGAAAAATAATAACCGTGTAAGTATAATGAATATTACAATACCTTGGAAAATCATTGACAAAAATTTCT
Organism: Pardosa pseudoannulata; assembly: GCA_032207245.1. Lineage (NCBI taxonomy): Eukaryota > Metazoa > Arthropoda > Arachnida > Araneae > Lycosidae > Pardosa > Pardosa pseudoannulata. The sequence goes on from CM063506.1 coordinate 10,400,718, forward strand.
TTTGAACAAAATTTAAGTTTGTCTTTTTAATATTTGTATTGTAATTTATAAGCGTTTATAGAAACAGGAAAAATCAAAAGAGTAGAACTTTTGATGCTATAAACAATACTCTGTGTAAAATATCTATCTAATTTCCACCAATTGCTAACTAAATGAAATGTATTTTTGAGGTTACAGTTAATTGGAAATAAGCTTTGAGCTGTTAAGATATAATAAAAACATCTCGTGCTATTATAAATTGAGGTGAATAATATATTAAATAGTATATAATTGCATAGAAATCAATTATTCTTGCGAAATATGCATAGATGTCATTTAATTTGTGACACATTTTAAAAGGATGCCATTTAAAACGAACACTAGAAAGATACAGAACAAGTGAACTTACGAGGCTCAAGAACGAAAAATTACTTATAGATGCGCAAATTGTTTGCATTAGCAAGGCTTTCCAAATTAAAAATAAAAGTAATTGTATTGAAAAGACTTATGTAATGATTAATAATAGCATTTTTATTTATAAATATTTTCTTTTAAAATGTAGCAGTAGTACAGTTTAAGCAGCTATCATTCTAAGCAAAAATGAGCGACTTTGAACGCTATAATTATGTTAGATAGTTCAGCCCTTAATCATTACATAGAAATTTTTATAACAACTGCTGTTGTAAATTATTTTTATATTTTTCTATTGATTATTTACTTTAAAACTAATTAAAATCTGAAGCCTATAGAATGCATAATTTTACCTTATCGGCATCAGTACTATTTGTCTATTATCGAGTCATGAATAATCCCCTGCCTTGTGTTTGTTGTAGAAGAGTTTAATTTTTTTAGATAATTTAATTAAAATTTCTCACTACAATTTGTCTAAACATTTATGAAATGTATGGATTCTTTCTGTGTAAGATAAAGCATAATAGCAAGACTGATATCTACCAAACTATAAAGACTTGCCAATCCTGACGAATTGTAAGAGCATAGATTTCAATTTTTATTTAAACTAATCAACTTCGATTTAGATCTTTTATATTCTGTGTTTCGGAACATCAAATTATAAGTATGAAAAGGGAAGGCAATTCACTCTGCACAGAATTGTGCACAGAGCCAGACAAAGCTAATGGTCATAGTAGAAGGAGAGATAGAATTTGCCAAAAAATTTTTTTCTAGCACCATTCGGGGATGGATAGCAAATAGTCCATGAGGGGTTATGAACTGCTGATGGAGAGCAGAATTAAAACCCAAAATGAGACGCGGTAGCTCAGTCAGTAAAAGCAACGACCTCGTAACTGAGAGGTTGCAAGTTCGGAACCCGAGCATAACTAAG
>CM063506.1:10407038-10462038 GCA_032207245.1 Pardosa pseudoannulata
ATCTTAATTTATTAAAATGAATATTACACACACACACACACACACACACACACACACACACACATATATATATATATATATATATATATATATATATATATATATATTTATATATATATGTGTGTGTGTGTGTGTGTGTGTGTGTGTGATTGTCAAATGTAACTCAATGGCACACATAATGCTGAGATATAAACATAACATATATTTTACCAAGTTAACATAACATTAAAATTACATTGAAAAATATTAAATGTTTTTTTAATGAGTTGTTTTGACATCAATGAAAATATATACATAGTTATGTTTCTTTATAAATGTGAGGCATAAGCTATTTAAATGTGAGAACTATATCTAACAAGAGAAAGGAAGAAAGTTAGCTATTATGGAATTTTCAGGAAGATTTTTAAATGTACTTGTATCGTTTTTTATTTTCCCATATTGTATAGCGGATGTTGTTTTGTACTTCCACCCCACCCCCACCCCCGATCCGATGGTTTACGAATAAATTCCCAGATAAGGCTTGACTGTATTTGGATTAAGCAATCATCGGGGGGGGGGGGAGTTGCCTGCCTATATAGTTTCTGGAATAATAAAATCTGCGCTATTGGAGTAGTTAATATTAAATAAAGGCAAGTGCTACTACATTGGTTGAATGCAGGTATATGTTTAATATAAAAATATTCTATTCAATTAAAATTTTCCTTATTTTACAAATATTAATTTCTTATATATATGCTATACCACTATTTAGACTCCTACCGAGAATATAGTTAAGAATATATTTACTAAAAATATAGCTAAGAATAAAAAATAAATGCACATGGAGCAATATTTATGAAGACTTTCTTGAAATAACAAATAATGAATAAAGCTAACTAGTTTTGATATTGTAGAGCAGCCTTAAATCACTTCAGTACACAAGACTAAATGATTCATGGCTCATAATATTTTAAGTTAGTTTGTTTTTAAAATTCCACTCAAGAAATAATCTAAATTTAAGATTCACGTATTTCTTTTATCATTGTAAGAAAATACTTTTTTATATTATATGGAAAGAGAGTGCTGAAATAATATCATATATGTATTAATTAGTTTAATATCAAATACATAATTTTAAACATTTTATATATCTACACTTCTCCTTATAATCCTATTCGTTTCCTTTGATTTTTGCATGCCTCCTTCTTCAAAAAGTAAAAAAACTATCACATTTACTTAAAAAAGATTTCCTACCGGACGTTCAATGAAGAAGAAAGCCAATTTAAGAGAAATGTAAGATTTATGACCGGTCATGCGTCTGAGAACCGACCACAAAAGGAAATCGGAATGCTGAAAGAGAAGAGTCTAACTAAGATGAAGGAATGATTTTATTTATTTTCTCTCATAATGTAAGGAAAATGCCTGAAAATGAAAAATTCTTGCTTGAGACGCTCTTAATCCTCGGTAAACAAAAGCATGATTTATAAGGAAAACAAAACAGTTAGGATTACCTGTCTGAAAGCAGTGGAGTACAAGTTTAGATTAAAACATCAACTTCTGGAATTGTGACATTTATCCGGTCTTTGGAAGTATAGATCACCAAAAATATATTTTTATCTTTAAACAAAATAAAAAACAACAAGATTTTCTCAAAGCCAGTACATTACAATAAATAACCGTAATGTAAAATAGTATTTTGGGTTTAATACTGCTTTCTGTTATTTAGAATAATTTGTTTTGCATTCTACTCTGTGGTAGAATTATTTCTATACATGGATATGACATACAGCTAGCTGATACTCACACATAATTAAATTTACTTGTTATTTCTCCTAATTATAGGTCCATTTAGTCATCATGAACTAAATTAAAGCAGTTTGGGTGAAAACCTTTCAGGAGATTTTTCAAAGTTCAGGAGTTCTATTTTTACTGATGATATTGGTCTTCATAGATTTACTGAATCGGTTTAAATAAGTTGTTCCCAGTATCATTCTATAGACCTTATATAGCAAAAATATAGGCTGTAGAGTTTATAACAAAAATTTGGATTAGAGTATATAGCAAAAATATAGACTGTATAGAAAATAACAATAACTGAGACAGTATATAGCATACTTTAAAGCAACAAGAGACAGTATATAGCATACTTTAAAGCATATAATAACAATATTATAACAATAATTGAAACAGTCTAAAACATACTGTAAAGCATATAGCAATTATACAGATAGTACATAACACAAATTTAGACTATCAAGATTGTAGAAATTATATAGACAGTATATAGAAAAAGAATAGACCATAGAACATATAGAAATAATATAGAGTGTATGTAGCAAAAATATATACTGTAGAACATATAACAATAATATAGACATAATCTAACAAAGCTACAGACCGGAGCAACACAAACCAAACCAAATCTAGCTCTATTCATCATAAGTCAAATAATCAAATTAATGTCTTATGACAACATGAAATTTAGTAAATTTTACAAGCGTGAACTTAAGACAACCATAAATCTTGAGTGATTTACATTGAGCTGTACATTTTATGCACACGAAATCTTATGCTGTGAAATTCTTCTCTATATTGCTATACATGGTTTACATCTAATGTGGAGAAATTGAAGTCAATGTCTTAGTTTGCCTCTAAGCATATCATACTTAATTATATTTATTATAAACTTTTTTAAATGCATATCTTTCTATTTGACAGATTGCTTATTACAAGATATAAAAAATCCGTTACAAAGTGCAATTTGATAAATTAATTGTTTCGTGCATCTGCTGCTTCGTTTAGAAAGAAGGGATTTAAGACATTAGAAGGTATCTTTAAAAAAAGAAATACTCTATTCAAAAAATATAACAGTATAAAATATCATTTGTTGGTTTTACACACAATCCACCGACATTATTCGTCAATAAAGAAAATTTCTTAATAATTACTAGACTGGTATTCCTGACAAAATAAGTTATATAAAATATTAACTTTGTTCAGCAAAGTTTGAACATTTCGTTTAAAAATAACGTCAATTATTATAATAAATGAACTTACTAAATAAATCTGCTTAATTATATATGGATATTCCAACTTATACCTCCCATTTTCTTTTTTTAAATAAATTTAATATAGCTTATTTTTATAAAAATATAACAAATCACAGTATTAATATGATTATTATTTACTTTTTTTGAATTACTCTATAAACCCCTGAGACTAAACTCAAATAAAAACGTTTTAAATTTCAAGTCTGCTTACCTATTTTTTCCACTACATATATGTTTTATACGGTATAATGATAAAAAACAAAAATATAAAAAAGAAGTGTTGCGTGACTCAAATGAAAAATTTTACATACCTAACAATAATAAGAAGAATAAAATTTCTTCATGGAAAACTGTAAATTAGAAAAAAAATGAATTAAATGAAAGATTCTAATGTAAAAAATGCCTAAGTCAGGTTATATTTAAAACTTTGTGTATCTGTGCTTCAAAACAGAGGCAAAACAAAAGAGAAAAAGCAATAAACTACTTGAAGAACTTCAGATTTCCCTGGCGTATGCACAGTAAACCAAATTTACGGCCTTGTTTTCTTGCACCAATTGGACCTCAGGGAATACGTTTGAAGACCACAGACGGTAAATAATAGAAACTTCTTATTTAGAAAGCATTTATTTGCTTCACATTTACATAAATAGATGCATTAAACAGATTAATGTTCCAAAAATAATTTTTAATAAGTAAGCAGTAAATCTTTGCAGAGATTTTAGTGAAAATTTAAAATCATGGATTTAAAGAGTTCTTGTGTCATGAGATTAAATTTATATAGACGTATTATTCAAAAACATTATGAGAGAAAAATTTACATGCAGTTTTTCTTTTTTAGCTATGTGATTAACCCTCCAAGTGGAACATATCGAGGAAAAATGTCTCCAAAAATTACACTAAAGGTTTACTGTGTCAGTGGCCAAAGTGTTCTATGATTTTTTACTTCACCCTTAGTCGATTAGAATGGAATACGGGAAACCCACCCTCGTAGTTGTCCCTTTACTTCCGGTTATAAATATATAGATATTATAAATTGTTAATTTTTAATACATATAAAGATCTTAAAGTCTCGAAGACCATCCCATTAGAAATAATAGATTCGAAAAGTACAAATAAAAATATTCTTTGAGAGACTTATTCATATTTTTTACAAAATCATCCAAGATATTTAAGCATATCCAGATATGATTAAAGCCAAAATATTTATACATATTTTATTTGATAATCTTGGTTAAGTACATTTAAGTACACCGACGTACATTTAAGTCACATCGAAGTACATTTAAGTACATTTCGAAGTACTTCGAAATAGAGATTTATAAAGCCATGAAAATCTATCAGTGTCTTTGTGCCTGAGGGAGTAGGGGTGCATCCCTCAATAAATGTTAGTCAAAGAGGGGTGCAGTTCCTAAATAATCGACTTGACTCTCCTACAGCAAAATTGCATGGAGAAAAGCACTGGTAGAAATGTATATTACATCCATTTTCGGAACCCTTTTTGACTTCGAAAATTGTACATGGCAACGGCTTTGAAGAAATCATCGGTTTGGCGGAATTGTACGTGCAAACGGCTTAGAGGATTAAGCATATCCAGATATGATTAAAGCCAAAATATTTATACATATTTTATTTGATAATCTTGGTTAAGTACATTTTAATTGAGAAATAAAATTTTTGTACAAGTTTTTTAATTTGCTTTACTTTTTAAAAGTTATTGTAAATCTCTCAACCTGAGAAAAAATAAAACATTTATTCAGTTTCATGACTTGTTTTACTGAATGTTTTCATTATTTATCCATTTTACAGTAGTGTATTGATAAAAACAATAATTAATTATAAAGAAAAATAAACTATAATGGTAGTTTTGAAACCACTTTAGCTTAATTTGTAGTTATAAATAATACCAATTCGTTATTCTAAATCAAGTTATATTACATACTGTAATTACATGAAAATGAAATTTAAAAATTTTTCTGTATTGATGTTTCTTTGTGATCGAAAAAAATAAAAAAGAATATATTTATTATTTTATAAAAGTTGAAACAGATCTTAAGTGTGTCAGAAATGTTTATGTAATCTTTTTGAACATTTAAGGAATTATTACCTTTTAAATAAAAGACATTTTCAACATGCTCTAAGTCACATCTAGAAATCTTTAATTGCTTATGACAGAAAATTTGATTTGACTTACACCATCTTATTAAAAGATTTAATTTTACGTGGTAATATAAAAGCAAAATTAAAGTGAAGTATATAAGTAAAAAATTAAATCAAATGTTATGTAGAAAAGTTTAAATTTTATTCTATACGAATTATTTCAGTGTACAAATATAATATTTAGAATTCTGTAATTTAATTTTTATCTTGTTCTCTTGTATTCTTTAAATTCATCCAAACCTCTGAGGTTAGATTAAAAAAATATTAATCCTCAGGATTCTTTACCTTATATTTCTCTTATTTACTTTTACAGCAGTAAAAATATTAACAATTGGCTTACATAGCAATTGGTTTACACATACTATGATATTATTTATCTTGTTATCTGTTATATTATTTTATCACTAAATTATTATCAGTAAATTTCTTCATGTACGTTTATGAGCCAAAATAAAAGGACATTACAGTTATATGGACATTACTATAACAAAGAAGGCATGGCGATTTTATATTGCTATTTGTGAAGGACTATGATTTAAAAGTATGGCTAAAATGAAGAAATACCCAAAAAACTTTTTCGAACACTTCTGATTTCCCTGACAAGGTAAACGGAATTTACAGTCTTATATTTTTGCATCAATAGTACCACAGAGAATAGGCCCGAAGTGCCACAGACGATAAATATTAGAAATTCTTTATACGGTAAGCATTTGTTAGCTTTATATATAACATAACGGGTTATATTAGAACAATTAATTTCCAAAATATAAATCTCAATACTTTTTATTAACTAACCAGTACATCTTTATTGAAATTAATTCTGTAAATAAAAATAGGAAATTATTAATTATAGATATTATGCTGTTAGTTATAGATATTATGCTGTTTTGCAGTTAGCTTATGTATGATGGAAACTTCTAATTTTTGAACAGAACTTTAGAATTTTACCCCCACAGTAAAGCAGTGTTTAAAAAAAATCATAAATTCAAAGTATTTGGAAGTTTGAATGTATATTTAATGTATTTTAATTCTCTGTAGAATTATAATTTTTATAATGGTGTAATTCGATTTCGATCTTTTGTGAGATGTTAAGAATTAGTGGAATGTATAAACTAAAATAAAGACTTTGTGATTGAGAAATGACCAAAGGAAAGGGATTGGCTAACAGTTTATTGTAGATTAGGATTTGACATTACAAAGCAAATATATTACTATTAATAAAGAATGACTACTAACATTTAAGATTTTAACACAGTACAATAGATAAGAATAATATGAACGAGGGGGGTACAAAATACATAAACACAAACAAATAGAATTAAACGTATATGGATTGGATCAGCATTATGTAAATGACAGCACAATAAGATTCATGATGAAAGGAATTAAGAATTTACTTAATAGAATGACTTTGAATATTTTCACTCCAAACGTCGTCCAAACCATCTAGTTTAAAGAAAGCAAGAAAAAACAGAATATATTGCCGATTTTATCCCCTCGCTCCACGCTCTCAGCGAACATTATTGTATTATGTTTTTTAGATGTCGCTACGCTCAACGGTAACTATTAAGAAATTGCTGTCGCAACATGATGCTGGACGGAACATCTTTAATTATTTGAATATTTATTTATATCTTTTTAATTTCTTTAAATCTCTAAAATTATGTTCAAATTAAAGTTTTAACTTAACCTTAACTCTTTTGTCCATTATTTGTTTCTTATAAGTGTATTAGTTAAAGCAGTAACTAAAGACAGACAAATTACCTGCTTCAAATGAGTACCTATATATATCCCGGCGGTTTTACTGCCATATACTAAGTAATGGAAGAATTGTAATATCGAAAAACTCTAATACTCATATTTCGGATAAAATGCCCATTTTGAGCATGTCTGAATGAATTTTGACAAGTTTCAATGTTACTGCATAAATAAAAAGAAAATTTTATTTTTAAAGTTTTCATTTTCATTTTCACTTTTCTTGAGAATATTTTAATTAGTTTTATTGTTAATGCCTGTTTGTGCATCCTTACGTACCTAGTATAGTTTAAAAGCTATTAGGTGTAGGATGTTCAAATTTTGTATTTAGGAATGTTTTAATGTATAGTTTTATACCTGTACCTATCATTACAATCTTGGATTTAGGTTTGATTACTTTTGACGTAAATTATGTACAGATGTACGCTATCTATGACATGAGAAATATCAATATAACTAACATTCATGCTACCAGGTACGAATTACAAACGATTAAGTATAGAATATTTATCCCCTATATAATAATAGCCTAAGTTGTCTGTCCGCGAATTTCTGAAGTGGTTGTACCTGGAATGGATACAAGCATCCATGTTGGATTTTTCATGAGTTAGGGTTAGCAAAATTGAAATCGAATTCGAAATCCACCACATCCCATTTTTTCAAGCATTTAATGCTTTTCAAGCCTTATCCTTCCTCTTTTTCTATACGAAATTCATTCTTGATAGGACGGCAAAGGCGGAGAGTAATATTTAAATTTCTGGACTGTTTCTACTTGAACCTTCATATACTCTGATTAGTTCACACGCAACGTGCAGAAGTACGTTTGGTAGAATGTTCGCCCCTTTGATCGTCGTACTTCTCGGGTTGACGGTTCTATCACCGACGCGGTCTAATGTCTAATAAGTTTAATATTTTCTACTTTTTCTTTTAAATTCGTATTCCGAAAGTTGTTTTATGATTTTTAAAATAAAATTTTACGTTTTTTCCAACGTTTTATAATTTTTATTACTTTTATTTTATTAAATTTACTTATTGATTTACGGATGTCCCTGTCCACATAAATATTTCATGTTGTATATCCTTAAACTTTCTTCTCGTAATGTAATAATAGCCCAAATTATTTGCTCATCTGTCCTCGAAGTTATGAAGCTGTTGGTCCTGGAATGGATAGAGCATCCATATTGGATTTTTGATGAGTTAGGGTTTGGAAAATTCAAAGCGTAGAAAGTTTATCTTTTCCTAAACTATAGATCTGATTCTGAAGTAAATTGGTATGAATAAGCTTCGTATCACAGCGAAAAATTCTGTCCTCTTTAAAACATTCGAAATCCACCCCGTCCCCTTTTCGAGCGTTTAATACCATTATATAAAACCCCATTCCCCCCCCAGAGCAAGCTATTAAATTTATCAATTTATCACATAAGAAATAGGTAAAAATAACAATTTTTTTCCTAGCATTATGACTTCATTCCTTTAACCATCTCATTTAATCATTTCTTATTTTAAATTATTTAAATATTTTCTGCATTATTTTCATACGTTTTATCACTAAACTTAGATATTACATAAATAATTTTCTTTTTTATTTGACTTAAATAATAGATTAAGTACATATGTGATAATTTTAATCGATTATTTTTGTTGAAAGGTAATTTTCAGACAAAAAACAAACCATTTTTTTACCTGCCTCATAGGGTTCTTTACAATTCTGGAAAATTAAAAATTTTACTGATCCCGTCATATGACGGGCTATATGCTAGTTTTAAAGAGCATGGTTTCAATATCCAGTTGTGCACTTTTTTATGATTTTAATCCTCCCTTTATATAATGAAAAAAAAAACAATGTTATGAACAATAAAGCTAACCATCTACAAGAATGCAACACAAATACTCAGTTGTAGTTATAAGAAAGATTTTAAAGTCAATTCAATTTAAAAAAAAAACACTAGTAAAAATATGTCATATGCAAAGCATAATTTTTAATTTTTAATTCTGTTTTTTCCTATGGAAAATAATAAAATCAAAATATATTAGAAAATTAATATTTCATGAAAGAAGTACTGGCTACACTGACAATTACCATCTACTTTAAAATAAAGATTTCAGATGTTTTGAGTATTCTTGGGTGTATAGCTCACAGCGGCATATACTAATACATTATATAACTTATACTTTCAAAACCACTATATACAAATACATTGAAATACATTACATACAAAGGCATTAAAATACATTGTAAACAAATAAATAAAATACATTAAAATGGAATTTAAATAAGGTATTTATATGAAAATTATATATAGTGCTGTGCAATGGAAGCTTTAGAATCAGATACTCTGGAACACTTAGGGCATTATTACGGGGCCTGTAGGTTTTTAGCATTTACCATTAGCAAACTGAACAGATTATTTCGCTTGGTTGAAAGTGGTGTGCTGCAGTTGTATTGATCAGCCTAGGTGCTCTCAAGGCCTAAATGAAGTATTGTACTTGAGAATGATATCGTTCTATAAAACAAAAATTTTCAATATAGAGAAAATAATGCTGTGGATCTTCGCCTAATGGAAGGACAAATCATGACAATAATCAAAACTGACTGTGAACTTTCAATGTAGCCTCCACACTATGGCTAATTGTTCACCACTTCCTGATGGTGACCTTGGATGATGGTTTGCGGGTTGCATCTACACACTGGCTACTGAATGAGCCTAGCGAGTGGATTCGTCCATAGGGTCTATTAACTTTATTGAATATTTTATTTCCACCACACACTGATTAACATTTTTATTAAGGTAACCTTCAGTTTAGTTTCTTCAATTTAACCAGCACTTTCTAATTGTTTTACCTTCTATTCCGTGAAGAAGCCCTTACGGAATAGAAGCCCTCAAGGCCTGCTAATTTGTTTTGTAAACTGTGTATTTCACAATCAGTTCAATATATGAAAGCAAGTCGCTCGTTATGCTGTGTGGTGTTATTTTGACGACTAGAGAGCTGTGTCTCGTTTCTCAATATTCCTTATGCTTCATGAAGATGCCTGTTTTTTAATTATGTTAATCTTAATGTTTTTTAAGAAGTGTTTTTTTTAATTCAGTGATGACATTTTAAAAATAAAGTCAGTTGCCATCGCAAGTGGAGTGATCATCTTTTATTCTGCAAGGTTATTTTTATCGATGAGTTGGGATGGTTAAAAAGAAACCGGGAATAATGTCAAGAAGCTTCCACGTTATAAAATGTTTACAGGGTCTAGTACGCACTTTAATTTATGCATCTGGCTGCTTTGATTTTTGGAGAAAATCGCTTCCAAAGCCATCCTGCGCCAAGGTCATTTCATCGCCTTCCATCGTCGACCTCGGTAAGCCACACCCCTCCAGACGGTGGTAATGACTTGCAGTGAAACATAGTGTGGAGGGGACTTAAGAGAATGTGCAAATGATAATTCTGTTGAAGAATTAGAGAAAATAAAATATTTGTATAATTTAAAATTCTTTCAAGGAAGCCATCTGGTGTGCAATATAATATTTTTAATTTAAAAAACCTATTAAATTTTCCCACGATCATTTCTCAATCAGAGAAAAAAATTAAAATGCATTTAATGAAAAAAAAAGCCTTAAAGGGGTAGATTTATAATCTTCTGTAACAGTGATTTAAAAAGAGGATAAAATAAAAAAGAGACTGCCATAAAATACTTTGAAAGCTTCTGATTTCCCTTGCGTCTGCACGGTTAAAACCGAATTTACGGCATTGTTTTCTTCCACCAATTGAACCACTGGGAGTACGTTTGCAGACAGCAGATAGTAAATAAAGAAACTTCTGCTGTGGAGAGCAGTGGTTGATATACTATTTTATATAGGAAGATGAATTAAAGAAATTAACTCCCAAAATTAAAACGACGAAACAAAATTATTTTCAAGTAACCAAATATCACGGAAAATAATTACAATAAAAATTATGTTATATACATAGTTCTTATGTTGTACATTTATGAATTTTTATTGGTCAGTTAATGTATGATGGAATCTGAATTATTTCATGTAACTTACAGATGCATTACGTTGTAGAATTATTTCATATAAAGATTTTACCATATATTCAAACAGTACACAAAATTTTACGAAAATAACTAAATATGAAATATTTAGAAACTTTTGTGTTTCATCTGATATATGCATGAGTAGAAGTATATTTGTTTAAAATATTTTAGTTTCTTTTCAATTTCGTTTTGCTTTTTACACTTACTGTAAACCAATGAGGATGAATATGAATAAAAATAATTTGTACTCATAGTACTGTTTACTTTAACATTCAGCTTAAGTATGATGTTAAATAATTTATTGCATATAATTTTAGAGTTTTATTCTTCTCTGCCACACAGTTTAATCAAGCTTTACTAAAATAATTAAATACGAATAATTTGAAAAACATTTCGTTTCATTTGTTATATTTTATATTTGTGTATAAATTTCCACAATATTATCCTATAATTTTCATTTGATTTATTTTTTAAGATACTTATGTTTACTATTTAATTTCTGTCTTAACAAGTCTTAAAATTGTGTTCCTCATCCGTCAACTGATATATAGTAGAAAAGGGTATATTACATTAAATTTTAACAGTTTAACTAAGCCTTCCAAACAATAAATTAAGTTTTAGAAGAATAACTAAATTCAAAAATTAGGAGAAAAAAGAGTTTATTTAACATATACTTTGAGTACAAGTCTCATTAACTTAGTGTAATTCTCTGAGATTAATAAAAATAATCGAAAAATCTCATTGTTTGTCTTATTATTTTCATTATTTAATTTCTTTAATGTGGTACATATATACAAATGTGGTACATATGTACAAATATATTTTATATTTTTTCATATTATAAATTTTTAGAATGATGTAAAATTATTTATTTATTTATTTCTTTATTTTTAAATACTCTAAACCTATAAGAATATGTAAAAATAAAAGTATTTTACTCCCCTCATTGTTTGCATTATTTATTACATTATTCAGAGTGCTGTTTTGTACGCGATATAGCAAAAAAAAAGATATACATGTCTCAAACGGAGCATTATTCATACGTTTAATCCCAATATTATTTCATCTAAAAGACAGAACTAATTTCTGAATTAAAACTTCTAAAAAAGAAAAAGGAAGAATTCAAAATCCTTTTAATAAAATATGCCTATAATGGTAAAAACTTTGAAAAAAATTTTTAAAAATCTGATGTTGATATCATGCGACTTCCTTGAACACCTATTTAATTTTAGAAATTTATTTATGTGATTGTATAATGTGAAATTAGTACATTATTTAAAAAAAAATTATATCTAATGGCATCTACCGGTGATTTTCTGACTCGAGGGAGGGAAAAATAAAGTTTTATTTTCATAGTGATCATGACATTCAAAAACTTTTACTTTCCTTAAACATCCCCAAGTTTGAGTTGAATCAACGTGCAAAATTTTATCAATATTCATTTAATCTTTTCGAAATTCATAGTGAACAGACATACATACAGACATACAGAGGGAATTTTGTAAAGAAATTTTACAGCAGGTTTTGTTTCGTAATTTATTTATCTTGCAACTATGGAAATTGATCATTAACAATCTATTTTTTTTCAATTAATTTGAAGCACTGAAGAAAATTACAAAACAAAAACTACATTAAATCTGATGATTACTTTCCTAGATTGTCTGTTATTTATACAAGATTGTACAGCGATTTAATGATAAAAAAATCACAAAAATACGTGACTCACATAGTAAGTTATTTATACTTATACTGTCAATATTTTATAAAAAGACATAAGTATTTTGTTCTGTGAACTGAAATTAAAATGCGCTTAATTAAAAGATTTGAATTAGGGTATATTTAAAATCTTACGAAAAGCTATTAAAGAATATACAAAATAAAAAAGAAGTTCCATAAATTTCTTGGAGAGCTCCTGACATTCTTGGCATGTGCGCGGTAAACCGAATTTACAGCATTGTTTTCTTGCACCAATTAGACCACAGGGAATAGGTTTAAAGGCCATAGATAGTAAATAACAGAAACTCCTTATGCGGAAGAATTCAGATTTATTGGCTTTATAAGTTGCCTAACGAGACATATTAAAGGGATTTATTCCTTCAAATTAAGTTTTAGGCATGAACTTATCTTTTAATAACTAACTACTAAAATTTTGCAGGTATAAATTGTGTAAAGAAATTTTAGGTTTATAGAGTTATTTTGCTGATAAGTTTAGATATTTATTTTTTATCATTTAGCTTCTTTTATGGTGGAACATTCTCAATGCTATAAAGGATTTTAAGTGTTTTCCCTTTTAACTTTTCCATTTTAAACTAGTATTTAGGGAATTAACTAAATTAAAAATATTTCGAAATGTATGACTTTTATTCGCCATCTTTCTGTTTGGAAGAGAAATATAACGTTTTACAACTTTCTAATGGGATTTTATTTTGTTTATTTTAAATTTATTATAAGCTTATTTTAAAGTTATCCAAATTTCTGACACAAATTCGAATCAAAATATCCCACAATTCTTTAAGATTTAGCGATATAAGCCCGAGTGACATGGGCATTGCTATTTCTTCGAAGGAAACTCAAGTTCAACTCTCTGAACTATAAAATTCCTGCTTATACAATGTCTACCAATAAGCATTTGGAAACCTATGCAAATGACGATATCTGCAATCCTTAGGTACGTCACGGTATCCGCCGGTGTACATGTAGGAAATGGCATCGGAATTAGTCGCATGCAAGATGCCAAGCAGTGCTATTAAAGGTATAATTTCACAAATGTGGCCGATCCTTAAGGGACATATCTATCGATCTGAAGTGCCCAAAATCGACAGTCGCCTATGGGATTAAGAAGTGGAAGGTGAGCGGTGATTGTCGTAATGTGCCCTAAGTCGGTAGACCAAAGAAATTAGGAGATAGAAAGCGACGAGTGCTGTCCAGAGAAATTTGGAAGAACAGCACCCAACCGACAGCACTCATCCGCGAGGAGTTTCAACAGGCATTCAGGAGTATTGTTTCAATGAATACCATCCGTAAGAAAGCCCATCTGATTGGTTTTTATGGTTGCACTATTTTGGTTGACAATGTGGTTCCAACGTTGTAGCAGTTTTACGGGTTGAACCCCTGTTACTTTCAGGACGGCAATGTCAGTTGTCATGTTTCGAGATTAACCAAGGCTTGGTATGGTGCCAATGGATTTCATCGAATGGAAATCCCGCCCAGAGCACAGACCTGAACCTTATCGAGAACCTCTGGGACGAGTTGGATCGCCGAATTAAGGGGTGCACTACGCGTCCAAAATCGTGAATGAACTTGTATGTCTACTCCAAGCCGAGTGGAAGACAATACCACTAGCTGTAATACAAAGACTTGTGGAAAGTATGCCCCAGAGTCTTCACGCTGTAATTTCCTCTCGTGGAGGCTCTATTGATTTTGAATAAAGTTAGTCTTTCTTTTCTATCACAGGTGTCCAAATACTGATTGGTAGACAGTGTATAAGTCCTCAGTCTGTAAATTTTCTACTTAAAAAATCTCTATTAATATTTCAAGGTTTGTAGCATCAAATTAAAGAAAAAGATTAGGCGAATACACTCAAGATTATCGCTGACAAGATGGTATTGCACTTTGTGCTAATACATGCTTTGTGAAATGCATTTTCCAAACAGTTTATTAAATACTGGTATTTCCGGAATTTAATAATTTCGGAAAATTATATTAAAGTTCATCTAAAATTTTATATAAGAGTACGTTTTCTTAAGTAGAATTCTTTTAAAACTTTAAAAGTTGAAAATATCTTATTATCATTTTTAGTAAATTTAAATATTTTTGACAATATGAATAATATTAACTTTAAAATTAAAATAAAGACATATTTGTTAAGAAATATATCTTCAGAATATTATTTAAAAAATGAAAATTAACTAAAATTATCAGTCCACACAGAGATATGCGAACATAATTGTTCAGACATGAGAATGTTCAATTATATTTTCTATGATTTCCTCAAATATTTACATTATTATAAGGATATTAAAATAACTAGTAAAATACAAACTAGCTGGGATTTACATAACATATTCATGCATATCCAATAATGTTTAATTAAAGAGCAAGAGAAAATTATCTCCAGAAATATTTCTAAAACAGAAAAAGAAGAAAAATTACCTAATTAAAAATACCTAAACTGTAGTACATTTAAAACTAGTGTAGAGAAATTTAAAAGTGAATAAAAGTAAAAATTAAATTTCAAAAAGCATTTGAAAAGTTTCTGATTTCCCGGGTGTCTACACGGTAAGCCAAATTTACGGGATTGCTTTATTGCATGAATTGGACTACAGGGAATGCATTTCAAGGATTCTAATAGTAAATATTTGTCACTCCTTATAAGGATCACATTTATTGACTATACATTCTGCATAGATAGAAAACTGTTAGGGTTAATTCTCAAATTTAAATCGAACAAAAATTAACACTTCCCACTAAATAAGCACTAAACCTGAGGGCTTATTGAATATAAAAATTATGAGTTTACAAAAATGTGAAGGAAAAACATGACGACAAATTGAGACTGATTTTGGTTTTAAAAATCAGCTGAAGGTCAAGAGAGCAACAGTAGATAATCATAGTACTAATTGCATAAAATTATTTTTAATTTAGTTAAAATAGAAAACAAGTGCTATGTAAAGATAAGTAATAATTAGAAAATAAAAGTAATACTTATAAAAAATAATTAATTCAGTAATTGTAAAACTAAATAGTAGAAAAATGTATAGATAAAATATAAAATATTGGAAATAAATATGTAGATATTTAGTCAAACCTTCAGTCAAAAATTTAATTTTTTACAGCGTCTACAAAAGTTCTCGAACATGATAATCCGTCAACTGTAAATAATATTTAAGATTTTACGAATTTCCTCGGGAAATAAAAAATCACACCGAAAGGTATTTTAGAAAATTAAAATAAGATGAAATAAAAATGGATATTTTGATTCTGGTAAGATTTCCAAAACTCTTTATTTGCAGTGCCACTTTCATCTAATAATTTTCTTCCCCAAGCCATTTTAATTTAAGTATTTCGCAAATCAATGATTCATTTATAATATTACAAATAAATAGATTTATAAAATATTAAAAGCCCTAATAAACTCGGTGAACAACCGTTTAAGGCATTAATGCCTCGTTTACTTAGCCGTAAATACAGAGTTTTTCTTAAAATATACAGTTTTTAAAAAATTAATAAATTTGTTGATATAGACACATAGAGACATTACTAGGTATTGAAATTCACGTATGTTATACTAAATTTATATAAAGCTTTTAACTATTTTTAATATATATTCATTGTTTTGATATCCGTTGCTTTATTACACATTCTTTAACTTATTTCAACAGTTACGTTTTTAAGAAACCATAGTTTATTTAATTATTAAAAATTTGTTTAAAAATAGAAGAAATTTAGAACCAAGACATAAAGGAATTTCCATTCTAAAAATATCAGTACTAAATTATTAATTTTATTTATTAATTATTAACTTTAAAATTATTAATTTTTCAATGGATTTTATAGAAATAAAATAATTATACTTAGTAAAATGATGAGGTTATAAAATGGATTGTTTTGTTTAATTTTTAAACAGAATAAAAATTTATCATCTTATTGAAAATCTGCCAATTTGAAGGTTCTTTTGTGCATTTAAACATATAAATAAAAAGTGAAGTAACTTTTTATTTAAAATTTAATGTACATCTAATTGTATTACTTTCAGTATAATTTATGTGAAATAAATTTAATACAAATAATAATCTTAAAAGTATTCGAAATAAATTTCGAAATAAAATGTAAGTAGGTTTAGTTACTAAGTTAAAAATGTTAAAGTATAGAAGTGAAAAGCATTAATATAAATATTTGAACCTTTATCTGATTTTTATTCATAGATTTTCACTCTACTGACCTTCTTTATACAGAAAAAGGTTAATATTTTTAAAACATTCCATGCTATCCCAACGTGCCTCTAATAGGGTTTAGTACTAAATTACTCGCAAAGTCAATTATGACCTGCTCTCTTTGATTTGTTTAGGGAAAAGAATTTCTATCCAAGGGATTCTTAAGATATCAGGATTCAAGAAACCAAAATTCGTTCATTAAGTTACACAATGAAAAGTAGAAAATTTTCTAAATTTGATTAAATCTTGTGGTGAAGAAATTCTTATGTGGACAGGAAAAATAAATTATAGGGGGACTTATACATGCAGCGTAGAGCAAATTATAGTTTTACCTTTTAGTATTTCATAACATACTTTTATAAAGTAAGAGAGTTTTTAAAAATCTTAATTTTTCTTCAAAGAATTATATCAATCGGATTTTTTTTGTTTAAAATCAAGATTTGGGTTTAAATTGGAATTTTTCTAATTTTCAATTTTCTTTGCAAATTAAATGTTAAAAATGAAATTATATATTACTAGGATGAAAACAAAATGTTAAATAAGGAGTAAGTTTTCATTATCATTTTTATATTCAGATTGTGTGCAGTTTTATTTACATATGACAAATTATGTATTAAATGCCTTGTTTGTGAATTTTTATCCCTACTCAACAAATTCTTACAAACTATTTAGATATTTTGATTGTTTACAAACGTAAAGCACTATTTATAGAATCAGCTTTCAAAGCACTAGTATTTAAATTAGAAAAAGAAGCAAATATGCTTAAATATTGGGGATTTTTTGTCAGAAGAAGTATAAATGGTGGAAGGAATCTGATTTGGTCAAAAATTTTATTTCTAAAAGAAGAGTATTTAAATGATTTTTTTTTTGTAAATGCTAAAGTATTATATACTGTTCTCTATAATAATATCAATGATCTTTTTTCTTCTCTGATTAAAAAATATCCTTACTTAAATACTTTACAAAGTGTGAAATAATGCATTCTTGGTTTGAATCAATGATTTCTCTTTACAAAATCCGGTTATTTATGTCCTGACTTATAATTAGTGGTATAAATCAAGTATTCCTGGGATGTAATAATTTTTCTTCTATAAAACTCACCGTTATTCAGTAATGTAGAGATGTTTTTAATTCAACCATTATAATACTCGATTTCACCATCTTAAATATTTTTAAGAACTTTTTTTTTTAATGTGTGTCATATATTTTGCAGTAGTTAGTTAAATACAAAAAAAACATGATTTAATTATTTGCTAAGTGGTAAAAATAATTCTTGATTTAAATCAATGATTTCTTTTAAAAGATTAAAGTAATTTAAATCATGATTTAAAATAAGTGCAACGACAAAGCTTGTTAAATAAAATATTTGTAATTGTTTATCTACTAAAGTAAAAGTTTCAGGTGTTTTTAATTCACCTAAATTAACTTATTTATACCATGTTAACTTTTTAAAGATATTTTTAAAGTCTGTAAAATATCTTGCACTATTCAGCGTTTGAAAAAAAAACACAATTCTACCTTTTTGGAGAATTCAAACTAAAATAATTTTAAAGCAATGATGTATAAAATTTATCCTTTGTCTTTTATATTATAATTTTAGTAAAACTTATAACAAAATTTCTGTCGAAGAACTAATTAAATACCAATATTGTATTAGAAGTAATAAAAAATGCTACTCATAGTAAATTTAGTGAATCCATGGTGTCTTAAAGTTTTAAAATAAAATGAGCCTGACATGCATGCTGTATTTCATTTGAGATAATATCTCTCATCTGCTTACAACTCGCATGAAAATTTTAATAAATTTATATAAATCATTCATATATAATATTACTTACATTTATTTCAAATATATTTGAAACGTTGTTATACATTGTTACAGTACATTGTTATATTGTTTTTAATTGCTTTCATAAATTTATTTACATTATCCGTGTTAGAAGCAAGTTTATCTTTCTGAAAAAATTTAATCCATCATATATATGAGTGGCTCTTTTTACAATGAATGTTACTTATAAAGGTGGAAACAATTTACTTTCCTCCTAAGTCAAAGAAATTCCAGTTTGAGAATAAATTGTTAAAATGAAATGTTAACACCATTTTTCAGTCCTGCGTAGGCATTTAAAAATGTAAAGAAACAAGAGCTGTGGCGGTGCACAGATTTTCTATGCGAATTTAAATTCCCTGTCTAGACACATGATATGTTCTCAGCATTTCAACGCCATCGGCTTCTCTTAACAGGTGTCGTTTTGTGGTACGACGAAGCTTGATTGCATAAGGTTTCCCTTGCACGTGATATGATATAGGGATACAGGAGTTACTGGAACGCGTTCCCATAACGAATAACTTACTCCTGGTGAGTTTCATCTATTTTTACCTTGGAAAAACACCTAACACGCTGCCATTTCAGAACTCATGCTGAATTTGAGGAAGAATACTTTATTAATTCAGTTTGGAGAACACATGGAGAACACAGTTTGGAGAAGGCTGATTAGACTAGAAACTTATTCCAAAGTACTGATTTCAATTCTAAAATTCGAGTCTAATCAATTGTTTATTAAATGGTCTCCAAACTAAAAAATTAAATTAAAAATTTAAAATATTTTTAAAGTTTATTTTTTACATTTCATTCTTAGCATATTAAAAAACTGCATTAAACAGTTTTATAAAACGTGAGTTATAGATCCATGTATAGAATATTATCACGAAGATTCGAATGAACACACCGTTTAGCCTAACAGACGAATTTATTGAAGCGAAGTAGAAACTTTACAAGATCGCAACTTTACAAGATCGAGAAGTTGCCTACAACTAGTGGGTTTCAGCTTTTATACCCGAACAGAATATTCGAAAAATAATTAATTTACATATTAAAGAAAGATCTAGAATGTTAGAGAACATAAGGCAACAATAAATAACATTTTTAAATTAAAAACCCATGCAATGAATCAACTAAACCATGTCGAGTACTGAACCCACAATTTTGGGTCTGGATAATGTGCTCGGACCATTCAGCCACTGAGCTGATTGGCAAAGTTTCTTTATGCAGCAATATATTATATAGCTTTATAGAGTATATTATATTATAGCGTATGTAAGTCACTAATACTTTAACCATATGTTGTTTACCCTGAAGGTAACACTTTAATAGATTTATAGAATATATTATATGATAGCTTATGTATGTAATTTATATGTTGTTTAACCTTAAGAGAACATTTATCAAAACTATCATTTTCAACAGTAAGATAAAATAATTTTAATGAACAAATCTGTTTACTTATTGTACTGTCTGTTACGTATCTGTTACGTATTTAAATTTTACGTATTGGAATAATTGCTTGTTGTATATAGAATGGATTATGAAGAAATTCCAATACTTTCAATATTTCTAAAATGAAAAGAAATCTAAAAGTATTTATTTGATTCTTTTTTATATTTCAAACTATATTTTAAAATATTTATTGTCATCAAATTCATTAGAAGTTAATTCATTTTACCGATAACAAAAAATATTCCAATGTGAAAATGTGTTTATTATACCACAATATTGTAGTAGCATTGAAAATGTGTGTTAGAATGATTTATGGCTGAACAAAACTTTCTATTTGTTTAAACTTTTCTTTAAAATTTCATATCCTGGGACAATTATTAAAAAAATTAAATTACTTTTTTTTAAATTTAAAATCATGAAACAATATGCAATAATTTAAAAATAAGTAGTATAAAATATTCCTTACACGTTAAAATCTTTATTTTCCATTTAATAAAGAATTAGTTCGAGTTACCAATGAAATTTGGAAGATAAATACGAAAATGTCTCTCTCTATATATAAACATATTACTTATTTTTCTAAGAACCAAATGTTGCTTTACGAAACACAGCATGGGGTTGAGCATCTAGAAAACGAAAAATAAAAGATTGTAACATAAACAAAATGTAAACCGATTAACGTTTAAACTTCAGGAAGCTCTTAAACGCATTAAACGAAGTAGAGCTTGACATATTCCCTAAATAACTTAGCTTTGCTTACGAACAGTTTGAAAAGATAAAAAAAACATTCACCTCTGAGAATAAATGTTTTTGTTAACAACTATTTCTTTTACTGAGGAACTCTTACAAGCAGAAATAATACTGAGACACACAACATTACGAAAGTTTCCCTGTAATACAATTTACTTACTATTCAAAACTTTCCCCAAAATGTTGTAAGAAAAATATATGGGAATAGAAACGTCATTGTCTAAGGAATATATTTTATTATTATTTTTAGTGATTAACAGATAAATCTACATCAAAGTATTATGTTGATCATATATGCAAAATATTTTAATGCGAGGGAAGTTTAAAAAGTAATACCCGTTCATAGATAAGTAAAAGAAAAAGGAAGAAAATTAAATAACAATTTATTAAAAAAAGTAATGCATTTACACATTTTTCAATGTTGTTACCGCTGTTGTCAAAATGCTTGTAGTATCTTTAAACCAGTTTTTTTTAAGTTATCCCTTTTGAAACGTTCTACTGACAAAAAGTGTTTATATTTTGCGAATATTTGACAGTCATTTGGAGTCAAGTAAGAGTTATATTGCAGGAGGATAAAAATCTGTCTACTATAGCTTCCAGTGAATGTTATAGGTCATTTGAATCGAGTGAAGACAAGTGTTATCACGAAAAAGAACAATACCCCCTGTCAGCAATCCCTGCCTCTTGCTTTCGATGACCCTAAGCATGTTTCCAAAGTTATAATCCAGTTTACATGTGACAAAAATCACCGCAAATGTAGAGTAAATCTGTGAATTATACTCCCCTTTCAATACTTATTCCTAGCTAAGGAAAAAATTGAAGGGTAGAAAAGTTCTGCCATCCTACCAGAGTTTAACCTCCTTTCCCAAGATCCTTTGCGTTTGCTGGAGTTTGATTTTAAAATGACCGACTCAACACTTGTAAAAAGTACAGTAATAAAAAATACATTAGGAACACTTTCACAAATATAATTGCATCTTATAATGACAGGATAAATGATCGGATGAATTTCTTCATTATCCTTCTAATGCCTCTAAAATTTCATTTCATGCCTCTAAAATAGCAATTCATTATAATTTAATGATTTTTTCATGTTTTTCTTTAAATAGTAAAAAGAAATGTAGATGTCGCATTTTGTATCAAGTAAACAAAAGCACAATTCAGGAAATAATCGGAATGCACTCCCGTATGATCATGGGACTTCAGACGAAAATCCCGACAAAAAGGAGGGTAGAAGTCATTGCTCATGTAAAAGGGGTTTTCTGACCTTGCAGGAAAATCCCTTTTAATCGGTATAATGAAGGTAATTTTATTGGCACATGTAAACGGGGCTTTTGATCACTTAAAAAGTTTGCACAGCAACGGCTGTTACATTGAGTGGTAGTGGCTATCGAGAAAAATATAAACATACGGGTTTAAAGATGCTACAAAGACCTTAACAGTGGCTCTTACTACATTAAAAAACTTTTTAATACATTAATTGTATTTAAGTGATACCATTGTATACTTTTCTTCCTTTTTCTGTCAAATATATGTAAACGATTACTATTTTCTAGACATTTCTTAGCTATCAATGTAATATAAGGAAAATTGACATTAGGAAATATTTCAAAAAGTGGCATATATAAGGCTCAAAAGGCATCACCCTATGTATTAAAACTTCGTTCTTGTGGTTATATTAACATTAAAACATAACTGCGTGTTGCATCCCAAATACTACTTCTTATTGCACTAATGTTATTCACAGGTTAAGCATTAATTTGGAATCTTATGTCATATAATCAATATGATGAAGGCTATGAATTATCGAAATAACCGCTTTAGAATAATCTTTTACAGATTTCTTTACTTCGGTAATAGAAAAGTATTTTTAGTTCCTGGAGAATAGAAAACAAGATCACATAATTATAAGAAACTATCAGTAAAAGCATGTAGCACCAAATAAACTGGGGGACTACAGTAAAAATATTTATTCAGAATATAAAGTGTCTGGTTACCTCCATAGGTCATAAATGAAATAAAAACGGGCAAGTTTTCGTACTTTATCTTGTTTTAAATAATCCTTTGTTTAAAATCTTTTCTAAAACATAGTAGTATGGTCTAGATTAAATAAATACAGTTAACCATTAAATATTTAAAGAATTAATTCGGAAACATATATCATAATAATCAATATGATGAAAGATATAAATTATCGCAATAACAGCTTCATAATAATTTGTTACTGGTTTATTTTCTTCAGTAATAGAAAAGCATTTTTGGGTCTAGGAAAATAGAACACAAGATCACATAATTATAAGAAACTATCAGTAAACGTATATGGTACCAAATAGACTGGTGGACTACAGTAAAAATATTTGTTTATTCGAATTATGAAGTGTCTGGTTACCTCCATAGGTCATAAATGAAAAAAACGGACACGTGTTCGTACTTTATCTTGTTTTAAATAATCCAGTGTTTAAAATCATTTTCTAAAACATAGTAGTTAGTAGTATGGTCTGGATTAAATAAATACAGTTAACCATTAAATATTTAAAGAATTAATTCTGAAACTTATGTCATAATAATAAATATGATGAAAACTATAAATTATCGCAATAACAGCTTCATAATAATTTGTTACTGATTTATTTTCTTCAGTAGAAGAAAATTATTTTTGGGTCTAGGCGAATAGAACTCAAGATTATATGATTATAAGAAACTATCAGTAAATGCATGTAGTACCAAATAGACTGGTGTACTACAGTAAAAATATTTATTTATTCGAAATATAAAGTGCCTGGTTACCTCCATAGGTCATAAATGAAAAAAAAGGGCACGTGTTTGTACTTTATCTTGTTTTAAATAATCCAGTGTTTAAAATCTTTTCTAAAACATAATAGTATGGTCTGGATTAAATAAATACAGTTAACCATTAAATATTTAAAGAATTAATTCTGAAACTTATGTCATAATAATCAATATAATGAAAGCTATAAGTTATCGCCATAACTGCTTCATAATAATTTGTTACTGATTTATTTTCTTCAGTAATAGAAAAGTATTTTTGGGTCTAGGCAAATAGAACACAAGGTCACATAATTATAAGAAACTATCAGTAAACGCATGTAATACCAAATAGACTGTACTACAGTAAAAATATTTATTTATTTGAAACACAAAGTCTCTGGTCACCTCCTAAGGTCATAACTGAAATAAAAACGGGCACGTGTTCGTACTTTATCTTGTTTCAAAGAATTCACTCTTTAAAATCTTTTCTAATATATACTAGTATAGTCTAGATTAAAAAAATGCAGTTAACCATTAAATATACTCACATACTTAAGATTTTCCTTTAGGGATTATAAATGTTTATTTAAATCATTACACCATTAGCAAAATAGAGTTTGTTTTAATAAAACCAGAAAACTCTATGTTAGGAATAATTAAAAGAAAATAATTAGTTTTCTACAAATTTATTTGCAATCTACAAAATCTTAATTTAAAATCTCACCTATGTTTACAGCATTTTCTAACTAATGATCATTTTCAATTTTGATAACACCATGTAGCCTTCTGCATCATTAAAGCAATTGAAGTTTGTTGGTTTACTGTTCAGACATTTTAAACCCAATTGAATTGGGACTACGATATCTCCCAATGCAATTAAATGACGAGAAAAAACTATTAACTTCGATCCCAACGACTAAAAGGGCAGCTCATTTTTAACCACTAAATAGGTTTCGGTCCGTTAGGAAAAAAAACAGTTGACTATTTTCTGCTTCTGGTAGCATTTTACTGATGGGTAAAGGCAGAGAAGTTGCGGGGACAATTTCTTTTAAGTGCTAAAAGATTCAATTCTGTAGTTTACGAAGTATTGCATGCAAATTTCATATTGTACCTATAATTGGGATTAAATAGAGAATATAATTCCTCAGTATTATGGTACATAAATGGATATTTCTGAGTAAGTATACAGGGTTTTCAAAACTTATTGCACACATTTCATGTTTGAAAAATGTTGTTACATGTTTATTCTTTTTTAAAAACAATTTTACACAACATAATTTTAAACGTTAAATAACTATAAGCAAGCTCCATTTATGACATTAAAAATATCTTGTCTATATTAAATTTCACAATAAATATTCTGTAGCTTTTAGGAAGTATTCCTCCTATGATTTAATGATTCGCTATTTTAGATCAGCAACATCTGGAACTAGAGTGGCTTACACTAGCTCTTTCATATACCCAAAAAAAGAAAAATTAAGGAGTATAATGGAGAATGTAGTTTTCTTTTGTACCGCATTTCCAGTGTCTTTAACCCTCTAAGCGGTTCGAACGTACAATTCTGCCAAACCGATGATGTCTTCAAAGCGGTTGTCACGTACAATTTTCGACTTCCAAAAACGTTCCGGAAATGGATGTAATGTACATTTCTGCAAATGTTTCCCCCATGGAGTTTTGAGGTGGGAGGATCAGGACATTTATTGAGGGATACACCCCTACACCCTGAGGCACAATAGCTTTTCATGGCTTTGTAAATCTCTATTTCGAAGTATTTCATTTGCGGTAACAGATGTATCTCTAATTGCACCACTTAAATATCTTGGATGGCTTTCGTAATAAAGATATAAATCATTCTCTTAAAGAATATTTTTATTTGTACTTTTAGAATCCATTATTTCTTATTTGATGATCTTCGAGACTTGACGAGCTTTATGTGTATTAAAAAGTAACAATCTATAATATCTATTTATGTATCTATTTATAACCGAAAGTAAAGGGACAATAACGAGGGTGGGTTTCCCGTATTCCAATCTAGTCGAAAAAGAGTGAAGTAAAAAATCATAGAACGCTTTGGCCACTGTCACAATAAGCCTTTAATGTATTTGAGACTTTTTTCCCTCTCTGTGTTCAACTCGGAGGGTTAAAATAATGGTAAGAACGTATAACAGAATACTTACTTGGAGTATGGAGTCATATGTATTCTAAATTAAAACGTCTCAGAAAAATTACAATGGATTTAAATTTATAGAACCACCCAACACACATGTTGTTTTTTAGTATGATAGACGTTTGCAGATTGACGCAGTTAGTAGTGTGAGACTTCAATGTCTCTGAGTGAGAAGTAGAGTGAAGAAGGATCACAGTCACAGTAGAGTTGGAAATCACTTTTATTTTTTTATGGATTAAATACTGTTATCTCTACAACGGGATTCTAATTCTCCCAAAACAAGTAGAAATGTAGAGGATTGTTGCTTGTGAAAAATTACCACGAAAAAGATTAAATAATTTCACAAACGGGGAGGCTTTTCCAGGGTACAATGCAAACCCAATCTATCCCCTGTTCGGTGTCTGAGACCCTGCCGTTCCTTATGTGAGCGGACTTTACGAGTCTCCCGAACGTAATCAATAAAAAGCTGGCTCCGGTCAAAAGTCGCGGAAGCCTCCACGAGGTCAAAGCACCTCCGTAAAAAAATGTCGAAAAGTCCCGAGTCGCAAAATTCTAGGCTTTTTATACCTAGTGGTCAGTTACGGTCAGGCCAACCAGTTTTTGGTCAGTTACGATACCAGTTACCCAGAACTCCAGCTACCCAGATAGCATGCATACTTTCAGCAAGTTTGATTTTTTCTGGATAATATCTTGTCATAACAAATTTGACGCGACAAACTTGCAGCAAAACTCCTGCAAATAAGACGGAATATAGAGCGATCACACCTTTGCAACGCTATTTTGCTGCAAATTTGTGGCAAACTTGTCAGAACAACCTTGAGGCAAGCAAAAATTGTTAGACTTGCTGCAGTCTTGTTTCAAGCTTGCAGACTTGTCATGCTGAACTTGCTGCAAGTTTGCAGACTTGCAAAGCAAGACTGCTGCAAGTTTGCTGGAAACTAAATTTGTTATCTGGGTAAGGTTACAGCTAGTTTTTTTAGTTGAATTCTCATTCGCTAGCTGTCCCGATTCCGGCTTCTCCATGCAATCCTCATCATTGCCGCAACCGATCAGGGCAGTGACGCCTATTCAACCAAACTGTCAACATCCCAGACACCAGATCAGTTGCCGGATCAAAACAAGAGGAATTCAGATCAGCTGATTTCGGTCTTTCATTTTCTGAACAAAGGGGGGGGGGTCTTCCCAGTAGGCCCTCTCTACAAAATCTTGTCGAGCTACTCTCTCATGCAAAAATTCGAAACTAATTTCTGTATTCACTGTCGGAACGTAATAAATTATTAAATCGGTATTATATTTTCTTTTAAATATTTTGTTGAACTATAATGAACTCGACAAACTTTAATATTACGGAAAATTAATATTACAAATAGTAGCGAAACGTAAAATAACTGCTACTTCCGGTGAAACAGGAAGTAGCATTAAAGCTGCTGCTTTTAATTACAAAAAATAACCTAAAAGGTGATAACAAGCTACAATTTTACTATAATGTATGAATTTTATATTTGATTTCTCTAAGTCAAAACGTTATCGTATTCACGTGAAGAAACACACAAAGACATAATTCCAAAAATCCTATTTGTGGACTTAGGGAGATCAAAAATGTGAAGATCGGTGAAACTCGAAGATCGGTCAAATGTTTGGACAGTACCAATATTTTTCTCTACTACGTAAACGGGAATGTAAAAATTGAAGAAAAAAACCTAGATCATAACATTTAAACACAGGCCATATTTATATTTACCAAAAATTAAACCATGTTCTAAATATTTATATAACATATTTCTTAATTTCTTGTTTCAAGTAGCATGCATAGATAATTCCAAGATAATCTAAATTAAATCCTCTTTCTTACATTTTGTTTCATATAAGACAAAAAACTAGAATTAATGCCTCATGCCTTACAACATAAGTATGTAAAAAGAAAAATAACACATATAATACATAGTAAGATCTTATGAAACCTCTGAAATAGCTTATTTTCATATACACTAGAAGTAAGTTCACTGGAAAAGAATTCACTTCATCATATGAATAATCCACTTGATGATTCAGCAAGTAAAATAATGTTTTCGGAGTTTCACTTGAAAGAAGTTTTTATTATCCGTAGCCCCAGAACTTGTGAGAAAAATCTTTTATTTTCCTTCTTGGTGGAATAGAACGAGCAAAACTTACAGCAGATGCTGCAGTTGGAGATATATGGCGTTACACCCATTCATACTAGCAATTTTTTACATCTTACGAAAATATTCTCTGTTTTTTAATAAACTTTATATAAACAAGAATATTAAATTTTGCAAGTTTATCCTTTTCATTTCATTTTTATGTCTAGCTAACTAACATAAAAAGAGGTAAATTTTGTTTGTATATAGGGATTAGTATCTAGAACTTCTAAAATGATTCTGAAAATTATTTTATTGTTAGATATATTCATTAACCCTGAGTAATACAAAGTATAATTTATTTCTATAAACGAATCTTTATTTCAAATTACGAATATTTACGGATTTAATCAGATGAAAAAGAGTTGCTTGGCTGTTTTATTGGCGTGCTCTGCCCAAATGGTTGAATAAACTCAATAGTTTTCATTTTGTTTTATAAAAAAAATTCAAGATCTTTTGTTTGTATTGCTAATATCTTAAATATTTTCGTTAACCAACTTCAAAGATAAATTCCATACACTAAAATATATGTATATATATATATATATATATATATATATATATATATATATATATATATATATATATATATATATATATATATATATATACTTGTGTGTGTGTTCATGATAATTTATCTGAAATTGAATAAGTCCGTAAAAGTGATTCAAAAATAACAATTACGCGAAAAATAATGTAAAACTGAATTGAAGGCTGAGCGCGAAGAGGCCAGTATATAATATTAAATTTCCAATAATAATAAAATTGACTTTTTATCAGTCTGAATATTTGATTTTTGTTTGTTTTTTTAATTTACCTAAAATTTTATATTCCTTCATGAGAAACGCTTGCTGGCTTGAAAGATGCAAAACTAATTACATAATGCGTTATATAATAAAGGTTGATGGAAATAGGAATTTCTTTAAAGTGTACTCGAACTCGCCAACTCCAATGAAAGAACACAGATAGTTCAAGTTTTACTATAAATGGTTAGAAGTGTCCCGAAATTTATTTTGAGATGCACTTATAATTACGTTGATTAGTTTTAGGTTAAAATATCATTACATATACATATATACATTGCACACACACACATACACAAATATATATATATATATATATATATATGTGTTATGCAAGTGTGCCACATGTGTGTAATGATAAAAATGAACTTGATAAATTACTAAACTCTAACTTTATTTTCCATCTTAATTCGGTGAAATGTACTTAATGCGAAAATAAACGCACATGTGTGGAGGTTTTTTTTTTTTTTGAGGTCAGTTCATCACATTTGTAAGGAATATATATATATATATACACACACACTCAAGTGTCAAAACATTATGACCACCCCTACATTTTGCAATGAACTAGCCTGGATGACGTGGAAGTCACGTGGTTAGGTAGAAGTGGTATTTAATTGCTGCTAGAGAGTCTGAAGAATCATTCTTTCACTTACTTCTGTGTGTGATCGCAAAGGCTGCGGATGTAATCGATTTTGATAGAGGGCAGATTGTAATGGCTCGAAGGCTCGGAACAAGTATTTCCGAAACTGCAAGAATCTTGGGTTGATAGTGATCTAGAGTTTTAAGTACGTATGTAAGGTGGGTGAATGACGGTGAAACCAGCAGTAGACGACATGGTGCTGGACGTCCACACGTTATCAAAGAAAAAAGTCATCGGAGATTGTCTCACTTGGTGAAGCAGATCCGGAGACAGTCAGTGGCTGACAACCCAATACAATGCAAGGCCAAGTAGAATAGTATCGGGGCACACTATTTAGCGGACACTGTTGGATATGGGTCTACGCAGCAAACGTCCCACTCGTGTGCCATTGCTGACCAAGCGTCATCGCCGACTGCGCTTATGCTGGGCCCGGGAACACCATGACTGGTCCATCGATCAGTGGGAGAGAGTTACCGTGTCAAGGGAATCACAGTTTGTCATTCATAACGTTGATGACCGTGCCAGGATACGCCATCTTGAGGGTTGCTCCCTCAATGTATAGTAGATCATTCACAGACCGGTAGTGGCGGTATTGTGATTTTGGGGAAAATCTTTTGGGTCTCTCATGGAACCGTGTTTGTGGTAGAGCAGACTATGAATGCTACAGGGTATTTAAACATCATTGCTGACCAGTTGCACCCTTACATGGCCTCTGTTTTTCCAGCTGGAAATGGAATGTTCCAACAAAAAAACACCCCGTGCCACAAGGCTAAAAGTGTTTTGGAATGATTCCAGGAATATGATGCTGAATTACAGTTAATGTCCTGGCCGCCTAATTCACATGATCTCAATCCGATAGAAAACATTTGGGATGTCATGGGACGGCAGCTCAGTTGAACTCTGTCACTGAGACTACCAATCTGCAATATTTCGGATTTGCGTAACCATTCCTTAAACATCTGGTAAAATCTGCCTCCGGCCATCTACCAAAGACTTGTGGCATCCATGCCAAGGCGAATTGAAGCTGTGTTGTGCGCCAAAGGCGGGCAAACTCGTTATTGGTAGGTGATCATAATATATATATATATATATATATATATATATATATATATATATATATATATATATATATATATATATATATATATATATATATATATATATATATATATATATATATATATATATATATATATATATATATATATATATATATATATATATATATATATATATATATATATATATATATATAAATATATATACATATATATATATATATATATATATATATATATATATATATATATATATATATATATATACGTATATATATACATATATATAATATATATATATATATAATAATATATATATATATATACATATATATATATATATATATATATATATATATATATATATATATATATAATATATATATATATATATATATAATATATATATATATATATATATATATATATATATACATATATATATATATATATATATATATACATATATATATATATATATATATATATATATATATATATATATATATATATATATATACATATATATATATATATATATATATATATATATATATATATATATATATATATATATATATATATATATATATATATATATATATATATATATATATATATATATATATGTGTGTGTGTGTGTGTGTGTGTGTGTAGAAAGTCTATTAATTTAAATTACATATGTTATATTTGCTTTCTCCGATAATAGAATTGTTTCTTCCCGACCAAATTATTTACAATTTTACCTTTTGTTTCTGTATAGAATAAGTGACGAAAAGGGATATAAAATTTTAAATGAAGCTTAAACCTTCTTTCTACTTTTCAGAGTTTCACCAAATTTCAGCCTCTCTATATGTATAAATGTTTATATATGTTTATGATATAGAGAATCCCAACCATCAATAATCTAGGTGTACAGTTTAAGGAGAAATATAAGCATAGTTATTTGACTGATATAATAATTTTATTGCTATTATATAAAATTAATACATGACAACAATGAATTTTTTAGTGTCATCAGCCGTTAGCTAAAATAATTATATACTATTTTGTATTGCAAAATCCGAGTATTCTGGATATTATACATTAGAAACCTATTTAAACGTCTTAATAATTTCTTTTTAAACCTAAAGAATTTTATTTTCTTACCAGTGTAAAAGTAATTCTATGAAAGTGCGGTACACAGATGCAGAAATGCACCGAATTTTGCAAGATTTGAAATCCGTAAGTCTAAATGTAAAGAGACCTGCAAGTTCTCCATTGACTTTTATTTGCATTAGAAGTGAATAAAATGGAAAACACTAACTCTTTTTCAGACTTCAGGGAAATAAATATTTATTTTGAGTGCAATACTTTATATCAAAATGCACATGAGCAAAAATATGACTTGAATTCTAATGCCGATTTAAAGATTTTTTCCTTGGTACTGAGAACTTCATTCATCATCACTTGCTGAGTTTTATCGGCAACGGATTCTATTATTTTGAAAATATAAAAGGAGGTAAGTAGGTATTGTAGTAAGTTTAAAAATAAGGTTTATACTAGTATTTATCAGAATATATTTGAATCGACAATACTTTCACTTATTCATATCTAAAAGTAAACTATACAAATAAAAGAAAAAACACGATAAGCAGCTTTTCATTACATGTGGATTTCGTTGAATATAAACTCAAGATCCAAAAGACTATGACCACGTGTCAATGACGACGTGTCAATGGTGCACAGCACAGCTTCAACCCTCCTCGGCATGAATGCCACAAGTCGTTGGTAGATGGTCGGAGACAGATTGATCCAAATGTTTTAACAGCGGTTACGCAAATCCGAGATATTTCGAATTGGTGGTCTTTGAACTCTAAGCTGCCTTCCATGACATTCCAAATGTGTTCTATTGGATTGAGATCCGATGAGTTAGGCGGCCAGGATATTAACTGGAATTTTGCATCCAGCTGGTCAGCAAAGGTACAAGAGGGGGACGTTTGCTGCGTAGCACCATATCCAACAGTGTCCGCCGAACAGTGTGCTCTAATACTATTCTACTTGGTCCTGCATTGTATTGGGTTGTCAGCTGAGCCACTGTCTGGATCCGGTTTTGCTTCACCATGCGAGACAGTCTCCGACTACCATTTTCTTTGATAGCGTGTGGACGTCCAACACCATGTCGTCTACTGCTGATTTCACCATTTGCTGGTTGCAAAAGTAATAACAACTGTAGATCGCAAACAACCCACGACTCGTACAGTTTCGGAAATACTTGTCCCGAGCCTTCGAGTCATTACTATCTGCCCTCTACCAAAATCGCTTAGATCCACAGCCGTTCACATCACACACAGAATTAAGTCGAAGAATGATTCTTCAGATTCTTCCGCAGCAGTTAAATACCACTTCCACATGATCACGTGCCTTCCACGTCATTCAGGCGAGTTCATTTTAAAATGTAGGTGTGGTCATAATGTTTTGGCTCTTGAGTGTAAATGCAATGACTTTATATTTGTGTTCTTTAATTCTTTGTCAATTTCATAAGAGTTACTGCAGAAATATTAAGAATTTTGTTCTAATCTAAGTTCTAACTAATTTATAGGAGCGTAACAAATTAGTGTTATGAACCCCATATATTAAAAAAACTGTAGATATTGTTGAATATAGATGATCATTTAAAATAAAAATAATTTTAGCTCAATAGAAAAATTTGGTTTTGTAGAAATGCCACAGAGCTGTAAATTATTAAGCTTGCAGTGCTGTAGTATCTGATAAACTATTTGAAGATTACTACACATAAATCTGAGTATTTGGTTTTGCAACTAATTATTGTTTAATTGACTAGCTATTAGTTACTACCCAGAAAATTCCCTGTTGTCTTTCAGTGCAGGAAGCAATGGATTCGTAATCTTCCTACTGTCATGAATTCTAAATAGTTGGCTCTAGCTCATGGAATTTATATGAAACAAAATTATCTGATATGACTTAGAAAATCTTTAAATTACTTGGTCGGTTACTAGGACCATTGACTATCATCATTCTAGCTTGAGATGAAGGTAGTATAAAAAGTAATAAATTGTCTTAATGTAGAAACAAGTTGTACATCAACTTTAATTGGGGATTAATTTAAAATAAGAAACTTCGTAAAGATATTATTTAAAGTATAACAAACTGTAACAAAGAGTTACATGAGTAAACACCGTCACTGCTATCAATATACTTCAGATCGAGAAGCAAAGTCTTTCCAGAGTCCTATCTTGATCTTGGCAGGAAAAATTTGAGGTTGTCGTCCCTCCTCCTCCCCAAGTGAGGGTGTGAGATGGCCGAAGTGTTTGTCCAATCAGTCCAATAAGCAGATAAAAGCAAAGGTAGGACATAATGTAGCTAAGAGGAAAGTTAACTTTTAGTTTGGTAGAACATTGTGCAGCTAAGAGAAAACTAAACCTTTATACCATGTGCTAGATAAAATTCCTCCGCCTTAAAGAAATTGATTGGCAAATTAGAGATGCTTCCAGAGTTAATTTTAAATTAAACGTTAAGTACGAAAAAACTAAGTTGTAACAGAAAGAAAAGCAGTTCATGAATTTTGCAAATGGCTATAAGCAAGTAAACTATTCTATTTGATGTTTAGATTTTCAGCGTTCTTTTTCTTTTTGATAAAGTTTCTCTATCAACCACTTTGGTTATTGCTTTATTAAATCTAATCATTTTGCATTTTTCTCTTGGATTTTATTTCATAAAGAATAATACAGTAAAATAAGTTGAGTTTTGCATTGGGGAAAAAGGGAAAAAAAGGGAATCAGTGTAAGGACGTCATTTTCTGTGACTCCAAGACACAAGCTTAAGAGTATCTCACTAAAAAAAATATTACATACACTTAGCCAGATAAACAAAACAATACATCGATCTGTAACGTTGTTTAAGTTGTAAGTTGTAAAACCAATTGTCTTCAAGGTAAGTCTTCCCTCATTTATATTTACTTGTGTCTCTTTTTCTTGAGTTTCTGAACAGACTTGGTTAATAGCCTCACATTTGCTGTGTTGTGTGATTGCTTTTTTATTATTTTACTAACCTCTCAGCCAACATGGCATAATATATGCTGCTTTGACCAAGACAGGGCATGTATTATACTCAACACGGCATATTAGAACGATTTGAATTTAAAAAGAACTTTTTTAGTTTTAGAATAATAAAACCTATTTTTTTAAACACAAGTAAAATTAATCAGAGAATTTCTCCTAAAAACAACTGTAAATATTTATATTAATCAAGATGTTTCATTCCTTTCAAACATTTAAAACTAGATTTAGAAGAAAGAACAAATAAAACTACAAATATTTAAAAAAACAATTAATCAAGTTTTTAAATTAGGAACTTATACTTTACTTAATGTTATCTTTTGAAATCATTGCCTCAACTAAATAAAATTTTATTCGAACCGTATTATTGATATTTCTAAAAATTGAAGGCTACTTTTAATTACAATGAAAGTGTATTGGTGCAGTAAAACATAGTCTAAAAAAAAGAAAAATATATTAATAAGTCATATGATTAATTGTGATAAAAGTTATAAATATTTATATTTCTCAAGACGTTTAATACATTTTATCTGAACCGAATTATTGATAATCCTAAAAATTAAAGGCTATTTTTAATTAAAATGAAAGTGTATTAGTGAAATAAAACATTGTCTAAAAACAGGAATGTATATTAATAAGTCACGTGATTAATTGTGATAAAAATTATAAATATTTATATACCTCAAAACGTTTAATACATTTGAAGCTTACAAATCGAGAGTTAGAAAGAAATCCGTCAACAAACTAACAAATGAATTTTACCCATTCTGTTTAAGTGTGGTACATCGTCTTACACTTAATGTAACCTCTTAAAAGCATTACCTCAGCGGCACTAAATTTTATCCGAACACAATGTGTCTAGAGAAATATAATCAGTAATGGAAGAAAAATAATACTTAAAGGCAATATCCTTTTATGTAATGAATTGAACTAAATATAGCTCTCCTGGGAAAAGGGGTTATCCAGGGCGTGGCTTTTTAATGAATTATAAATGTGGGTGGGACTGCTTCTTGAAGATGTTGAATTCGACAGTTCACGGAATCAACTGCAATTCTCTTTCTTTTTCTTTCTCTATCGGAAAAAACGTTTCAACAGTTTCTTGTTTGATTTAATCGTCCCGTTGAAGAATGTTTGTGTTATCGGTAATAAATTCTTTTTATCATTAAAATTATTAATCTTAAGTTTGTTTGATAAACAAAAATGATATATCATAAGCATGGCTTCTAACTAAAATATTATATTTCAAAAGTGATTGTATTGTATATTTTATTTATTATTTCACAAACTGAAATACTCTCTTCAGATGACATATTAATAATTACCAGGTATAATATATTACTGAGCTAAAAGAAAGAAACGAAATTTGGTCTCTTATTACTTTAAATGATATGTCATACGGTCATCAATCAAATATTATTCTATGTGTATATATATATATATATATATATATATATATATATATATATATATATATATACATATATATATGTATACAATATTCTTACTTTTATTATATAATCAAGAAAAGTAATTTTTTTGCAGCACTGAAATCTACACACAAGGAAAATCCTAATCTAGAGATAAAGGATTACTGCTTCTGGATAATTGTAAGCGTGAAATGATTTCATTTCAATCATTTTATCAAAATATTTCTTTAACGTTATATTATTCTAGGTTCTCGATGTAAGTCTCTGGAAAAATTAAACAGCTTCATTCGTAGAACAATGTCATAGAACAATGTATGAGACATGAATGTTAGATTGGTTACATCTCTCTATATTAGTCTGAGTATAATTTAGAATTAAATTAATCAGGATAGGTTTATATCAAGTGTAATAGTTACAATGTCATAAATTACTGTGAGAGGTTTCATGGAATCAAAACATTAACAGAATTTGCCTGAAATACTTACGTGTTTAAAAATCTAAATCAACAAGGGCTCTATCGGGTACAAATTCCCCGTTAGAAATTCGTTCCTTGTTTAGACAAATGAAACTACTGAAATGCCAGCTATAGATGAAGCTGCTCTCGAAATATGTCATGTTGTAAAATGTTCGACCAGATACGAAGTTATCTTGAATTTGTACAACAATTCGAATTATTGGAACTTTTTACTTGTCGTTTAGATCTTTTACCTGTTGACTTTCATCTCATCGGACTCGGGAAGGAGGACTTGATTCTCAGGATTCTCTGGAAGATTGACTCTCAGGATCAGTGGTGAAGTTCATGAAGTCCTATAAAGTGGGATCTCTTGTACAAATGGTGGCGGTTGTTTATATACCGATGAGACAAATGCTTCGATAATTGCTGAGACGCTGAGAAAAATGATAATTACCTTACTATTGTGGTCCATATTTTTGAATTCCCGAATAAACGTTTTCTAATAAAGCCATGCAAATTTGTTAATGGGAGTTAGATTATTCTCCTTGTAGCTCCTTGCAGTTTTACCAGTTGATATTCGTCTCTTCGGAAAGTTGAAGGAGCACTTGAGAGATCAATTTAGTGTGGTTGATTGTGTTCTCGTAAAAAATGGATTACGAAGTCAAATTTTAGGTGTGCGTTATACACAAAATATAATATTTTATTATTCCTTCTTCTAAAAGCCGAACGATGACCGAATATTTAGGGTGCTGGCCTTCGGAACCGGAGTTCATGGGTTCGAATCCCACAGCGGCACGGATGTTCGTAGCAGTACGAAATCGGCTTTAAGCAGTAGGTCCCGGTTCCATTAGCCCTCGTGTTAGAAAAAGTGAAGCTTAGCGCTCCAAACCAAACCTTCTTGTAAAAAGTAAGATAGTGTTATACAAAATTATATATGGGATTGTTCACTATGCCTCAAATTCCTGCAAGTAAAACTAGTTTAAAATATAATTGATTATTTAATCTGTTAGACCTATTTACCTTACAATAAATAATCTTTATCTTGTAAAAAATGTAATCTAAACTCTGTTTAAATTATCTATGTTAAAATATGTAATCGCACTCATACTTGGCGACTTGGCGTTTTGGCTGTTTATTATTATTTAAGTAATAGCTTTTTCTGACGTACGAGGTCTTCTTGAGTTGATCCTTTTGTGTTTTCATTTTTTGTGTTTGATTAGTTTTGTCTTGGGCCTGTAATTTGATTGGCTGAGTTCAGGATCTTTATAAAACTATAAAAGCTATATATATATATATATATATGAATATATATGTATATATATGTATACATATGTATATATATGTATATATATATATGTATATATATGTATGTATGTATATATATATATATATATTCCTTTTTTACTATTGTATTATAACATTACTGTAACTGGCATCTTGATATACAAAATATTCATTATGAGCCTCTCCCTTGTTAAATATCTTACCTTGCTTACTGGAGATATGCCCTACCGGGGGAGGTGCTCCGAAGATTAACCCTTTATACGGAAATATGATTATCAGTATTATTATTATTATTTTGGTGTCTTTAATAAAAGGTGTTTTGCGATCTGTGGCTCTTTATTATGCTTCAACTATCTAAAAAGGTAAATATTTCTAAATAAACACTCAATGGTTATTTACTTGCTTTTACTAAAACTTAGTTTTATAAATTCAGTAAATATATTTTATTTAAAAAAAATTATTAGGATTTGAAAAAGACATTTTTAAGCGTGATACTCTGTAATAAATGAATAATAATTTGGCAAAATGAATCTGAGTAATTAAAAATGCAGTTACTTTGCTGTAAAAGGATAAATATCTATAATTTATTCCGTGGATTTTACATAATTTATTCTGTTCCTGTAACACCCCGTTCACTTTAATCTATCTATAATGTTTGAATCGAAGTTAAAACTTAGTTAAGTTATACTAAAATGGATTACTAAATTTTCGTTGAACACAGACATGATTAATTTATTTGTACCCAAATGCTGATATATAAAAGATATTCTTCGTTGTTTCATTATTTAAACATAGAGTTAAATATTGAGGTTATTGATTCGTAATGATTGCGAATTTATTATAAAATTTGAAAACAACATCCAATACAGGCATTAGAGTATGATTTAATTTTGCATTCAAATATGACATGGAAATAATATTTTAGTAGTTGAGTTACTAATCATTCAATTTATTCAAACAAATCTTGTGTTTCTAGAAATGAAATAACTGGTAGTTTATGTACTAATCCCCTACACAATTTTAGAGAGAAGCAATTTCAATTATTCAATTTTACAAATGGCAACTTCTCAAACACATTAATTTATGCATAGAACTGTTTTATTTTTATTCTGCCATTTTTGCAATCGAAATACTAATTCGCTTACAAACTATTACTTGAACGATTTTATAGTGCATTTTCGATGAAGAATGTTATGCTCATATTAATTATATGCATTCAAATATCCATAAAAATTGTAACTTTATTCTGATCATTCGTTTATGATGACTTAAACAACGTAAAGAATTGCATGTTTTCTTAATGACAATTTTCGACAAATTATTTAAATGGTGATAAAGGTTATTGAATATAAGTGTTTTAAAATATTTAGTTTTTACCTTTATTGCAAATAACCCATGAAATAAATTATATATACTAAAATCTACAAGAAAAAAGTATTTCATTAAAATTAAAATTTTTATTAAAACTGTTTCCAAGCTATAATGATTAAAATTCAAGTATTTCACTGCATCTCATGTTAACCAACTACATTTTCAATACATAATATATCAATAGAAGCAAAAAAAATTAAACAAATTACATAAAACAATTATTTTAAATTAAGTAATTTTTAGTAATTCATATCGTTGTTACAAGGTATTTATTAATTTTCAAACATTTCATATTTAAAATAGAATCAGATTAAGGATAAAATCACTAATACAGTAAAGCGAAGAACTTTATAAAAATTGTAGGAAAATGTAATGCGCCTAGAACATTTTAAAGTAAAAAACATAAAACTGAAAAATGTGAATTTTAAGTTTCATGATAAGAATATATGAGTTAATAATCAATTAATTACAAAACATATGTCCATATAATTTATATGTATACATAAACAAATGTGTTTTAAGTGTGTGCATTTTTAACCAATAAAAATACTACTTCAACAGTTACAATTAGAAATTATAACGTATATTTTTAGTTTTTAAGGCTTATTTCACAACAAAAATTACTGTAATCATATCGTGGAATGCAACATAATGGAAAACCATGCAAATTACTATCAAAAATCCTCTAGTTTCCTAACTAACAAGAAAAGGACAGATTGACAAAGGCAAAAGACTTCCTTGCATTAATGATATGAATTCGATTGAAGACGAAATAACGCAACAAAAGACCGAGTAACTCGACAATCATAACTTGTGGAAAGAAAAAATGCAAAGCGATGCATAACAACGCAAACAATACGCATATAATGTCACACATACATATAATTATAAGTATTTAGTAGATTTGTGGTGGTTAGCGGGTATCCACCACAAATCTACCAAATACGTTTTTTTACATGACCCGCGCTGCAGTGACAGGCTGCAATAAACGTAAAAATACGTTGCCCGCAAGCGAAGTGTTAACTTGTTAAACATTCGTAAGAGAATAATTACATATGGAAGATAGTAATGACTCTCAGTTTTTTTGTGGTACATGTCAGATTGTATAGGTAGTTTAAGAAAGAGACATTCAGTAGTTATGAATTCTATCTTTGGTTTTGACAAGTATGAAAAGAATGCAATCTCGATGATTTAGTACTTCAGTTTAATTTGAGCAGCTTCAAAAGTTAAGATTATGAACTGTAAAACATGAATTTGGAGAATTCTGAACACCACAGAGTGTAATTATTTTGGAAATGTTTCATATACATATTACCTTGGCCGAATTCACTCATTTTTAAGGATTCCTGTCTCTCCAACCGAATTCAAAAGAAAGGTTTACAAAATTTGACATTAAAAAAAGCAACATAAAAAATT
Source organism: Pardosa pseudoannulata (assembly GCA_032207245.1). Classification (NCBI taxonomy): domain Eukaryota; kingdom Metazoa; phylum Arthropoda; class Arachnida; order Araneae; family Lycosidae; genus Pardosa; species Pardosa pseudoannulata. The sequence continues at coordinate 10,447,573 of CM063506.1, forward strand.
AAATATGCACAACATTACAAACAGATTGAATAATATTAGATTTGAAAACACAAGTCAACTAAAACAAAGCTCTTCTGTATTGTGTATACTTCCTAATTGCCTTCTTTAGTACATTGCGTCTCCTGTGTAATTAGGAACACTATAAACTAGTAAAAAAATCGAATGAGATGCAACACTTATTTATTAGAAACACTGCAAATAATCAAAAGGTAATAGACTAAATAAGCTATATTTTACAAATGATGTTTTATAATGCAAGTAAGAATGGAATATAACCATTTGTTAAAAACACTACAATGTAAAACTAAATTAACCGAAATACCCATTTGTAAAAAATAAAAGAAACATAAAAACAATTGACTACCACAGCCATATGATAAATATTACATCATATAATAGTGAAAATTATTGGGAAATATTAGATTTATATTATTAATTAATCTTCTCGAAAGACACACGGTCTAATTACGTTACGCTCTTTTCCATTAATGTGAAATGTTTACTGGCAACATTGAGAGGATTTTATAGAAATGCACTTCAGATTCAATCCTTAAAAATTATTTTTGATAATAGCGTTATTTCTTCATAAATCTGCATAGCTGTAAATTAAATTCGATATAAATTTAAAATTCTTAAGTAATAAATCGGATTCCTTCATTTATTGCAAGCATTGACTCAATTGTCTATGGTCAAAATCGATTAATAATTCTCTTGAAATAGACATATATCTAACATTGACATAAAATATTGCACCGAATTTCAACATTAGTTACATTTATGGGATTTGGTATAGGGCAGAGAAATTTAATGGTCAGAACAGGTCAATCATTATATTGGTTTACTTCTTCAGTGAAACTCGTGCATCATCCATCAAACATTTCGACATTTTGATATTGAATTTCAAATGATAAAAAGCTTTCAGGCTAAATTGAAGAGTCATGTTTTTCTGTAGGGTGCTTCAAAGATTTGACAAGACTTGCAGTCTGCGAAACTGTAATTTTATTCCGACGTTCATTAGTTTATAATTTATGATAAGATCACTTTACATAATCCATTTGTTTTAAACTATAAAGTAAAGAAATACTTAATTCTTGAGTTGCAACTGTATTAAATAAATTTAATATTTGTAATGTTCATTAGTTTTAAAATTTTTGTAAGAAGATAAAAACAATGAATACAACTAATTGTAAAACTTAAGTAATAGTATATAAAAAATATTCCAGCAAGTAGGGAGCTGTCATTTTGGACTGAAGTCTGAGGTTCAAATAATATTATTGGTATGTGTCCCTTTAATCCTTTTAAGAAGGTTTAGTTCGGAGAACTACGGTTTACTTTTTGCAACATGAGGGCTAATGAGAATGGGACATACTACGTAAAGCCGATTCCGAAAGGCCACAGTGGGATTTGAACCCAAGAACTCCGAAGGCCAGCACCCTAACAATTCGGTCCTTTCCAGATGGAGATCATATTCTAATTATTCCTTGTGAGGCAAACAAATAAACCATAGCATTCGTAATGAACCAATCAGTAAATAAAAGTAAATCAGCTACAGTTACCGAGTATATATTCAACACGAAGTCTAGTTTTATTGGAACATAATGTTTAAAGATTTGTCAGAATAATTACTAACATTCCTACAAAAAGCATGATTCGAACTCATTCATCCAGAAACAAAAGGAAGAACCCTAGTTGCTTGTATAGAGTGTTACCAAATTTAACTCAAGAATATATATATATATATATATATATATATATATATATATATATATATATATATATATATATATATATATGTATGTATATAATATATATATATATATATATATACGTATATATATATGTATATATATGTGTATATGTATGTAATATTATATATATATATTTTATATATATATGAATTCATATATATATATATATACATATATAAATATATATATATGTATATATATGTATATATATATATATATATATATATATATATATATATGTATATATATATATATATATATATATATATATATACATATATATATATATATATAATATGTATATATATGTATATATATATATATATATATATATATATATATATATATATATATATATATATATATATATATATATATATATATATATACATATATATATATATATATATATATATATACATGTATTCATATATATACATATATAATATACATATATATATATATATATATATGTATATATATATATATATATATATATATATATATATATATATATATATATATATATATATATATATATATATATATATATATATATATATATATATATATATATATATATATATATATATATATATATATATATATATATATATATATATATATATATATATATATATATATATATATATATATATATATATATATATATATAAATACTACATATATATATACATATATATATATGTATATATAAATATATATATATATGTATATATATGTATATATATATATATATATATATATATGTATATATATTTATATATATATATATATATAAATATATATATATATATATGTATATATATATGTATATATATATATATATATATATGTATATATATATATATATATATATATATAAATATATATATATATATATATATATATGTATATATATATCTATATATATGTATATATATATATATATATATATATATATATATATATATATATATATATATATATATATATATATATATATATATATATATATATATATATATACTGGTTTTATAAGGCAGGGCCTTAAAAAATATAAAAAAAAATAGTTCATAAGGTTTATATACGAAGTAGCATATAGCCCGCCATATGACGGGATGCGTAAAATTTTTAATTTTCCAGATCTGTAAAGTAACCAATGAGGCAGGTAAGAAAAATGATTTGTTTTTGTCTGAGAATGATCTGCTGCAAGTTCAATAATTTGTTTAACTTCATACTCCTGTAAAGTCTCCCGATACTTTGGATGCAATATAGAATCATGTTAAATTCATTTAGAAAAATAATTTAAAGTTTTCTTAGCTACGACGAAATTACCGTTAAGTTCTTAAAATTTTTTTGCCATATTAATTAATGGAAGTAAAGAAATAAAACTATCATTTCCACTACACCCTGGAGTTATATAGAATTTGTTATTAACCCTTTCCCTGGCGGCTGGGAGTATTTAAATCCTACCTTGGTTTGGAGTGCTACGGTCTACTTTTTTTGCAACATGAGGGCTAAAAATCCTATCTTGGTCTGGCAGGCAATTTAACAATTAAATGGCTGAAAAGCGTGCATTAAAATAAAAAATTCCAATCGTGAAAACACGCCTTTGCCAGGAAAGATTTGGATTTGTCTCGGCGTGTTATCACGCCTACGCCAGGGAAAGAGTTAATACCGGGGATAAGATTTTCATTTCAACACAAAATAATCGATGATTATATTTAAAATTATCACATATGTACCTAATCTATTATTTAAGCCAAACATAAAAGAAAATTATTTACGTAATATCTAAGCTCAGTGATAAGACGCATGATAATAATGCAGATGCTATTTGAATAATTTAAAATAATAAATAATTAAATGAGATGTTTCAAGGAATGACGTCATAATTCTAGACAAAAATTGTCATTTTTACCTATTTATTATGTGATAAATTAATAAATTGAATCACTTGCTCTTAACCCGGGAAAATAGGGCTTGAAATACTAGCATTAAAAGATCAAAACGTGGAGAAGGGATGGATTTCGAGAATTTTAAAGACGACAATATTTTTCGCTGTGATATGAAGCATATTTATACCATTTTATTTTAGAATCGGATCTATAGTTTATGAGAAGCTTAACTTTACTTGGTTTGAATTTTGCTAACCCTAACTCATCAAGAATCCAGTAAGGATGTCTCTATCCATTCCAAAAATGCCGAACGATGGCCGAATGGTTAGGGTACTGGCCTTCGGAATCGGAGTTCGTGGGTTCGAATCCCACTATGGCATGGATGTTCGGAATCGACTTTAAGCAGTAGGTCCCGGTCTTATTAGCCCTCGTGTTGCAAAAAAGTTGACCGTAGTGCTCCCAACCAACCAATCAACTAACCAACCTATCCATTCCAGGTGCAACCGCTTCATAAATTCGAGAACAGACTCACAGATAACTTAGGCTATTATTATATAGTGAATTCATGCAACGTTTAGTTTATAAATCTATAAATGTGATATGGAAAAGTAACAATATATATTATAAAGTCTATATAGTCAGTATAATTTTAATTAGTTTCATTTTAAGCTGTTTAAAGTAACCGGTAACAATCAACCTTAATTTTATAGTTTATTCGATTATAAATGTAATGAATTATTAACAACACATTTGTGAACAAATAGTTAAATTTGGAATGTAGTCATTATAAAAATTTTGAAGTTATTATAAAAATGCTCCGTGTGTACTTAATTTTCGATTATATTTCTTAGTTATTAGAAGAAAACTTGCAAATAATTTTGTTAACATTCAGAAATAATTGTAAGAGTATAAAAAAATCAAAGAGAAAATTCCATTTTACTGAGTTAAAAATTCTCTAAAAGTCTTTTCATATACACAATAAAAAACTAAGGGGTTTTCATGTATATTAATTTTAGACTAAGATAATTATTCTAAGATATTCAATAATTTTTTTGTCTCAAAACTTTTGTAAGCAATAAATTTATTATAGTTTGGTCAAATAGTTACATTCAATAAGGAATGATTGATATGAAAAATATCTTTTGCTTTTCATTATTAGTTTGTACTCTAAATATATATTTAATTTTTTACTTAATTTTGGGTTGAATTCATTATAATCTGGAAAAGCTTTAATACAGATGCAAATCTATAGGATTTCTTTTTCATTTCATTTTGCATCGTTAACTGAAGGTTTGATAATCTGATGAAATAATAGGTAGAATATTATGAAACACATAATATAAGAACATGTCACATAAACCAATCAGTATTGAGTTTATCTATAAATTTAAAGATTTTGATTAATAAATTTTTAAAATGTATAGCTAGAATATTTTGTAAAGTTAACATTAAATATTTTTGTCCTACAACAAATTCTTGAATGATAAATGAAGCAGTGTAAAATGTCACTCTGTAGGAAAATTGGTCCAACGTAGATCCAACTTATTAACTTAAAAATATTTTAATGAAAATCTTTAAATAGGGACTGAAACGGATAAAAGGGAAATGAAAGAGAAATTTAAGTTTAAAAGTTTTGCAATACGGTCGAGAAACGGATGAATTTATCGAGATATATATCGTATAGGAAATCCAGAGTTAAATATTTATAAGGAACCCAGCTGTGTCGATAAAAGAAAAGATAGATACATACTTTCATAGGTAGGTCACCAGAAGTGGTTCAACAATATGTTAGCTGCACAGCTATGTTTATATTATAGTAACAAAATATATCAACACAGTATCTCTAAAAATTCTATCTAAAACTGTGCTTTAGAGGAGCATCTAGCGTTTTTTACCTCTCTTTTAGAGAAAGTCGATTCTCTTTTATGATGTTCAAATGGATTTTATTTTACTTACATCAAGAATCTATATTTAATTTACCAGATGTAAAAACTATTATAATTACATCAATAGCAAAACTTGGAATTAAAGTTAAGAACTAAGTGTCTCTTTGGTAATAAATAACATTTTAAGCTGTCAGATAGATAAACAAAGTATACAGCCATTTTAAATGTATAATAAGTAGCCTTAATTTGGTTTCGTGTAAAGGGATTCAGTTTAATGTTGCAATCACTGTCTGTGATACTTGAGGATTAATGAGACCGGGACTTATTGCTTGAAGACAATTCCGTACAGATAAGAAAAGTCATGATTTCAGAAGTGTGTAATAGATGAAACAATAAACCATTTACAATATAACTGGATAAAATCTAATATTAATGTATTGTGTCCATATTATATTCGAATATAATAAAATTGTATTCCCTCAATCAGAGAGATTTCTAAAGCTTTTCGTGCGATTACATTTGGCTCTTTTTTCCAATGCAGAAGACAATACATACATTATTTTAACGCCTTAACAAGGCTGCAAACCTATTACTCATTTTAGTACTAACTGGAAAGCACGTGTAGCTTAAAGTATGCTACGGCCGCAAGTGACATTACCCCCTCTGGGTCCTCGTAACTTAGAAGCAGAGACCAAGCAAAAGACCCCCAGGCTTGGACTACCACTCCCAGAGGTATTGTTTGAGGACTTGAAGGACTTTGTGACCACGAGCATGTTTTACGTACCCCAGCCATCTATGCTGTTTTTTAATAAAGAGATATTGTTCATACTTAAGCCTATATTGCAAAACATCTTTATCTGAATTCTAGAAATTAATCGTTTGGTTTTTCTAGACTCATTCAATCCGTCTTATTCATCCAAGTTTCAAAATACATAACTCGTGGTTTTTTTATGTAACGAAATGTCCTAAACCATAACACTATAATAAAAATAGCACAATCAAGGTGTCATTCAAGTTTTAGCTAATTTTTTTATGACAGATGAAATCCATGCGTATGCTCTAAGAAAAATTCCCAGACTTTCCAATAAATCAGGACTGATAGTTCCAGTTAACACTAAATGATTTTTTGTAGTTTAAGATTAGTTAGAAAATGTCGATTTTCCACTTAACACTAAATAAGTTCATGCCATTTATAACTAGTTGGAAAGTGCCGATAAGTAACAGATTTCCTGATGTCGAACATCGGAGGAACATCGTTAATGGATTGTTCGATTTCTTCATGAATCCTTTTTGTGTTTCAGAAAACTTTTTTACAGTAAACTAAGTATCCTTTAATAGAAATAGATTTAAGAATCTTACTTAAACTACTACAGTTTTAATATCTTAAGTAACACAGTTCTATTTTACAAATATGCAAAACTTTTTATACGTTCTAAACTTATATATGTGTTATAATATTCTTACCTGATTAATATGTATTTAATTCTATAAATGACATTACAACGAAAAAAATACATAAATGATAAATTCGGGAGGAATAACACACAGTATATATATATATATATATATATATATATATATATATATATATATATATATATATATATATATATATATATATTATATATATATATATATATATATATATATATATATATATATATATATATATATATATATATATATATATATATATATATATATATATATATATATATATATATATATATATATATATATATATATATGTGTGTGTGTGTGTGTGTGTGTGTGTGTATGCGTATTTACTCACGTGTATAGATGTAAAAATATTTCTAGTTTTTTTTTTAAATAGTTTTGCAACAATGGGATCATTTGAGGAGAAGCTCTTATCAACCACTAATATGTTTGTTTAAAAATTAAAGAACTAAAATACTTATATTGTTTGAAAAAGCAAAGTAGGGAAAAATAGAATTTTCCTCTTTAGGCTTAAATACTTTTACTACTAGTTCTTATTCCTGGATATGGAATGAATCTACTGAAATATGGAATATTAAATACTTTACTTTGCTGTATAATACGAAACTAAATGCTATCTATTCCAAAAAAAATTTTTACATCTGCTATATTTTATAAATATCAAATCCAGAACATATTTTTAATTAAGTTATTGACATTCATTTTTTCCTCAAAATAATGAATTTTCGATCCTCTTTTCTGTATCTTTCAGTTTTCTAGACAGGATCCTTCAAAGACTAGTAGCCTATCAAGTTTCTACTTCATCAGTGTAACAAAGCTGAAACTGTTGCCTACTGCAAATCAGAGCATTGGGATGACCATTTCTTTGGGTATTCACCTTTAAAGAGTATATTTACTGTTATGTGACATCTTTCTTTGTAAGCAATACCATATTTAACCGCTTACATACCAATGTTCCAATAATGGAACATGATATTTAAAATAAAAAGTTGACATGTAAAACAAATCTTAGCGATATCGCTTTTACATAGAATTGAACATGACATTATAAAGTATTTTTTTTCAATAAGTTTTATTTTGTTTAAATAATTATTTATTTTTTTTACAATTGTTTTACTTCAACTATATTTTGTCAATTTTACTCTACCACTTACAATTAAATTCACAAAAAGTCCAGTATAAATGGAAAAAACACAATGATTTAAAATATATCATTAGACAACATATCCTACGGGAATACAACAAAAGCAAAATTTTATTTTTAAATTTTAAAAGTAAAATTTACGTTTTTATGTCTCTGTCCCATTATTGGAACATTGGTTTTCAAGAGTTCATTTTTCATTTAGGTGCAAAGCATTTTATGATATTGCAAACATTATATTATTTTTTATTTAGATAAAAATAGCTCCTTTTCTAAAGAAAATAGATAAAGGTGCAAATGAAAGCTGCAATACTTCGAAAGGATTGGCACTTGACATTGATGTTCACTTTCGTAAAGTCCTAACAATAGAAAGAAATTATTTTTGATAAGGTGGCTAAACATGTGTGCGTGGGGTTGAAGACGGGAGGGGGCTTTCACATACGCTTTTGGAGACAAGTGCAATTTCACATAAAAGGTGTTTTATTACATATGTTTGCTGAAGTAGTTATCAGTTTCTTTTGAGATAGAGATTTTCTTATTAGTTTTGTTGGATGACATTGAAAAAGGTATTATTGCTTTCTATGTGTTTCATTTACAAAGTTTTCACAACTTTAACACCATGTCTGAAATTTGCCTTACGATACAAGATGCTCTGGCCTTTCTAGAAACTCTTTGATTCTGATTTGGAAGATGTAGGTATTTTCTTTTAGAGACCAACGATTTTGGTAATATAACCGATGAAGAAGGTATTGACGAAAATGATTTAGATGCTGTTACGCCATTCGATGTGTGTGGAATGGTCGACGTCATTTTACAAAAAGATGTAAGTACTTCAGATGAAGACAAATTTCAGAAACCGGTCCAAGGTTCAAGAAGAAACGAAAAACTGAAAACGCTGTCGTAAAATGGGAAAAAAAAGTAAAAATTCGATTATCCAACAGAATTAAAAAAAACGTTATCAATATGAAGATGAACAAATTATTGAGAATGTACTAGATAATTCTCAGCCAAAATTCAAACCATTTTTTTACCAGCATCATAAGGTAATTTGCAATTCTGAAAAATTAAAAATTTTACTGATCCCCTCGTGTGACGGGATATATGCTAGTTCAAGAGTTAAAATGCAAACCAAAATTCACATTTTGCCATCTATTGTCGATTGACAAAAAGAATATACGTTATAATGGCATAACACATTCGAGAATGAGCTGAAGAATTTTTAATACCTACATTAATAGTCTAAGGATATCAAAGAATGTCTGTCCAAAATTTTACTACTTTGCAGCACGCATTGATGATTTGTATAGTAAAATACTAACAAACAGTTATCTTATGTGTGTGTGATATATATATATATATATATATATATATATATATATATATATATATATATATATATATATATATATATATGTATGTATATATATATATATATATATATATATATATATATATATATATATATATATATATATATATATATATATATATATATATATATATATATATGTATACATGAGGGGTTGATGGTACAGTACGACAGAAACCGAAATAATTGGTTCATAAAATATAGTTTGCGTATAATTGCAGTCATTCTAAAATTTAAAATTGTATGTAAACTATTTAAAGTTAAAAAATATAATTTCAGCTTACTTTTGTAGCAGAAAAAAAAGAAATACGTTAGTGGAAAATATAGTAATTTGACTCAGACTGTTTTATATTTATCAAGTAATTCTAAGAAATAAATTCTTTAAGAATCGGAGCAATTCAACACAGCTTTCCACTTAAAGTTTAACAGATCAAAAGTGATCGAAAGCAAACAAATAGTACTTGAAAGAAACATTTTTTACTAAAAGTTCCAATTTTCAAAGTATAAATGTTTTTCTATGGGGGAGGGTTTGAGATTTATTATAAAAATATGAATGCTGTGCATGATTTTGAATGCTATGTATGATGAGTAATATATTTTTTTTGCTTTACGCATGATGCATAAGTTATTTTTACATGGTGTTTAAATACACTGTAAAAAACTAATAAATTTGATATCAAATGATAAGTCAAAGTAATATAGTTCCTTTCACTGCTTTTTTCTTATGTGTGTGTATTTCCTTTGACACTGATGCATAATCAATAACTTCAGAAAGTGTAATACTACAAATATTAAATATATCTAATAGGTAACAAAAGGGAATCAAACTGGTATAAGAATAATGTGTATTTTATAGTTAAAATTTGAGATATTTTTAGAAAACATACGATTAATATTATTGCAGTACAGTGTAATGTTATTTAAACTTGAATCCTAGACCGTATTATATGTAACTTCAGCCAATTCATAGAATTGTATAGCTCCAGTTTGAATGAAGTAAATTTAAATTCTGTATATACAAAACTTTCTACATGACATATTGTCAAAGAATGATATCTGAAGAGGAACAGGGTACAAAATGTATCGTTACTCAAGTACACTGCTTGTTAATCTCATAATAACGAATGCTGAATAGATAGGGCGTTGGATTTTCATGTCCATGAGTTTAAATAACCCTGATATCATGGATATTTCTTATCGTTTTGAATAGGCTTTCAGCATTATGTGCAGTCTAATAGCACTAGTGGTGCACAAAATTTGATCACAGTCTTTCAAACTGAACAATTCATCTAAGAATAGGTCACCTATTATAAGATATAAAATCCAACAGAACTTAAGTAACGCTAACACAAATAAAGATACCAATTGTAAAGGCTGTATCTTACTGATAAATCTACCATCTAAAGACACGTTTCTATCACAGTATTGTCAAAAATAACTGTTTTCTTCATACAGTAGGAATCGCAGATAAGCTTTCAATTCAGTTGAAATGCAAGACCATAGCGACAGATAAATTTTCGTATAATTCATATTCCTACTGGAGTGGCAGCTTTCCTGTTCGCAAGAAAGATTTATACACTGATATACGACAATATCATAAATAGTGAGATGCTAGCAACTGTGACGATCTGCATTCTAGGGTTTTATCATTTAAATTTATTCTGGCAATGCTTTTTGCTGAGTAGACAAGACTATTCTTCTATTTGTTTAATGCAGCCACAACATCTATATTAGAAATGTTTAAAAGCTTTTCTAAATATATCTTAGAAAACTTCTAAAAAACAACCCCGTATAACGTATGTTTTCCCATGAAATTTGTTATATCTCCTCTAATCTATAAAATATACTTAATCATTATAGCAACTGTTGAATTAAAGTTCTATTTCTTGAAAAAAAAGTTCGCAGCTTCAAGCTATACATCCTGGTCAAATTAGTATTCGTGTTACAAAAACATGTGAACCATAGTCTTTAAGCCAAACTTATCAACAGCCATAATCATTCGTAATCAGGTTTAGTGTAAAATCAATGCACACCCAAAAGCCTTATTCACATAACTTTCAGATGCAACTAGAATTAAATTAAAATTTACGTAGGTTACTCTTTCCCTATGATATATAGCAATTTATAAATTTCGAATTTTGTAAAGACAGTGCATTACCAGATTTAAAATCTTCGTTATAACAGCTTTTGTCGATTCATCATAAAATAAAAAGTTCTGTAAGTAAATGTTCTCCTTTTTCAAAATGAATTTTTATTAGTCATTTTTAACACTCTAACTTTGAAAATTTAGAAATAGAATATTCTTTTAACAAATAAATATATACCCCATATGAAAAATTTGAAATATCACTTGCATTATAACTTTTGAAATGTGCATATGAGAAATTAATTTTTTATAATGAAATTGAAAACACTTCATTCTGTAAACCTACAATTTAAAAGTATCTTATATTTAAAATATTTAAAATTTTAAAATAATAAAAATTTAAAAATTAAGAAATATACAATTTTCCATAATATAAAATAAGATATAATCTAGTATTAATATAATTTATGCACCAAGAGAAAAAATATAAATAGGCTTATTGGATATTTAAAATTGGCTTTTAATTTAGAAATTTCAAAGTTTATTTTGTTTTTTAAGCTCGAAGTTATATATTATCCTTATTACTTAATCTGTTGATTTTAATATATAATTTTCAGTTTTGTGATTTATCAGAAACTAATAGTTTGTGTAAAGTAATTATAATTACTTTTAAAAGAGACAACATTTAAAACAAATTAGTTCACCAGATTTACCTTGAAAATTGAGACTCTACAGTAAAGGTATTTATATATTCAGCATTCCTTGCTACACATTCTTTGCCTTAAAATCTAACTCAAATATTCAAACACCGCCCATTCTTACCTTAATGCACCTGCTCCCAGATACAACTATAAATTTTCACTATTCAGATTTCTTCCAATTCTTTAAAATATATTCAAAAATCTATAAACGGTTCAGTTTTGTTCCTAAGGGAACAAAATTGCACTCCTGCCCGTTTGGGGAGAAATAAAATGTTTTGGGATTAAAAGCATTCTGACACTTTTACAATTTTATACAGTGTCCCAATTCCCATCTTATGTATTATTTTCAAGAGAAATGTTATTGTATCAAATAGAAGAATTGTTCTCTAGAGGCTAAAGACACAAAAACTCAGTCAGCCTCCAGCTCTCTAAGATGTAGCACATTCATTATTTGTGTTGTTAATTATTTTATGCTTCAAATGTTTTGTACCTGACTGTTTGTCTTGTAACTTAGTAGCTTTTAAACAAAATACTATTTGAGATAGCGGTCTGCCATTTATTTAAAATCTCTTTGCCACAGTATGCTGATGTTTAGTTACTTTAACTGACAATTACATAAATTAAGATAATTATTTCTGCACAATGTACACCAATGAGTTTCTGTAATGCTTTAAATATACACACACATATATCTATATATCTATATCTATATCTATATCTATATATCTATCTATATATATATATTTATATATATATATATATATATATATATATATATATATATATATATATATATATATATATATTAGTATCTATTTGTAAAGCAAAAACCTTAGTGAGTCAACATGGTACATTGGATAACAGAAAGATGTTTGTAAATGTGGTTCAAAACTTTACATATATACATATGATAACACAATGGTACAGCATGAAGATACGGCTTAGGGAAAAATGTAAGCGAATTAGAGATATGGATAAAGATTCACTCTATGTGGATGTTTTTTATATTCTTGTTCAATTCAACGTTGTATTAGTTTTGATTGTGTTTTTTTCTGGATTAAATCCTATTTTATTTCACACAACCAATACAGTCAAATGATAGTGCATACAGGAATTGACTTTTCAACTAAATATTTGTGTAAATTAAAGCAATTGTTATTTCGTTGGATGAGACTTTCCTCATAAAATATCTATCCATTGCGTATGTTCAGTCATGTTGTCAAGAACTGTTTTGCCTAGGCGTAAGAAACGAATGGTCAGTGCTAATTCAGGTAAATATTATAATAAAATCTGTATACGTTCCCGAAGAGTTCACGGACAACTCCATACCAATTACGAAGAAAGACAGCGAACCTAAATTTATTACTGAGATAAAGTTTGGGCTACTAGTGGACCCGTGAATTGATTGATTCAATCCATGATTTATTGCATTCTGTCCACACGGGCCACAGAGAAATGTTTTCTGTAGTGACACTCTGACTGTAGATATCACAGAAGTAGCGCGATTGCAGGTCCGAACATCACCTGCAGCCGAAATATTCTGTGCTTTGAAATCTGTGTAGTATGTTGTTAGGCTTCAAGGAGAAAGAACTTACTCGGTCTCATCGCTAAGTAGGGGGACCGAGCCGAATAGATTAAATTCATCAGTCCTACAATAATTATATTTGGCAGTGACTACTGGATGTCAGACAACTGGGTTGTGCACTCATAGCCACAATAAAAATACAAGTTTCGATTTATACTGTTTACAGATGACTGGATCGTGTTGGTCTGTATGTCAGACGACCAGTAGCTTACATTTACCTCTTGTTTGCATATAAAAAGATAGTTCATACTGAAATTTGAAACATCTGTACTATAATATAACACAGTGGGTTTGTGAGATGCTTAGGGATGAGTCGTAGTTTACATTAACATGAATCCTAGTCGAATAACGGTATGTATAGAACACATTTCAACCAAGGAAATACCCCGGAAAGACATGTTTTCAAGGGTCATGGTGTAGACAATTTTGATCCGGGATTTGCTACAAAGTACTTGACTTGTACTTAATCTTTATATTCGCTTGTTTGGGGCTGTCGTCGGTTCTAGATTATAACGCACTCGCTTTGTCACAGTTAAGTCTTGATGGACGACTGAAATGAACTTTATACAAAGGTTAGAATTGTTTGAGGCC
>CM063506.1:10467038-10487038 GCA_032207245.1 Pardosa pseudoannulata
TTTATATACCATTACGAAAGGTTTGATATCTGTATATCTACACATGTATATATATATATATATATATATATATATATATATATATATATCCATATATATGTATCCATATATGTGTGTTTATGTATATATATATATATATATATATATATATATATATATATATATATATATATATATATATATATATATATATATATATATGACATGGTCCAGTATTAATGTGAATGGAAAACAGTCTTTCTTGATAATAATAAGTTTATTAAATTATAGTTTCATTTAAAAGCAAAACTAGCGCCATTTTCATTTGTTCATTTAAATCGTTTATAACTCACTTAATTTCCAACTACCTCTTTTTTGGACCTGACATATATATATATATATATATATATATATATATATATATATATATATATATATATATATATATATATATATATATATATATATATATATATATATATATATATATATATATATATATATATATATATATATATATATATATATATATATATATATATATATATATATATATATATATATATATATATATATATATATATATATATATATATATATATATATATATATATATATATATATATATATATATATATATATATATATATATATATATATATATATATATACATATATATACGTATATATATATATATATATATGTATATATATATATATATATATATATATATATATATATATATTTATTTATTTATATATATATATATATATGCGTGTGTGTGTGTTTGTATACATATAAGTATATATCTGTATGTGTGAATATGACCTTGTTATTTTTTTCTTTTTCGACGCTGACGTTACTGCCATTCTGTGTCAAAAACCTAGTTATTTTCCACGAAGCATACATATGTATGTTCCCCATTTATATGAATTCAAGTAAAAACATATTGCAATTTTCTGCTGCCTTTCAGTACTTAACAACGACTTGGGTCAGTTTGACCAAATTTTAATTCATTTTAATTTTTCTAAAACAACTTTTGTAAGAATCAAATACAAGTTTTAGACTTTTCTTACTATAATGTGAATAACAGACAGATGAAGTATTATGGATTTAGTGATTAGTAGGTCTGTACTTATAAAACTGTAACCACCATTTTGACCTAAGGAGATTTTTAAAAATACGTCTGCTAAATAAAAATGTTTGGATAAATAGATATTTGAAAGTAGAAATGTATATTTTACCCCAATTACATAGAATAAATGAATTAAGCAATGTATTGAATAACATTTTATAGAAAACTATTGGTCACTGATAATGAATAAAAAAAATGAAATGCTGTATACAGTACAGTAATAATTACTATTCATCTACAGTGATATTAGCTTTTTCTCTATAAAATCACCTGCATTAGTTAAATGAGCGTAAAAAAAGAGTATAGACAACATCTGGCATTAAGATAAAAATTGTATGGAATTACGTTTTATTTAAAGGGTGATATTTTTGTAATATTTCTTAAAAAACCTTAATCGTTAAACAACACTGTTAATACCTTGGATTTGAGAACAAATATGTTTTTAAAAAATTATACTGGTATTTTAACGCAGATATAATGTTTTGTATATGATAATATTCTGTACTTGAGTTATGGCAAAGAAAATAGTTCTGTTAACATTAAAATGAATACTAAAATTTACAAAAAATCTTTAAATACTAAAAAATCTTTAAAATTTCTTTAAAAAGTGGTTTTTATGAAAATGACTGAAAACATTAAAAAATAAACTCTTTGGCATTGCTATTTTTATACCGAGTATAATGTTTGTAAAGAAGTATAACATTTTATGGTCTAAAAGTTTTTAAAATCTTTATTTATCAAATCCATGTGGACTATTTATAAATGAACCAGTGTTTCATTCTATAAAAATATATCCAGAAGAACAGAAAATTTATCAGTACTAAAATCTACTAAAAGATTTTTTGATACTAAAATTTACAAAAAATCTTTAAGTACTAAAAAATCTTTAAAACAAATTAAAGATTTCCTTAAAGAGTAGTTTTTATGAAAACGAATGAAAACATTGAAAAGTAAACTCTTTGGTATTAATATTTTTATACTGAGTATAATGTTTGTAAAGAAGTATAACATTTTATGGTCTAAAAGTTTTTAAAATCTTTATTCATCAAATACATGTGGACTATTTATAAATGAGCTAGTGCTTCATTCTATAAAAAATATATCCAGACGAACAGAAAATTTATTAGTACTAAAATTTACTAAAAGATTTTTTGATACTAAAATTTACAAAAAATCTTTAAGTACTAAAAAATCTTTAAAACAAACTAAAGATTTCCTTACATAGTAGTTTTTATGAAAATGAATGAAAACATTGAAAAGTAAACTCTTTGGTATTAATATTTTTATACTGAGTATAATGTTTGTAAAGAATATGACATTTGATGGTCTAAAAGTTTCTAAACTCTTTATTCATCAAATGCATGTGGATTATCTATAAATAAACCAGTGTTTCATTCTATAAAAATATATCCAGAAGAACAGAAAATTGATCAGTGTTAGAAAAAGATTTATTGAAAATTTAATTGTCTGATACAAACAGCAAAGAAAGGATCAACGAATTAAACAATTAGGATATTCTGAAGCATTCATTATCTAGTAATTTTCTGTAGTTCACAAAAGAAATAAAATTCAAACTAGTTTTAAGGGCATAATTTCTGCAACAACTTATGAAAAGAAACATAAGCCTTATATTTTGCATTTTCATATTAAAATAAGCTGTGTAATTAGAAAAGTCTCTTCAAGGTAAAACCAAACAATCGATATTTCTTCAAATGCAAAATGCAAAAATATTTTAAATGTACAAATTATATAAAAACAATCACTCCAAATGAGTAAATTAATAGTCTAGGAAAAATTCTCTCATCTTTCTAAGCAACAGTTGTAAAATAGTCACTCTTCATCCAAAAACGCATTATTTTTTATTTTTAGTAACTTAAAACTTAGGTATAGTTTAATTTGTGAAAAAGCATCGTATTAGCTGGCACAGCAGAAATGATATGTTCGTAGATACAAAAGTGTAACAACATAAATTTTATTCGTAAATTTTTAATTATCATATTAAAAATCTCCCCTTTAAATGTGTATAAACTTAATATTACCGTTAAAGGATTGGTTATCATTAGTAAAAAATTAGTTACTTTGGCAGTAATACATCAATTTTCCATTCTAGGTAGGTTTTACCTCTTCCCCAGTTTTAGTTATATTGAATCTGCTGTAGTTATCATAAAGTAACATTTTTAGAACACCTTTCTCTTAACAACTAATAACATATTATCTCTCTGATTAAAGTTTCTTTCCATTAGGGTGTCATAGTTTAGTCATCTTTGCAGTTTCGGCAACATATCGTAAATGTACTTGACAGCCGTGCAGATGCTTCTATCTGTCATTAGTATATAAGGAACTTTACCCTTTCAGGAGACAGACTTTTGGCTCTCTTCCAAGAAGTTTTGATCTAGCTTGAATGAACATGATGATCTTAGAAGGAAAATATGTTGTCTCTCTTTGATGTAACTATTGGTGTCATCATTTACGTAGTTAAGGAACTTAGAAACAAAAGTTTCCTTTTGGAAACTTTATTCCTGAGTTAGACGTTTTATATAAAAAGGAAGAAAGAATATTGTTTTTGGCAGTGGGACCTATTTATTCAAATGCAGTTAGTATTGTTAACGTAACTGAAATGTAAGGATTACCTTTGGAAACAGTTACATATATCGATCGTATGTTTAACCTTCCTAAGGTGTTTAGGAATTTTTAGCCCGAAATTGAAATTTATCTTAGAAAAGTTGTTTTACTTTTAGAACTTACAAAATTTTATTACGACTTTTTTTATTGGCTATAATGTGTCATAAATATGTAACTATTTTATTCTATAACTGTTACTTTTTGCAGTAAGAATTATAATACACAAGCCGTTCGGGTTATTTTGGAGACCATAGATAATGCAATGCAAATGAAGATGATAGCAGCAATATTCAATATAAGATTCTATTCTTATTAATAATACAAAGTGTCTGTACTTTTCTTCCTTTTCGATATACAGTCAAACCCCAATTAAGCACCACTCCTATGTACCACAAATCACGATACAGCTCCATATATCTGTCTAAACAAATCTTCCTTATATCACTTGATATTTTATAAATCCGTTAAAGCATAAACACATTATAACTCCAAGCGATATTTCCTTGTCAGAAAGAGCAGATGTAGAAATTACTGAAATTTTTCTCTTTAATTTTTCTCTTGTTGTGTATTTTGGTTCTTCCTTTGACTTTTTCCCCCTCAAAACTCAAAAGTGTATACTATTTTGTAGCTTATGTTACTTTATTACGATTTATTGTATTAGCTATAATGTGTCAGAAATGTGTAACTATTTAATCTATAACTATTACTTTTTACAGTAAGAATTATAATACATAAGCCATTCGGGTTATTTCGGTGACCGTAGATAATGCAATGCAACTGAAGATGATAGCAGCAATATTCAATATAAAATTATATTATTATTAATGACAAAGTGTCTGTACTTTTCTCCCATTTCGATATACAGTCAAACCCCAATTAAGCACCACTCCCATAACTCACGATACATCGCCATATATCTGTCTAAACAAATCTTCCTTATACTACTTGCAACTTTATAAATCAAACGCATTATAACGCCAAACGATATTTCCCTGTCAGAAAGAGCAGATAATAAAATTTCTGAAATTTTTCTTTTTTCTTTTTCTCTTATTATGTCTTTTTGTATTTCCTTTGACTTTTTTCTCCTCAAAACTCAAAAGTGTATACTAATTTGTGCCTTATGTGATAAATAAATTAATCACACAGAAAATGATACATAATTCAACTGTTTATTTTAGTAGTAATTTATGAATATTAGTACTGTACATAGATTTCACAGCTAAACATTTATTTATTACTATTAAATTTCATTAACAATGGAAAGAGAACGACATGAGTTATAGGGTTAAGCCCACTTAAGGTTGAATGTTTAATATACAGATTCAGCATTAAGTGGGCCGTCTACTTTCAAAATTAATTATTCTTTTTTAATCAAATTGTTGAAAAATGTAATATAGTTTTAGTAATATAGGTATGTGAAAATGTTGACAGTTTTAAATATCAATAATTTTATTATAATTAATTATTGTTCAGAAAAAAAGCATTTTTAAAAATGTTCTATTTGCTTCTCTCGTACGTAGATGACACGTCTTGAACATGGTGATTTTTATGCCTATTCAACTTTTAAGTTGTTAAAATAAAACTAACAATATTTAAAGATTCAATTGTTTCGTAAAAATTGTGTACAATAGTTATTTTAAATCTATAATGATAGATTTCTTCTATTAAAAGTGGTAAAAGATATCGCGTCTGTCCACGTATCACATGAATACTAATGAATGTATCAAGATGATGATTTTCTTCTCATTATGTCTTTGCAATATTTTCCAGACCAACTTAGACTCTTCTTATTACTGAAGTTCGAATAGGATTTCATGAATTGTTATTTATATGAAAGATTTATGTTATTTGATATGTCGTTACCACATTTTCCTTCGTTCGTATCGATGAAGAAATCGGGAGATGTTTATGCATCTATCATCTTAAAGCTAACAAAATTTCTATTTAGTTAATTTAAATACTTTTGTGGAGTTTTAAAGTATATCACTAACAAAATTTCAAAATTTTATTATTTTAAAATTTTAATTATTTTTAAATTCAAGAAAAGAAATTTTTTTCGCAATTAATCTCACTTTTATATCAACAATTTGTCGTTTGTCTGAGATTAAATTTCTTCTCAAAAGTTGTTTTAAATAGGATACGAGATATCACTGGCTTTATGCAATTTAACCAGAACTGAGTGAGCAGTGACTAGTGTAATCCATATAACATAAGGCTATTTTATGTTAAAGATATAGAACTACAAAATTCTGTTCGATAAATATATATATAGTGAATTTATGGTGAATTTAAAGCCTTTTTGAATTCGAAGAGTGCATCATAATTCTTCTCGCTATAATACTTCTCATACTTCTCTATTTAAACTATAACATCAGGCTGTTTTATGTTAAACATATAGTACTACAAAAATTCTGTTCGATAAAAATGTATAGTGAATTAATAGTGAATTTAAAGCCTTTTTGAATTCGAAGAGTGCATCATAATTCTTCTCCCTGAAATACTTCTCTATTTAAACTATAGCATCAGGCTGTTTTATGTTAAGCATATAGTACTACAAAATTCTGTTTGATAAAAATATATAGTGAATTAATGATGAATTTAAAGCCTGTTTGAATTAAAAACTGCATCATAATTCTTCTCGCTATAATACTTCTCTATCTAAACTATTTCAAAAATATTTTTATCAAGTGTTTGAAACATTTTTTTTATCTTAAATTAAATAAATTAAGAAAATAATTTTAAAAAAATCTTTATTTTTAATTATTTGTGTAAATGAATATTTGAACTGCAAAATAAATAAAGTAGATACTTAGTTAGGATTTTAGGAAAAAAGAACATTTTTAGTGAGAGTATATGTATTTTATAATAAATTATAATTAAACAGCTGATTTGTTTTATGGTATCAAATATTACCTAGAATATATACAAACCCACCAAACATTTGATATTTTTATAAATTTAGGCTAGTTAGTTCACAACATTACGAGAAACTTCATACATTTGTGATAATTGGGATGTAAATCTGAAGCATCCTTGTCACTATCGCCATCTGTCAATGGAGAGTACTTTTGGCTCTAGAGATTTCTCTAGCACAATGGATCTCCACAGAGATGGATTACTGGGCAAATAACCCTTCTAGTACACTTTTCAATACGCTACATTGACAGAATTTTACAAATATATTTTATTTACCGAATTAATTACTTTTAAGTACCATTCTGGTTTTAGGAATTATGCATAATTTCTTTTATATATTTAATGACAGGACATTTAAAACTTTTCAACTAAAAGTATAAAAGCATACACTTCTTGCAACTGTAATTACAAAGGAGATTTTATACTGAATATGATTAAGCTGATAAGGAATAAAAAATTCAAAGATATTTTCATTTGGAATTACATCCACCCAAAAGCTGAAAGCTCGCTCCATTAGCAAAACTCTACTTGAATTTGTTACATAATACAATTATTTTGTATTATAATTTTGCCTAGTTTGCTTTAAGTCAAACGTTTTATGAACAAATTACTATGAAAAAAAGATTTATTGAAAAATAATTACATGAAAGTTTATAACGCTTTAAGTTCTTGAAACTGAAATAATTTATTCTTTCTATTTGTATATTTATGTGTATATTTATCTGTGTATATTTAAAAAATATTTAAAAATAACTTTCATTTCAATATCAAATTTTAGTAATATATTTTCTTTTCGGTTATACGTTTTAATATTTTTATATAATATTAAAATTTAATATTAAATTTTAATCAATCAATATTAAATTTAAAGAAAGTTTTAATGAAATTAATGCCTTGTGTACTACGTAATAAAGCATTTTTCAGACTTAATGCATCCAACATTAAATCTTTCGGAACAATTTTCCTTGCTGCACCTATTATTTAAAATTAATTTATAAATCCTATGGCATAAAAATTAGTTTAGAACAAAAACTTATGACTGATTTCTTCTTTGGCTTTTTTCTCTCTTTCTCACACAATACATCTGGTAAAAATGTTCTTTACCGATGACTCGGAAAACATAGCCCATATTTTTTAATTTTCAGGATTTGATAGGCAACGCAAATTTCCTGCAACAATGTCGTGGACGGAAAAGCACTGGAGCAATAAGACCAGACAGTTACTTATCGAAAATCCTTTATTTTCATGTTTAAGTCTAAGAATACTGACTAATACATCTTACACAAGCAAGTGTGTACCTTGCATCTGTTGATTTGTGAAAATGCCGTAATGAGGAGTGAATAGTCACGGTGATAACTTTAAGTAAGAATATGGCTTATGTCAGCGGTTCTTCTGTGGCATGTTAAACAACCATTTAAGGCAGTTCAGAGTTTTAACGTTCCGGAAAAAATGCATACAACGAAGGAAAAAAACAGAAGGTATTCTGATTTTTTACTGCAGAATTGATTTTTGGTTCACAAAAAAAAGTAAAAGGAAGATCATAGCAATTTGTAATTCAATCTCAATTATCACACCCTATTATTAGTTTCGTTTTCTGGGAATGTTAAGATTAAGAGAAAAGAAAAAACAAACTTAAGAATTAATAGTTTTATGCACTAAATACACATAAAAATATGTGTGTGTGTGCATATGTGGGCAATTATTGTATTCGTTTTTTACAGTTTTTACTTTTTCTTATTGGAAATTTCTTCTTAACGAAGGATGTAAGATAACGTTCTTTTACTGCAAAACACACACACGTATATATATATATATACACACACATATATATATATATATATATATATTATATATAAATATATATATATATATATATATATATCACCCAATTATTTTTTCTAATCACCATAATTATGTAGCCCCTATTGTTTTTACTTTCCCGGGCTACTGGGCAAGGAGAAGGCTAATCAGCTAGTAGTAATAACGAACGAAGCAGTCGGGCAGCATTGAAGAGAACGGCACAAGTCTAATTAGAAATTTATTTCGGAGCTTCTAAAACGGACATCTTTAATAGTCAACGACAGACAAAAGAAAATCACGAAAATCACTCTGCTCGAACAGAGGTGCACCCAACAGCGAAGACAGAAAGAATTTTCTCCCTTACTCAGCGAATTTCAGTGTAAGATCAGCCAAAACGCAAAACCATTTGTCGGTGACGGCTGGGATACGTATTGAATAAACAAAAATTTACATCTATAGGATAAAAAGTTTTGGGAATTGTATCGAAAGAATTTTAAGTCGAGAACGCTCCTTTGATTAAGACATTTAGAGGCTGGGAAAAGAATTTTAAGGAAATATAGTGGGAGAGAGGAGGTTTTTAAGGAAATATTAAAGTTAAATAATTTTGATATATTTCATACACACACATATATGTATGTATGTATGTATGTATGTATGTATGTATCTATGTATGTATATATATATATATATATATATATATATATATATATATATATATATATATATATATATATATATATATATATATATATATATATATATACACATACATACATATATATATATATATATATATATATATATATATATATATATATATATATATATATATATATATATACATGATACTGAAACATGTATCAAATAGCTTTTTCATTTTCATTATTACAGGTCATATTTTTCATAAAATAGAAAAAAATTAAGCATAATTTTTTTTTCACTATGTTAAAAACAAAGAATGTACATTTTGTCTTATGTAGGAGTGAAGTAATTATTTTTTTTTTACATTTAACAAACATTTTTCAATGAAAGTTCTCTGTTCTAATGAATTAAGTTCTTAAGTCTGCCATGAGTCAGAGGAAACATATGCAAATTTAAAGTAATCCACAAGACCCTTTTTTTGGTGGCATTAGGAAGATGTGAAGGAATTTGCAATTAACATCTCTGACACTTGTGACAGCTCTTAATTACTAGGATGCAGCTGAGCTTAATCATATCTGGGAAAGCAACAGCTAATAGCTTTAACTTCTTCTTGAGATGGAAATGCATTTTGCAAATGAGAAATTTTTAAACAAAATCTTTTGCAGAGTTTCAAGACTTAATTTTAATTATTGGATTTGTTTTTAGACGTTTTAATTTTGGTGTTGTAAAATTCAGCTTAACCAAGGATCTAAAGTAAGAAGTTTTGTTTTACTGCATGTAGATTTGTAAACATATTTACTGCTTATTTCACAGCTTTTTCTAAATTTAGAAACATTCTTTCAGGTAAATACTAATAATTAATTTCATAGAATAATGGAGAAAAGTTACGCAATAGGTGGGTACTGCATAAATTATGTAGTTTCATGAATAAATGTACACAGTTATAGATATAATTTCTGTTTATCAACAATTAGTAAGACTGATTTATATATATATATATATATATATATATATATATATATATATATAATATATATATATATATATATAATATATATATAATATATATATATATATATATATATAGTTACTAATATATATATATATATATATAATATATATATATGTATATATATATATATATTCTATATGTATATATATGTAAATATATATACATATATATATATATATGTTATATATATATATATATATATTATATATATATATATATAATGTATATATATATATATAAATATATATATATATATATATATATATATATATATATATATATATATGTGTGTGTGTGTGTGTGTGTGTGTGTTTAAAATTGCAGTTATGTGCACATAATAATACAAACTGTTAAAAATATTTATTTATTAAAAAATATATTTTGATGTGAATTAAACTCCGGGATATTTTAAAAAATCAAAGAAATCTTAATGACAAATTTTTTTCCGTTTTTTAAATCATAAACTATTATAAAACTATTAATTTTTTATACCTCTTTTAGTACCCGTAACCCAACGTTTTTTAAAGTTTTTGTATTTTAATTTGAGTTTTTACCTGTGAGATGAAACCTTTTAAGCAACATTTACTTGCTATTCTAGGTAACCTGGACCTAAAATTTCGTTTACGCCAATGAAGTTTAATTCACAAATTTAAATAGGATCATTAATATTCATATCCAGGAAGTAAGAATTGAACATCCTATCAAAATAAGGACTAACTCCTAATTCAAATTGCCTGGAAAAATCAAAATTTAATTTTTAATTAAAATCATAAAAGAAAAGTGATCAGTTTCTGTTATTAAGTTTATAAAATATCTATAAAATATAAGTACGTCTAAGTACACAATTGTTTCCTTTTTTAATTCAATATTTTTTGGTGGATAGCTAATAGTTTTTTATTCCTTCCTTTCTACTCGTAATTTGATTTGAACTCTGTTAAAAACTATATTTTCTAAAATATTACAAATTATTTTTAAATTAGCTGTAATTTTTTAACTTTGCAGTCGACATTCGTGTTTATAGAGGAACTTGGCCTGGTAGGAGATGTAGCATACTTTAGTGACGTTGGTTTCATGCATGTCTATGAGCTCATTAACGTTCAGTTTATGACCAGTTGAACCCATCAACTCGTAGGCATATCATGACCATTGACTTACAAATCTAATTACCTTATTAAATTATCAACTTTTCTTACATAAGTTAATTTCCTAATTATCTAACAGTTGGGCCGAAAAGTTCGTAAGCTAACATAGAAATAATTTTCTTTTTTTGATAAAATTTGATTTTATTATTTAATGTAGTTGCCTTCAAAGGCGATACAACGATTATAGCTGCTATACAATTTTTCGATACCATTTTTATAGTACGAATTGACTTTAGCCTCAAAATAGGTTTTAGTTTCAGCGATTACTTCTTCACTGGTGCTAATTTTTTTCCAGCATGTCTGAGAACAGGACAAAGTCGCTGAAGGCCAGATCTGGAGAATACGGTGCATGGGGAATCAATTCGAAGCCCAATTCATATAACTTTGCCATCGTTTTCACTGACTTGTGACACGGTGCATTGCCTTGATGAAACAACACTTCTTTCTTCTTCAAATGGGGCAATTTTTCCTCGATTTCGTCCTTCGAACGTCCCAATAGCATTATGTTATAATCGCCGTTGATGTTTTTTTTTCTTTTCAAGATAGCGTATGAATAATATACCATGCTATCCCAAGATACTGATGCCATAAACTTCCCAGCCGACTGTTGTGTCTCTCCATGTTTTGGAGTTGGTTCATCACGTGCAGTCCTCTGCACTGACTGTCGGTTGGACTCCGGTGTCAAATAATAGAGCCACGAATTAACACACGAAATTCCTTATAATCCATTGTTTTCAAACTAACAAAAGTTGCTTCACTCAAAATACTATATTTCAAAATTAATAGTCCGACAGCTGTTAAATTTATACACATGTCTTTCGAAGGTTAAAACTAACTGAAAATGATACAGATTTAATACTAGTAGCGCCATCTATGTGTCAGCTTACGAACTTTTCAGCCCATTACGTATTTATTCTAAAAGCATAAAGCCATTGCAGTGGTAAGGATTAAATACGTATGTATTTTATTTTTAATTCTTCTATTACATTATTTGCATTTATTGTCTCTATTACACAAATATTGTATGTAGACATTTTGTCGTTAATAATTATATTTAATATTTATTTAATTATAAAAATGACGGAGAAATTACGGATGCGTGGGACCCTCTTGATGTTCCATCCCAACCCTGTAAATTTAAATATTGCAGACAAATGTTACCACACAGGAGACGTCACATTTCTTTTCACTAGGATGAATGCCACCATTGCGATGATAAAAAATAATTTTGTTATTTTAAAGCTAATATGTTTTATCTTTAACACGATACAGATACAGTTAAATATATTGTAACACGATTAATTCGTCTCACGTCACATGGAAACTGTGTTATAAAAAATTAGAACCAATTCAAATCAGAAACGTGCTTTATGCAAACAATACTATGAAAAATATAGAAATAAGACGAATCAAATTTATTTATTTTCTTATATTAAAACTGCGTACTAAAAATTAATATAAATTAATTAAGTTAGTATCGTATTATATAAAATCTCAAAAATAAATTAATTGTGTGTACTATAAACTAATCAGGGTTGTATAAAATACACATTTTGAAAATATCAATTTGGGATTTATACTATTAATAAAAAAATTATAATAGAAATGGCAGTTAATATATAAATTTTTGCTTTTTTGACTTTAGATTTATTATATAAAATACATAGTTTATGTAACATTTCTTAATTAAATCATTAAACTTGATAAAATGATCTTGATTAAAGTTATACGGCTTTAGAGGAAAGCTGTCTCATTTTCACTCGATGTTAGATAGAAATTGCTTTATAAAAACACCGTAGTGTATGAGACTTGACTGTACGTAAGTTATATTATTACTTAACTGCCAAAGAAACTAGACCATATTTTGATACTCTCGTAAATCTATCATGCAAATACTGGGGATTGGTTCAAGAAATTTTTAAATACAAGAAATAATTTCTAATTCTCCAAATAATAGTACTTGCTTTTCAATAAAATCTTATATTCGATTAATAACATATTTTTAAATTAGCATCATACATTCAACACTTATATGTTATCGATTTATTCAATAAAATTTGTTAAAATTACACCAAATAATGGTTTAGAGAACTAATGGTCATATTTATCTCAGAACCTCTATATTTTAATGTTAAATATACGTATTTTATGGAGAGAAAATTATGTAAAAGATTTGTATTAACATATTTTCTAATATTTTTTCACAAATAATACCTAAACATTTCAAAATATTTAATATATACTGATTAACAATTTTTTTCATATATAAAATAAAATTTTATTAGATGAATATAAAATGTCAAATTATAAATATATTATTACTTCATGTTTTATAATATGATTTTTTCATAAAAATATAAGAGAAAAAAAGTCTAGTACAAAAGTCAGGAGACAAGAGTGTGAATTAAAAAAAAGTTTGAAACAGTTATATTATTTGCACTAATTTACTGTAAAACATATGTTCATATATAAAAAGTTAAAGTTATCTTGTATCTTAATTTTTATTTTAATTTATTTATAACATTTAAAATCAAAAAACTATTCTGGCTTGTATATTAAATAGGATTTAGAAAATTATCCTAATGTTTCAAATTTTATTCTTTAATAGTTTAAATACAAAGAAAAATTGCCTTGAATGATTAAATTATGTTTCAATATATTTAACTTTATATATTTTGCTGCTAATTTATTTAATCCAGTACATATAACAGTCTCTATCCAAGCTTTATAAAGAAATGTCTAAGTCAGCTGCTGTACGTAACAAGAAAATATTGCCTAGTGTTAATATGTTATCTTGTTAACACTTGGCAACATTTTCTTGTTGTTTGTGTTTAAGTTTAATTTTCTAAGGTTTTTGACTTAAAAATTATACTTCTTTCCTTTATTTACCATAAAGTAGTAACTCTCACAACAAATAACTAGTTTTATACACTTGTAAATGTAAAAAGGCACTGTACATGTTTAAATTAATGTTTGAAATATTTTACTTAGTAATCTTATTTAACAATGATTTTACAAATTTTCACTACGGGTCTAATTTTATAAAATCGATTTAATTCAGTGGTGTTGCCAGTTTGTAATTTACAAACTTATTTTTATACTTATTAAACATTAATTCTGTAAACATCGATTATATTAAAAAATAGTATACTTTATTTTATTGCATGATATAGTCTAACATTTTAAATTTACAATTTCATAAAAGTTTTTTTAATCCCTTAAACTGTGAAATACGCTTTATATTTTATTTTTATAAATACACTTTATAGAGTCTAGTATTAAAACTTTATTTTCTAATTACATTTTTCTAATTATATTTTTCGAAAATTATCTTGTGGTTAAATAAATTTCATTGTTTGTAGATTCTAAAAATCAAGTTATTTTAACATCGAATTGTTTTAACATAGTCACATTTACTCTGATATACTGAGTCTCTCAACTTCATAAAGCATTTTTTTAGGATCACTTGCGAAGCGAAGTTCTTGTAAAAAACAGAAAAAATAAAATAAAATAATTCTCGCTTTACAAGAGTTGAAATATTCTGAATAATTTTTGATAAAATAAATTTTTAACATTAATTTTTCTTAAAACCGTTAATATCGTGATATCATTTTTAGATTCAATTCGATTCTCCAAAAAGAAAAAACTTCGAAGTCGAAGGAAACCTATCCCAAAGTTAGCACCCACAATTGACCTCTGGGAGAAGACAAGGCTTTTTTACCTTTTTCGAACTCGGATTGTTTTCGCCTCTCCCTTTTCAAAACGAAAGGGTCCGATCCGCTTGAGATTCGAATCCGTTTTAGCCCGTCTTCGAAACTTCTGAAAGGTACATCGAAAGTCTTGCAGTCAAAATTTTCTTATGCTTTATCACACAGTGTATCTATTTTTTATACGTCATTTTAATATATATATTTAAACCAAAATTGTAAAGGTAAATATTTTTTTAAATCAAGTAATTTATTGTATAATTAAAAAAAACTATAATTAGAAATTTTAAATTAATTATTATTGAAGTTATTACAAACAATTCATTTAGATATGGGGCAGAAAATCCTTTGTAAGAATTTAGCTTTAAATAAATCTTTTACCACTGAAATAAATATTCCTTAATTTGAAAATCCCATTATATTATAATGTATTATAATTTATTATATAATTTATAGCGTTATTATAATTTTAACTAAGCAAAGTCCATATTTGCATGGGACTTGGAAATTTGAGGCAGAATCTAACAACTGCAAATAAGCAATTAGTAAATTTTAATTTTTTTTTGCTCAAAATGGAAAAACAACTTAACCATTGGAACCAATATCATGAACCTATATAAATAATTTTATAAGTTTAAACGATACTTCTTCGAGTGTATTAAAAGAAGTTCCTGTTTTGAAGTTCATAAAATTAAATTAGTATTCAAACATATCTTTTATTTTAACTACATATCCCTTCACATCAAATGGTTCTTTCTTCTGACCAAATTTATAGGCCTCAAGTGTGATTTATGTGTTTTAGTAGAGAGCTCTACATGTCATATATATGTGAAATATGCGCAGTACATTTCTGAAGAGAAAATGGTGATCTAGGTAAGAACCTCCTTTTCATTGTCTTCAAAGCACTCATTGATAATGAAGCTCATGAGTTAAATGGGAGAATGTTGTGGAGGACAAGTTATCGACCCACTTCAACAACTCTATCGATCAGAATATATGATGAAAGCAGTAGGCTCGTTTTCAATAGATTAGCAGCATTTATCTTGTGAGAAAATCGGGCATTCAATGTCAGCTGTTTACGGAAGACAGCGGATAATATTCTACAACACTGTTCACCTTACTGCTAGCGTTAAGTTAAAAAAGAAATGTTATTTATTTTAATCGGGATACAGCCCTGAAGAATATTTCATACTTTCATCGCTTCCAACATTGTCTAAACTACGAGCATATTCAAACTATAAATAATGCAAAAAGCAATGAACGCTGTTAGATAGACCGTGTTTTTCAATGTAAAATGAATAAAAAGTATACAAAATTTCATGGTGAGTATTACACGTATAAGATCATCTGATTGGTATACTGTATTCATCTCGATATGTCTGTAATTTTCATAGTTTTAGAAGATGTGCTATCTTGTTCAGCGTTCTCTATATCTCTCCTCCACCTCTCCTCCACTTGTAAAATCATTATTATTATTGTTGTTGCTACTATTATTATTATTATTATTATTAATATTATTAATATTATTATTGTTGCTGCTATTATTATAATTATTATTATTATTATTGTTGTTGTTGCTGCTATTATTATTATCATTATTATTGTTATTGTTATTATTGTTGTTACTGCTATTATTATTATTATTATTATTATTATTATTGTTGTTGTTGTTGTTGTTGTTGTTGTTGTTGCTGCTGCTATTATTATTATCATTATTATTGTTATTATTGTTGTTGCTGCTATTAATATTCTTATTATTATTGTTGTTGTTGCTGCTATTATTATTATTATTGTTGTTGTTGCTGCTATTATTATTATTATTGTTGTTGTTGTTGTTGCTGCTGCTATTATTATTGTCGTTGTTGTTGTTGTTGCTGTTGCTGCTATTATTATTATTATTATTATTATTACTATTAATTGATATTTTTAAATACCAGAACTTAGCATCATTAACCGATAGTAGTTACGGTTTTAAAATAAAGTTTTGTTGTTTAAAGATATTCGCATGCCCAAAGATGTCTTTGCATAATAAAATCCAAAATACAATGTCGTTGTTGTTGTTGTTGCTGTTGCTGCTATTATTATTATTATTATTATTATTATTATTAATTGATATTTTTAAATACCAGAACTTAGCATCATTAACCGATAGTAGTTACGGTTTTAAAATAAAGTTTTGTTTAAAGATATTCGCATGCCCAAAGATGTCTTTACATAATAAAAGCCAAAAATACAAACGACTGATAAAATTAGAAAATAAAATGAACTTTATTTTTGGTTCTATAGTAGAAATATATGACAGTTGGAGAGAAAACATAAAAATATTTCCTGAAAATTTAATCATTTGAAAATTAGAGTCTTTCAAGTCAACACACTATAAGTTCTATGATATTAAAAATATTTTATTTCGTATTTTTAAATATTATAATATTATTTAAGTATCATGTATTATTGATATTTATTGTAAACTTTAATCTTTTAATGTATGAGTCAATTTAACTATTACTCGATTTTGTTAGCGAAATTTATATCCCTTTTTTATTACACTTATAAGTATCTACAAATGTAACGAGCTAGGAGTACTAATTAAAAATAATAGCTTAAGAATTACACATTACAGGTGACATAATAGATTCTTATTTAAGTATCATACATTATTGATATTTATTATAAACATTAAGATTTTACTGTCTAAGTCAATTTAAGTATTACTCTATTTTGTTGGAGAAATATATATTCCTTTTTAATCACACTTATAAGTATCTACAAATGTAAAGATCTTGGGGTACAAATTCAAATATAATAGCTTTAGAATTATTCATAATAGATGGCATAATAGATTCTTTAAAAAACTAGATTCATTATGGTGTATAAACTTTTATGAATTTCCAAGTGTCAAATTCAATTTTACTGAAGCTGACGTACATGATCATAATCTAATGAGCACCGGAAAAGCAACTACTACTATGTGTTAGAATATAGTTATTTAAATACGATAGTTCCTTAATAGGGTAATATAACAATATATCATTTTGTAACTCCTATAAACATCTTATTAAAAAGCGAAAAACATAAAACATAGTTTTCTTAAAAATGTACACTTAATTGCCGTCATTTATTCAACTCAGTTACCAGATTTGGAATTTAAAAGTTTCTGATTTATAAAAAACGTGAGTTGTTTTATGACATATCTCATTAAAAAAGATGTTGTTAAAATTTTAAATAAATAATATTATTTAAAGTTCCAATGCATTTACAACTAATCATCAACTGATAGTATGAGTATCATGTAATATGAATTTTGTAAGTCTATTATCACATTAACATTATTGCGAATATGTACTTATACCCATATATGTGCGTCTGTGTAAAAAAAAAGTTTCGTTTGAATTTTTTTAGTCTTAATATAAAAACATAGTTTTTAATAGTATCTCCAAATTATCAAAAGACTTACAGTCAAAAGTACAATGTCAGTATTATAACCTGATCCGCCCACCCCATCGTGTGTTATGACAATAAAATGGATATTAGCGATACCGATAAACGTAGGGACAGAACATCAGTGTTATTTTCCTATTTTACTTCTCTCACAAAATATGTTACCTCATTTGAAAATTCACGAAATGTAATTGGTTTGAAAAAAAAAAAGTTCTCACAATATAATTTTTAATATCTTTCAAAAATTTAAAAATTTCCAATAAAAAATGGTATTTAAAAGCTTTGTATATTTGTAGATGTGTTGAAAATTGATAAAATGAATTGTGTAAATAGAAATTAAATTTGGTATGGTTATTCTCGGTAACTACCAACATTTAAGTGTCGGTTATTCTGTAAATTATTTCACCTTCTTCTTGAGGATATTTCGGTGTTATAACCTCATTTTTGTTTCATGAAAGCAAATTAGGGAATTCAATTAAACACTGATTTATATAACTTAAAAACATATTTATTTGATTTTACATATTTATATATTTACTTGACTACGGCTTTCTCTACGTTATACAAAATTGAGAGTATAATCAGAAAAACAACAAAGTTTAACATTAAGAGACAATGCTTTGTCTAATGTTAATGTATAAAAAATTACATTAGTAAACCACAAGCACTCCTGTTAGTGTCAAATAATGTTAGCAAGAAATAAGTCTCCCCTCCCACACTTCAGAGGACTATCGAATACGTTCTATTGATCCTAATGCTGTACAATTGGAAAATACAGATAATTCAAATAATGCACTTAACATTTATTACATAAAAAATGTAGTTCAAAAATATACCTATAGGTGGCGCTGCGATACATATAAACCCATTTAATATAATTTATAAATGCTAAATAATATCAAAAAATAGAATTAAAAGTGTTCGATATGTCCCCGTTCATGTTTAACAATACGTAGTAATCACAGAACCATATTTTCTACAGCTGACCGGAATGAGTCTACCGTAATGTCAAGAACATTGTGCCGAATGCTATCCTGCAGATCTAGCACAGATACTGGCATTTGACGTTAGATCATGTGATTCAGGAAACGTTAAATCATGTCTTCAAGAAAACCCACAGCCAAGAGTCGAAAGGGGGGATATCTGGTGAACGATCTTGCGTATGGCACGTGCAGATATTGCACTTCACACCCTCTTCATACTACGGAATTCTTTTAGAACTTCAACGGAATTCTCCTACTCCTGGTAAAACAGTTTGACCACTAAAGCTTTTTCTTACAACGGAGGCATGATGGGCATAGAAGAAACTAATGCTTGACTTAATTAAATAAAACTAAATGAATACCATATGTGTTAAAGTGCCACCTACAGGCGTATTTTTATACTAAAAGATTTTATATAATAAATGTCAAGAGCATCATTTGAATTATCTGTAGTTCCATTTGTATCTCATTTGGACGAATATAACATATCCTACAGTCCTCAGAAGAAAGGAACTTATTTTATTCTAACCCTGTAAATAAATAAAGCTATAGTTTATTTAATGTTTTGTCTCTTTACTGTCTATATTCGAGAAAGGAAAAAAATGACTGACGTAATTTTCCCT
>CM063506.1:10492038-10494538 GCA_032207245.1 Pardosa pseudoannulata
GTGTAGTATATCAAAAGAAGGAGCATTATAAAGTAAATTCAGTGTTTATGTCGTTTTAATGTATCAAAGTAAATTATAAAATGGCTGTTAACGCTCAAATAACTTTAGTTACTTAAACATTATTATGTTTGAAGTATTTTATTGCAAAAGGCATAAAGTTTAAACATTTTTTTATATAAATACCAGCATGAAAATTCATATATTGTTGAATTCATACGTATTAAATGAAATGAAATTAATACATTTTGACAAATTTAGGCTACATTTATATATAAAATCTAATTATATCATTTTTATTGTTTTTTATTAAATAATTTGTTTCTTTTATAAAAAATTATATGCAGCAGTATATATAAAGATATACTCACATTTTCACAACATTTCTAACAAATACCGAATTTTTTTTCAAATATGAAATGTGTTTCATTTATAAAGGTTTTGAATATAAACACTATGTAATGCACCTTTGCAGTTTTCTGAGAAGAACTGTGGCTACTGTCAACTACGTATTACAAATATATCTCTTTAAATTTAACAGGTATTCTAATATAATATCGAAACGACATCTAAATATTCCTTAAACTATGTTAAAAACTCTATACTTCAGGTCATATGAACTGTTTCTCTCTAACGAACAAAAACCTTTTCAAAAATTAGCATATTTCTATTTGTCTAATAATTTTTTTTTTACCATTAATAGCCCATTTAACCGATAAAGAAATTACTTCTTGCATTACTTGGATATTTATCTTTACAATTTTTGAAAAAAACTTACACCTGATTATATAGAATAAATATCTCAAACTTTTATACATAAGGTTTAAAATACCATTTTAAACAAATCATTAGCCTTTTACATGATTACAGAATCAACATATGTAAGTCGAATATTTCGTAAAGTGAAATCTCCCAGGAATCGGCATAAGAAAATCAGAACTACATATTTACTATTATAAAAGTTATTATTAATTATGTTGCTTTCGAAAGAAGAAATATTATACTGCTTTATAAAAAAATATTCAAAAGTTAATACTATGATGTATATAATTTGTAGCTTGTTATTTATCATGTAAGCATTTTAAATTGCAAGTTACTTAGTAATCAAATGAAATCTCTGAGACTGGTTTTAATAATTTATTTTTAAATCAAATGGAATATTATATTAATTTCATATTTTAGTGGATTAAAAACTTTAAAAGTTTATATAATTTATCTCTCTCTGTATATGTATATATAAAGAAATATATACAGAAATATATGTCCCAAAACGACCTCATAAACTCTGCACAGCTAGATTCTTCGTTGGGATTACATAAAAACTCCCCAAAGAAGCGTACCTATACCATCCATAGTTTAAGAGAAATAAAACGAAAAAAGAGTATGACGTCACTGTCGGTGCAAGAAAATAAAACACTTTATTTGATTATCAACAACAGTATTTGCATACATTTTCAGACGATAATGTTTAAAACGTTCACCATGCATATCACTTCCTTTATGCGTGAGCGCCATGGTATGACGTTAAGACAAGAATATGTCAAATACTCACTCAAAAAGATTAAATAATTCATAAAATTGGAAAAGTGTTTATTTAAAAAAGGTTTTAACGTATTCATATTATTTGTAGTATTACTGTGTTAATTATTTAGTACTAGCTTTAATTTAATAACTTTCAAAACGTCTTCTAACCTATCGAGTGATAAGCACTTGTGAGGCCACACTTGAAACATCCTTCTATTTTTAACAATCTCGGAAGAGGAAGGGAACTTTCTCTCCTGAATCCATGGCTTTCTCCCATCTGCCATCTGCCGTTTTCCCAGATAGAATATATTTACACCAGAAGAATTATCCTGCCAGATTCCTAAATATACTGTAATATTAGGTTCCCTGCAAATGCTCACATCCAGTACCCCGGGATCTAGAAGCTAACCTCTAAGCTGTCCATAGGTTACTAAATATTAAAAAGAAAAGGCAACTTTTCACTTTTAAAATTTCTTACACCTTCCCATTGAAACGATACTGAACATTCGAGATTTCAATCAAATTTTTAACAATACAGGCAATGGGCTGATGAATATTTCGTTTCTACAATTATTTCATGTAGTCTAAAATATTCTTGTTTAAAACTATATCAATTAGTATTTTAAACAAGGATTAACAAAAATCTTTCAATATAAAAATTAAGCTTAACAAGTTTGATCTAAGAATGGGAATTGAAAACCTCTGTTTTTCAGACAGTTTTTCTAAGTAGTCTATCGGTGAGACACCTTTGTGATTTGGCGATTCAGCATCTGATCGCAATACAACTTTCAAGTCTCCACCAAATGAAAAAGAAGAACGGTTAACCCTTTGAAGGTCACGAACATAAATTCTTTGGAATTTAATGAAATTAGTTTATAAACGTTATCTATGAACATTATGAATGTAAAATATATAAAATTTTTTCTCAACATTTCTTAGAGGGGCATAGTTTTAGGAGGGTTTGAGAGGTAGTTAAACT
>CM063506.1:10499538-10504683 GCA_032207245.1 Pardosa pseudoannulata
AGTTGTTACGACGTTTAGTTGTTAATCAT
Organism: Pardosa pseudoannulata; assembly: GCA_032207245.1. NCBI lineage: Eukaryota > Metazoa > Arthropoda > Arachnida > Araneae > Lycosidae > Pardosa > Pardosa pseudoannulata. The sequence continues at coordinate 10,499,568 of CM063506.1, forward strand.
TTAACCCATTTGCATCATAATTGCATACCAAATCTATCTGGTATTCTAACAAGAGCGCATACATGCCCAATTTTTTATGCAATTTTCAGCATATTTAATAAGAAAAATTATTACTTTATGATTAATTTTATTACAAATTCAATTTCAAGAAATAAAAATAATTTTTGCTTGCAACAAGCATTTTCCAGTTTATTGTATGATGAAAATGGGTTATAGGAAGCATTAAAAAGAAACTTTAATGACAACAAAAAAATCCATTCTTCTATTTGTATATGTTAGAAAATTAGTAACTTTATTTTATAAGTAATTTAAATATTTTATTACCCATCTCATAACCACTGACGATATTAGCATGTATATATTATGCATGCATTTTTCATTCGAGCCGTGACGTATTGCATACGTTTGAAGATCGTTTCTTTCCCTACCGATAAGTACTCGGGGGAAAAGGCTATGTATCAGTCAGTCAGTCAGTCAATCAATCAGTCAGTCAGGTTATGCTGACATGTGTGTACGGCAGTCAGCCGATGTTTATTTTCCCTTTACTTTTACGTTTAATAAATGTACTTTTTAATGCTAACGTTTGTCTTCATGCTGTTCAGGATTAATAGGGCTAAATGCTTCCACTTCAAATATTATTCTATTATAGCTTTCAATAAGCTAACATTGGTTATGGGCCAGTTTTAGCCCATTAACCTGAACAGTGGACTTTAAGCAAGTTTATATCTGCCTCGATGGGGGGCCTGTTACAGCCCTAATCAAGCAACTATTCCCGAACTCACCGAAAGAAGTATAGCTCTACTTTTATGTAAACTATGGAGAGTTTAATCGAGCCATTGAATTCTGAGAATTACTCTACGTGGGCTGATAACGTAAAGGTGTTATTATTAGAAAAGGGATCATGGAAGTTTATTACCGAAACCCCTGAACTAGATCCGAAAGCGACAACCAAGGAAAAGCAAGATTTTGAGCTGAGACGAGATCGAGCTTACTCTACTATATATCTGAATGTGAGTCAAGATTATAGAACCTTAATTTCATCGACGTCGAGTGGACAAGAAGCCTGGGAAATATTAAAGAATCACTTTCAACCACACGAGCGAGGATTGTAAACCTGTTAGACGAATTTTTCGACACTCGGATTCACCCCGGAGAATCAATCGGCGTTTTTGCTGCAAGACTACGACGTATCGTGAAATAATTAGCAGACTGTGGACACCCTTTACAGGATAATATATCAAGCTTTTCAACTTCTCAGATACCTTCCAATGGAATATCAAGGCATTATCCAAACCATATACAGATGGCCGGATAAAAACTTCAAGTTTGACTCGGTGCTTGCTGAACTTCAATGTGAGGAGAGTCGCCTACAACAATGTAAGATAGATTCTGATAAATCTTTAAATGTTGCTTTTAATGTCAATCGTAAAAATGATAGTAGTAGTGATAGTGTATCTAATGTACCTGTAACTAAAAATCTAAATTATAATAAGGGATCTCAAATTGGACCTTGTTTCAGATGTAAGAAGTATGGTCATTTAATTGCTAATTGCAAAGTCAAATCTAATTTTTCTAAAAGTAGAAATAAGTGTAAAGGTAATTATAAAAGTTCTAACATTACTGAATTGTTAACGGAAGCTTGTGTAAATCAATCAACCACTCTTGATAAATTTTCGTGGGTATTTGATTCGGCAGCCTCTGACCATTTTTGTAACAATTTGGATATATTTTCTTCTTATAAACCTCAAAAAAATATTAATATGTCTCTTGCTATAGAGAATGTAACTAGCCCAATTGAGGGGATTGGTACAGTTGATTTTACCGTTCGTATCGGTAGTAAACTTAACCGAATAAGATTAAACAACGTGAAGTATTCCCCCCAAATTACGTCGTAATCTTATATCAGGGCCATGCATTGAAAAAGCGGGACATTCGTTTGTAGGAAATAAGGGGAAAATATGGGTTTTTAATAAACAAGGTCAGAAACTATTTTATGCTAAACGTATCAATGGATTATATTACTGTAAACCCCACTATCCTAAAATACAGAATAGAACTATTTATGAGGATAACAGTAAAGTCGAAATCCTAGCATCTGAAAGCAGTGATAATTTAGTTTTATGGCATAATAGGTACAATCATGTAAATACGGAATATATCAGCCAAACGAGTAATAATGACTCAGTGAGGGGCATACCAAAAATTAAACCAGTTAAAATAAATTGTGAGGATTGTAAGCTAGCTAAAAGTAGAAGAGTGTCATTTAAGCCTATTCCTAAAATAAGATCGTCGAAACCACTAGAGTTACTACATATGGACGTTGCCGTTCCAATGGATGCAGTATCATTGGGTGGGAGTAAATACTTTTTAACTATTATAGACGACTTTTCTAGAAAGGTCGTGGTATACCCAATGACTAAAAAATCTGAAGTTTTTGACTCTTTTGTAAAATTTCAAAAGAGAGCTGAACGCTTTTTAAACTCTAAAATTATTAATGTTAGAAGCGATAACGGTCTTGAATTTTGTAACACAAAATTTTCCTATTTCTTAGAAGAACAAGGCATAAAAGCGGAGAGAACCAACACGTTCACTCCTGAGCAAAATGGAGTCGCTGAGAAATTTAATTGCGGTAGATGCCATTAGAGCAATGTTAAGTCATAGTGGATTAGATAAAAGGTTTTGGGCAGAAGCCCTTTTATGCTTTACGTATACGTGGAACCGCGTTTGCCACAAAAAATATGACTAAAACTCCTTTTGAGCTATTTGGTGGGAGAAAACCCACAGTAACCCATCTAAAGACATTTGGCTGTGTAGCTTATGTTGGAATCCCGAAAAAGCTTAGAAAAAAAACTCGATTTGAGAACCAAAAAGGGTATTATGGTGGGATACGCTCAAAACACAAAAGGATACCGCATATGGCTTGTAAATAAGCAGAAAGTAGTTGAAACGATTAATGTTTCATTTCAAGAAGATTTAATGCACAAGGAAGCTGTCCTGGGCCCTAGAATTAAAATAAGTCATAATTCAATTTCAGACGATGATTAATTTGATACGGATGACGAAAACCATATCGACACCTCAAATTTAATTCCCTGTGAGGACATTGAATGGGTTAGGAGAGCCGTTCCTCGAAAAAATGGCTCCCGTACCGATATATACTACGGTATAGAAGGTACAAATGTTAGATTTAGATCAAATAACGATGTACAAAAGTACTGTAATGAGCACAAAATTGAATATAAAGGCAGTTTATTTAACTTTAGTAGTAAAAATAAGTTTTCAGGTAAAGTTATCCCTAATGACAAACCGGAAGTTAATCACGTTGAAATGGTTATACCTAGTAATTTTGAGGAATGTAAAAAGGTTTCAGAATTCAATGAATGGCATAAAGCCATGAATGAGGAAATTGAAATCATGAAAGAAAGGAATGTTTGGAATCTAGTTCCCCCAAACAGTAAATATAAAGTTTTAGGTAACCGGTGGGTTTACACCGTAAAGAAAAATGAAAAGGGGGAGGTAGTTCGATATAAAGCACGTTTAGTAGCATTGGGGTATAAGCAAAGAAAAGAGGAAAGTTACGATGAAGTCTTTAGCCCTGTAATAAATTTCACCCTAATTCGTATGTTTTTTGCAATACTTGTTTGCTTATTAGGTTTTAAACACTGTCAAATAGATATCAAAAATGCATACTTATATGCTAATCTTTCAGAAACTATATACATGTCTCAACCCCAAGGTTATATTAATGTTGAAATGCCAGATTATGTTTGTAAGCTGAACAAAGCTATATACGGATTGAAACAGAGTGGTAGAGAATGGTTCGTTGAAATACACAACATCCTAGAAAGTTTAAATTTTGTAAAAATTGAATGGTGTAATTGTGTTTACTATCATGAAAATAATACTATACTGTTATATGTTGACGATATTGTTCTGTTTGGTAAAACGTCTGTAAGTATAGAACATTCTCTAAAGATGTTGAAAGATAAGTTTGACTTGAAAATACTTGGTACAACGAAAAAATTACTTGGTGTGGAATTCTGTGAAATGAATGGAAATTTGTATATTCATCAAAAGGACTATATTAGTAAAATTTGTAACATGTTTAAGAAATACAATTTTCAAATTTCCTCTTTACCCTTAGCAAAAGGAGTAGTACTTTCAAAATCAGATTGCCCTAAGTCAGAACAAGAAATTTCAGAGATGTTAAAATTACCTTATCGTAGTATAATAGGATGTTTATCATTTTTGGCCGGTCGAACTAGACCCGATATAAGTTATGCCGTGAATATCTTCTCCCAGTTTCAGGAGAACCCCGGTTTAGTTCACTGGAACTACTTGCTTAAACTATTGGGTTACGTCCAAAATACCCAACATTATATGTTAAACTTATCAAATATAAAGGAAATTAATGTCGTATGTTTTTCCGATTCCGACTTTGCGTCGAATCGTGACGACCGTATCTGTATGGGAGGCTTTATATTATTTATAGATAAGGTACCTGTTAATTGGAGGGCCTTCAAGCAGAAGTGTGTGAGTTTATCTACTATGGAATCAGAATACGTAACACTCACAGAAGCAGCAAAGGAATTAATATGGATAATAAGGATACTTGAAAACTGTAGAAATCTAAATGTATTTCATTTCGACACCACTAAGAGTACACTGTTGTGTGACAATAAAGCTGCAATAGACTTTTCAAATTCCCCCATAGAAAATAATCGTACTAAACATATACATATCAAGTATCACTTTTTAAGAAATCTTGTAATTGAAAAATCTTTCAAATTAGAACATATTAACAGTAAAAATAATCTATCCGATATTTTTACTAAACCTTTAAGTAAGGTTGAACTCTATAATTTTGAGAAAGAACTGTACGAAAATATACTGTAATGTCTTTCGTTTTAAGTTTGGTAAAGAGGTTATTCAACTGTTTTTAAGATTTGAATAATGTTCATAATAAGTCAATTTGTTTGTATTGTGAGATTTTATGTTTGTGTAATGACTTTGTCAAAATGTTAGAATTGTACGATATCTGTAAAGGCTCGAGTATGTTTTGTTTCAGTCTTGTGTACAGTCAGTGATTATGAGAGGGGGGCCAATGTTAGAAAAT
>CM063506.1:10504783-10547283 GCA_032207245.1 Pardosa pseudoannulata
ACCAAATGTCAACAACGAGTTGGCCCACCTTTGGAGAGCAAAACAACTTCAACCCTCCTTGGCATGGATACCACAAGTCCTTGGTAGATGGCCGGAGACAGATGGTACCAGATGTTTAAACACAGTTACGCAAATCCGAGATATTGCGGTCTTTGAACTCTGAGCTGCCGTCCCATGACATCCCAAATGTGTTCTGATTGATATTGAGATCCAGTGAATTAGGCGGCTAGGCCATTAACTGGAATTCAGGAATCATGTTCCTGGAATTACTCCAACACAATTTTAGCCTTGTGACACTGGGCGTTGTCCTCTTGGAACATTCCATTTTCAGCTGGAAAAACATAGGCCATGTAAGGGTGCAACTGGTTCGAAGTGATGTTCAGATACCCTGTAGCAGTGGTCTGCTCTACCACAACCACGGGTTCCATAGATGCCAAAGAGAAAGTTCTTTAAAGCATAATACTGCCATCACCGACTTGTGTATGACCTACTGTACATTGAGGGAGCAACTGTTAGCCTGGAAGACGGCATATCGTGGCACGGCCACAGGCGTGACAAGTGACAAACCGCGATTCATCTGACCAGGCAACTTTCTCCCACTGATCCATGGACCAGTCACGATGTTCCCGGGCCCAGCGTAAGCACAGTTGGCGATAACGTTTGGTCAGCAAAAGCACACGAGTGGGACGTTTGCTGCGCTGCCCCGTATCCAACAGTGTCCGAATTAGCCCTCTTGCTGCAAAATGTAGACCGTAGCGCTCCAAAACAAACCAAGTCAACAGTGTCAGCTGAAAAGTGTGCTCGGATACTATTCTATTTAGCCCTGAATTGTATTGGGTTGTCAACTGAGCCACCGTCTGGTTCCGGTTTTGCTACACCATGCGAGACAGTCTCCGACGACCTTTTTCTTTGATAGCGTGTGGACGTCCAACACCATGTCGTCTACTGCTGGTTTCACCGTCATTCATCCACTTTGCATAAGTAGTAACAACTGTAGATCGCGAACAATCCACGAGTCGTGCAGTTTCAGAAATACTTGTTACTAGCCTTCGAGCAATTACAATCTCACATCTATCAAAATCGCTTAGATTCATAGCCTTTCCCATCACTCACAGAAGTAAGTGAAAGAATGATTTTTCAGACTCTCCAGCAGCAGCTAAATACCTCTTAAACCAGATCACGTGACTTCCACATCATCCAGGCAAGTTCATTGCAAAATGTCTTGGTAGTCATAATGTTTTGTTTCTTGAGTGTAAATATGTCTTAAAATTCGGCATTTTTTTACAGACTTAAAAATGCGCCTAAAAATAAAACCTATATTTTTCATCATTTATTAGTTTGATAATGTGTTAAGTCATTACTACAGCATACAATAAATCTATAACTATTAATTTATTTTCAGAAACAAATTTCTTTAGAATAATTATCTATTTTAAAAATATTAAATAACCAGAGGTGCACTTGCAAAGATCAACTCACTTTAAAAGTTATCAGTTATTTTTTTATTGCACATAAAAAAAAATTTAATTCAAACTAATATGTTTCTAAAAACATAATCTATTATCTTTGTTCTCGAACAGTGAATATAGACATTTTATATTTGTAAAATATAAATTTTCCATATTATTATCTCTTTATCCTTTTTATTTTCATCCAAATAATTATCTATTTTAAAAATATTAAATAACCCCAGGTACACTTGCAAATGTCAGCTCACTTTAAAAGTTCTCAGTTATTTTATTGAACATAAAACAAAAGTTAATTCAAACTAATATGTTTCTAAAAACATAATCTACCATCTTTGTTCTCGAAACAGTCAATATATACATTTTATATTTGAAATATATAAATTTTCAATATTATTATCTCTTTATCCTTTTTATTTTCTCTGAGTGTTTATAATGATATCTAGATTATACTCTAAAGTTTATATGGTATTTCATAAGTAAGAAACAACTCTATTATGTGTAAATAAAAATGCACATTCTTGATAGAAATCAAACTATTATCAATTCCTACGTTTAAATTTATCTTATTTAATCATTATACTTATTATTTTCTAAGAATGTTTAGAATGATAACTAAATTTTACTGTAAGACTTATAAGATATTTCATAAGATAAACAAATACATTATGTGTAAAAGCAATGCAAACTTTTGATAAAAATAATTTTCAAGCGATTTCAAATCTTTCTTTTAATATTAATAACATTCTATATCTAAATTTTAAACAGCTTTACATAAATATTTTAATTACATTTTAACATCATTAGATATTCTGTACTAAAAATAAAGTCAACTATATGACTCAACAATCACTTTAGTTATTCTTGCAAAATAGTTTTATATTGTTTACTTATAGAAATCTCTATAAACTTTTCCCAAACATATCTCTTTCATTCTGTATCTTTCAGATCCAATAGAAATAATTTCTTGAAATGGAAGAGGACACTTGTGTATTACATCCACCATCTGGCGAAAATAAGAATTTACTACTATAAGACTTTCCTTCTTTTCTCGATCCTCTTTTGTTCGTATCACACAGATGGAAAAGAACGATTGGTTAAAGAAAGATAAAGATAAGTGTATCGTTTCCAGGTTTGTTTTCGGTGATAAATAAAAATGCCCATTTATAGCATCGCAGCATGGCTAGACGCGCATGCTCTCTGTCTCTTGTATTTACACACACATATACATATATTTAATATATAAAATATATTACCGATAAAATAGATATAAAAATGTATCCCTTTTTCCCCTTCTCATTTTTGATATCCAGTTTCCCAGTAAAAATTCCAGATAAAATAATATTCTCTGACTTTAACTATCTTTACTTTTTACCCATATCTCAAAACAATGCTGTGATAAATGCTATTTTTTCCTACTGACAACAAGTTTCAATAACTAAATTTGTAAATTGTATTTTCAGTCTAGATTACATGGAAACAAAATGACGTCATTCGCTCGCTCTTTTAATGAAGGTTGTTTTATTTTCAAGAGCCAAAACATTATGACTACCGATCAATAACATGTTACTCACCTTTACAGCTTCAACCCCGATTGGCATGGATGCCATAAGTCCTTGGTAGATGGCCGGAGACAGATTGTACCAGATGTTTAAGCAACGGTTACTGCTCGAAAAGTATAAAAAATATGAAAACAAAAATATCTATCTGATAAATCCTCAAAATTGACAAATTCAACATATTTTAACAGTATAAAAGCCAATAACATCTTATACGGCATCTAGCACATTTTCTTATTTTTTTCTCTACGAAGTAGTTTTATCGAACAAACTTCTTACAACCTAGACCTTCTTCCCAGCGACTTTCACCTTTTTCTCACACGAAGAAGCACCTAGGAAACCGTTCTATCATTTTACAGGGTGTTTTAAAAGTGACCGGTATATTTGAAAAATCAATAAAAATTAAACTGATAGTGATAGAAATTCACAATTTATTGCAATATGCTTAGAACAATAGTAAATTTTCAGGCAAACTTTAAAATCAGTTACAATGTTCCACAACAGATGACGCTGCAGTCTGGAAAAATCTAAACTACGATATTTGACTGTGGGAACTCTTAAAAGTCCAGATGTACATCCACTATTCAGAAACAATTGAATAACTGGGACAGTACAACTGTTCTGCATGTGAAGCCATCCCGCATGAGACGTTTACACAGGTTTCTGATAATTTCTGAGAATACGCCATATTGCTGCGCTTGGTGGATATCTGGAAAATATCGTAGTTCAGATTTTTCCAGATTGCAGCGTCATCTGTTGTGGAACATTGTAATTAATTTTGAAAGTTTTTCTGCCTATAAATTTACTATTGTCCCAAGCATATTGCAATAAAATGTGTATTTCTATCACTGTCCGTTTAGTTTTTATTTGATTTTTCAAATATAACAGTCATTTTTGAAACACCCTGTAAATAAAGAGGAGAGAAATTGCGCAGAAGAGTGTCCAAACAAGAATATACGTTTTACTGCAATAAATTTTCAAAGTCATCACACTAAGCAACTAGTGTCTAAATCGAGATGAAGACTATGTCGGAAAATAGACTGATGTATGTACTATGAATTGGCTGAATTGAATGTGTGAAATAAAATGTACTAGTTTCCCTTCAGGCTGTACAACCTAACTTTGTGATTATATTTTGTATAAATTTATAGAAACTGCACTAAAGTTTAATGCATTTTGATACAAAGTTTAAAAATATATATACAAATAATGCAAATATATAAACAAAATAATTTTGTTAAAATATCCATGAAATCCCGTTTAGATTAATTAATTCACTATATTTTAACACAATAAACTCCAAGAAAATCATATATGGGTCACATCCATCTTTATTTAGGGCTACTTTTAGAAACCGAACACGCAAATTAGCCACAGATTTAGGTTTCCACTGTTTTTGAATTCTCATAAGATTTCTATTAAGAGAAAAAAACGCCAAATTCTTACAATTTAAAAGAAGCATTTCTAAATTTAGGACAGCAATATATTTTTTATTATTAAAATATTGCTTTATTTTGTATATATTTACTGTAATTGCTTTAACGACTAATACATTTTGATACAAATTTATTTCTGATATGATTATCAATTTTTTATGTTAAGATAGGCCGACAGAAGTGAAGTACTCGTAAGAAAATACAAAATTGAAAAAAATACTAATTCCTCCTATTGAATTTTGTTTATTTTGAATATAAATAAAGGTGTAAATAGGAAATGAATTGGTACCATTATGCCAATGGGACCAAACTCGGTTGAAGATGTGAAAAAAAAATGCCGTATTGGTGAAAAAAGAAATGGTGCAAAAATTGGTACAGAAGAAATTAAGCCCCACACTGTTTCTCCCCCTGCTCTCTCACCGAGGAGGTCTGCATATCTCTGAAAAAGTTCGTTGGGCAGCGTTGCCTTGGCCTTAGAGGGCTACTCCGCTGTTAGCAACACCTCTTGACTAATGGGGTCGAAGGAGGGTCATTCACTTCACTTTCGCCTCTAGGTTAATTTCGCGCTGTTGAACTGTAACTCTTTGTTACACTGAGATGACTGGTTTCATCCCTTATATGATTATTACTGTTATTTTACAGGGTGTTTTTAAAAAATGACCGGTAAATTTAAAAAATCAATAAAAGCTAAACTGACAGTGATGGGAATTCACAGTTTATTGCAATATTCTTGGGACAATAGTAAATTTTCAGTCAGACAAACTTTAAAATTTGATACAATATTCCACAACAGAGGGCGCTGCATTCTGAAAAATCTAAACTACGATATTTGTTTGTGGGAACTCTTAAAATTCCAGGTGTACCTCCACTATCCAGAAACAACGGAAAAACTGAAAGAGTACATCTGTTTTGCATGTGAAGCCTTCCCGCCTGAGACGTTTACAGGGGTTTCTGATAATTTCGTTCTGTGAATACGCCATATTATTGCTGCGCATGGAGGATATCTGGAAAATATCTTAGTTTAGATTTTTCCAGACTGCAGCCTCATCGGTTGTGGAACATTGTAACTAATTTTGAAAGTTTGTCTGGCTAAAAGTTAAATATTGTCCCAAACATATTGCAATAAACTGTATATTTCTATCACTGTCCGTTTAGTTTTTAATAGATTTTTTAAATATAACGGTCATTTTTGAAACATCTTGTAAATATTTTGAAATAATTATTCGTAAAAGTTATATGAAACATAAAAACAAAAACCTTTTTTAAAATCTTTATTAAATAAATTATTTAGATCAAATAATTCACCATAATGACTTTTATTTAGTTTTTCTCTAAGGTACCAAAGCTGTGCAATAGACACAAATTTAGTATACCATTGTTCTCCAGTCAACTTAAGAGGCAACATCAAGTGCAACAAAAAATCATCAGTTACAATTAAAACAATTCTACTTTTAGGATATTTTTTTATTTTTTGTCAATATATTACTCTATTTAGTATAAATTTACTTTTTCAAATTTTAATATATTTTGGCTCACAGCTATATCTGAAATATTTATTAATTTTTCTGAGATGACTGGTTTCATTATTTATGTACTTATCAGTGTGTATTGGTATATTTTGATGAGATTCTGTTTAAAATCTATACGAAGAATGAAACAGAAAACATTTGTTAAAATCGCCATCAAATAAATCTTTTACATGAAATAATTAACCATATTTTATAAGTTTAAATTCGAAGAAAATCTAATATGGAACCTAATTTCGTTTGATCTTTCTTTACGGCACCAAATTCTTGAAACAGCAACAAATTTAGGTAATCTTCATACCAGTCAAATGAAAGACTCCCGTCAACATAACATTATAATCAGTTGCAAAAATACGAAAATTAGTTCCAATTTAAACCGAAGGATCAATCCTTTTGAAAAGTATTGAAAGTAGAAACTAGTTCAAGTTTTAACATTTTTAGATTTATTTTTTATATTATTCCTTGTTATATAAGTTTTTTTTAAATTTCTAATAAATGAAGAAAATTTAGTAAAAAAATCGGATTTTTTCAAAAGGTCTAATTTTTTAATAAATTAAATTATTTCAATATTTCTTGATGCAACACATTTCTTATACACTGGACTAGTGAATTACCTAATATCTTTCCTTAATTTACATTTGGTTAAAAAAAATTTGGTCCTTCAAAATCATACACATAGAATTTTTAACGAATTTCCCTTATCTTTATATCTAACTATGAGTGTAACATCATTAAAAATTATCCAAATTTAAATCTTTTAGGTCATTTACTAGTAAATACTATCGAAAACATTCATAATAATTTACAACAAAGAACTTTTTGAACTTTAAGAACTTTTTGAGAAATCACATTTCAAGTTTCGACATTTTATTAAAAATACCGTTCTAAGTAAAACGCATTTGAAATTTATGAAAGCAACTTTAACTATTAAAAAATTAAAATATATGTTTAAAATTCCCCACACTTTCTTGCTTTAAAACTTTCTAATTGCCAAGTTGCTAACTATTAAAAAAACTAGAAAAATGTTTAAACTAATTTTCGTCAAAATTTAAATAGTTTTGCCCCAAAAATGCTCTTTAAAAGGCTTTAATTTCACAACTTCCAGTTCCGAAGTCGCTACTTCCGTTTTGTTTTGACAGCTGTCACTGATGTTTAAATCGCTGTAACTTCTCTTTAAAATGCCGTAGAAACAAAACAAAAACAGATTTAGAAGCCTAAAAAATGAAATTTTACAATAGAGAAATAAAATAAATTATGATTTTTGGCAAAAAATGACATTTTTAACGTAGTCGGTACCTTAAAACTTACTCTAACTTATAATGCATATTAAGGTTATTACAATATTATTACAAAATTAAAGGGACAAGCAACACTTTGAGCAAAAAAAATATCTTCATTTAAACAGCCCATTTTTGATTCAGTGAAAAATAAAATGTTATTATTTAGAAAATTTATTATTAATGATATTTAGAATAAAATTATGCTTAGATCATTAGTAAAAATATAATTTCCTATAAAATGTTTAGATGTGTTATATAAAGCAATATTTATTAGAAATATGTGAAACATATACACCAATTGAAAAAAAAAATTATTGAAAAATAAATTCGTAATTTTTTAATTTTTAAATGAAGTAGAAGCTAATTATTCTTTTTATTCTGTAAACCAAAATTTATTTTTGCTTGTGATATTTTTTAGTTTATAGTAAAATAAAAGCTAATTAAAAAAAATTCAATTTCTTATCAGATTTTTTTTATCTTTAAAATTTAAGATAGATTCAGACTTTTAATTTATGGAATAAAACAGTTATTTTACTTTAATCTGATATAAGAATGAAATTCACTTGCCCGAAAGATAATATGCATGTTTCAAAATTTATGTTGTGGGTAAATGAATTTTTTTTATATGGTATATATTTTTTAAGTTATTTTAAAAGCATACTACTTACCAAAAATAAATCATATCACTGTGTAAGATATAAAAAGAAATGACTATATAAAGCAATATTTGTTAAAAAAAATATGTGAAACGTATACACCATTTGAAAAAACAAAAGTTCACTTACAAATAAATGAACTTTTGATATTCATAATTTTTTTTTAATTCTTAAACGAAATTGAAGCTAATTATCCTTTTTATTCTGCAAACGACAATTTTATTTTTGCGTGTGATATTTTTTATTTTTATAGTATTATAAAAGCTAATTATGAAAAAATTCAATTTCTTATCAGATTTATTTTTAATTTTAAAATTTAAGATAGATTCAGAACTGTAGTTTATAGAATAAAACAGTTATTTTACTTTAATTTAATATAAGAATGAAATTCACTTGCACGAAAGATAATATACATGTTTCAAAATTTATATTATGAGTAAAGGAATTTTCTTTTTTTATTTGGTATATATTTTTTAAGTTATTTTAAAAGCATACTACTTAACAAAAATAAATCATATCACTGTGTAAGATATACAAAGAAATGACTATATAAAGCAATATTTGTTAAAAAAAAATATGTGAAACGTATACACAATTTGAAAAACCAAAAGTTCACTTACAAATTAATGAACTTTTGATATTCATAATTTTTTTTAATTCTTAAGCGAAATTGAAGCTAATTATCCTTTTTATTCTGCAAACGACAATTTTATTTTTGCTTGTGATATTTTTTATTTTTATAGCATTATAAAATCTAATTATAAAAAAATTCAATTTCTTATCAGATTTATTTTTAATTTTAAAATTTAAGATAGATTCACACTTTTAGTTTATAAAATAAAACAGTTATTTTATTTTAATTTGATATAAGAACGAAATTCACTTCCCGAAAGATAATATACATGTTTCAAAATTTATATTGTGGTAAAGGAATTTTCTTTTTTTATTTGGTATATATATTTTAAGTTATTTTAAAAGCATACTACTTAACAAAAATAATTCATATATAAAGCAATATTTGTTAAAAAATATGTGAAACGTATACATCATTTGAAAAAACAAAATTTCACTTACAAATAAATGAAATTTTGATATTCATAATTTTTTTAATTCTTAAACGAAATTGAAGCTAATTATCCTTTTCATTCTGCAAACGACAATTTTATTTTTACGTGTGATATTTTTTAGTTTTATAGTATTATAAAAGCTAATTACAAAAATATTGAATTTCTTATCAGATTTATTTTTAATTTTAAAAGTTAAGATAGATTCAGACTTTTAGTTTATATAATAAAAGTTTTTTTTTACTTTAATTTGATATAAGAGTGAAATTCACTTGCAAGATAATATGTATGTTTCAAAATTTATGTTGTGGGTGAAGGAATTTTCATTTTTTTTATTTGGTATATATTTTTTAAGTTATGTTAAAAATATACTACTTGAGAAAACAAAAGTAAATCATATTTTTAAAGATAAAGTGTTGTTAAAGAATTTATAAGAAATTCTTCTATAAGGAGTAGAATATTTTATTTTACGATGGTTCGAAAAACACTTGTTGCAATGAAAATTTAAAATCTCAAAAATTTCTGTCCCCTTAATTTTTAAATTTTTATTAATTTTCTTGAGATAACATTACAAACATATAAGTTTATTGGAGTCATTTTTTATATTTTGAAACAAATTTACTTGAAAATTATACGAAGGATGAAGAACCCAAAGGTTTGTTTAAAAAATAAAAAGCTTATATTAACTAATTCACCATATTTTCACAGTATAAAATCCAAGAAAATCTTATATGGCACCTAACTATTTTTATTTGGTACTTCTTTACGGCACTGAATTCGTAAAACAGCCACAAATTTAGGTTACCACTGTTCTCCAGTCAACTCACGATTTCCATCAGGCGCAAAAATACCAAAATCAGCTTAAATCGAGCCACTTCTCATTCTAAACAGAGTATAAAAATAACTTATCAGATTTAAGCTGTCCCTGATAAAATACGAGAAATGATCCCGTTTTACTGAAATATCTCATTTTAGGACATTTGTTCGATAAATTCCTTGATTCTTCTGGGCTGATATAAAGAAATCTCTCTCGACTTAATAGATTCTGTTCAGTTTTATTCTGAAGTAATGTTTTAATGTTTAAAGAAATAGGAAAAAATAATTGCTTAAAGTTTAACTGACGACCATTTTACACATTTGTGAATCCATTTTATATGATTTGGATATTATTAAAATAAAAAACAGAAAAACACATAATCTTGCGAAGGTTAATTTCAAAATCTAATGTCTTTAAAAACCATCTGAAATCTCTTTCAATAACTAAATAAAACAGTGTAACGTTGTGCAAATAATGAATATACCAAAACATTGGGAAAGTAAAATGTTTCAAGATTGGCAATATTTTAAAATACTGGGAATGTTTTTTTTTAATTTAAATAAAAAATCTGATTTTTATTCTTAAAATTTCCGTTTAAATTATTATATATTATATTTATATTCTTTTCGACGTGTGTATATTATTTAAATGACAATTTACATCAAATTATTGATAATACTGTATAATAATTTTCTTTTCTAACATAAAGAACTTAATTATAATACAAATATGTACTGTGTTATATATAATCTATGTTAAACTTCAATTAATAATTTAGAAATGTATTTTTATTCAGTAATAAGTAATTAGTATGTGCTAGAAACTAAATGTATTATGTTTTAAAATTTAAATTTTTTTCAGAATTGTATTCATGTTGTTAAATTACAAGTAAGAATGAATAAATTTAGGAAAAAAAGCTAAATTTGTATTGTATATATATATTTTTTGCTGTTACAATCTGATTAAGATTTAAATCCTGTATAAAACAACTAAGTATATTCAGTAATTTTTTCCTTTAACAAATCTAAAATGATTTTTGTCCAAAATTCCTACAATACAACCAATTTAATAATATCTATATGAGCACTCTCTAAAAGCTTATATTGTAGAACTGCTCCTCCAGATGCATTTAATTAGTAAAATTTTATTTAGATTAATAAGCGGGTTTGCATCAGGTATAAGAAATCACTTTATTCTAAGTATTATTCCGTTTGAAAGTAATTTATTCACATGGAAAGATTACCAATTTCTCCCCTTAAAAAAATGTGAAAAACTAATTCAGATAGGAATTGACTACTTGATAATAATTCAGTTTCGTGCCAATACATAATCGAATTACGTGCTATTGAAAATTTTATTGATCTGCGAAAAATTCCTATAATACCACCAATTTAATAATATCTATATGAGCGCTCTCTGAAATCTTATATTGTAGAATTGCTCTTCCAGATGCATTTAATTAGCAAAATTACATTTAGATTAATGAGCAGGTTTGTGTCAGATATAAAAAGTCACTTTATCCCAAATATAATTTCATTTGAAAGTACTTTATTGATATGGAATGGTTACCAACTTCTCCCCTTCAAAAAAGCACGAAAAACTAATTTAGGTAGGAATTGACTACTTGATAATAATTCAGGTATTGTAACAATAAATAATCTCATTATGTGCTATTGAAAATTATATCGATCTGTAAATTTTCAAAATTTTACATCTCGTAGATTTAAAGACCAGACGGACAAAATTAAATCTTTCAGAAATTGTTAAAAAATATAGAAAGTTTCCATTTTTCCTCCATATTTGTTATAAGACTTCATTTATTTATTTAGATTTAAAAACTTAATGACTTAACTAAGTTTGTAGCTTAAATCTTTCTTCCGAACAAAAGCTATAAAATAAAATATCCAAAATACTGATAAGAAATTTAAGTGCTATTTATTGAACCCTCTTCTCATCGATCAGCGTGATGAAAGATACAGTGTTACCTTTCAGAACTTAAATTTATAGTTACAAACTGCTACCATTAAAGTTTGTAGAGGGCTATAAAAGTTTATAATTAATCTATACACGTGTAGCAGAATAGTATATCTTTTTGTTTTCAACCAAAAAACAAATCTCACATTCTATTTGCTTCAATAGATGTTTTGTATGGATTTCGTTTTAAAAGAAATTCAAATAAAGTAGTAATCACGTGATTGTTGTGGTAAATACCGAGTTAATGATAAATTTATATTTATAATAAAATATAATCGGAATGTTTTTTCCTTGCAATGATTGGAGGAAAATTGGAGAGGTTCTAAAAGTAACCAGAAAAAATTACCTCTACCAATCCCACTGAATCATTTTATGCAAATCATGTTATGAAGTTACTATAAATTAATCTTCGAAACTGGTAGCATGCTTCTTTTTTAATATATTAAGAATTGAAGGTTAAACATTTCTACAAGAATGGTAAATGCACAACTGTTGCGTTGCGAAAGTCATACACTAAATAAGGACTGACAACAGGAAAATACCTATTTCACTGAAGGAATATTGCATTAAGTACGCTGTTTGAGGAAACAAAGAATTTGGAGTAGAAGACTATAATTGCACCTGGACGGCTTCAATATAATAGAAATTTTTATATGTTAAACAGCCGCTATATCAATGGGGTGTGGTAATGTACGAAAGCATAGCAGAACTTGAATTCCAGAACCATAGATTCAAAATATTCTGCATAGAAAATTGAATCTATATCAGTTCAAAACTAAGTCTTTTCAGCAATTAGTACAAGCAAATGAATATGCAGGAGAAAACTTTGCTACACTGTAAGCATTATAATCTGAATAATTTCGGTTTAAAACAAAATATCTATATAAAGAAAAATATCATTATGGCATATGTTATAGTTCCCGGTCTCTGCTAGATGACAATACTTGACCACTAATCAGACAAAACCGAAACTAACTTTGAACCTTCAAAGGAAGGGGGAGATATTAAGACATCATATAATCAAAAATTCGTAATTTAAAAAGCATACAAGGAATTCAAGTGGTGTCTAAATCAGATTTTTTTTATTTTATAGTGTTGATAATAAACGGCTTTTGTAGTCCGGTTTTATGTAGTTTGGAATATTTTTCACACATGCTTGTGCACGTTGACGAAATTTGGATAGAAAAATAACTGTATGGGGACTAAAAAAAGAGTATTTAGGTTATTTAAAGAAAAAATAAATAATTTCTTTTTAGGCAAATATATTTGTAAATTGTTCTCTTTATATCTAATGCGTTTTCATTGCAAAAGGCAAATTTAAGCAAAAATGCAATTATTCACGATACATATAAAATTAGCATAAAATAGTAAGCTTCAAAATTTGTGAAAAATTTAACAGCATAGTTGAATGGACGTAGCTTCATAAAACAAACTTGTTTTCCAAAAATGTGCTTAGTTTTTGGTCACGATAACGGCAGAAAAATCTTAAACGAAAAACTCTTTCAAAAAGGGAAATATATATTTAAAATAAATAACTAGTGTATAATACACAATAAATAACCAGTCTTAAAGAAAAGAGGAAATAAAATTTAACGAAACATTATATTTTTACATCTTATTTCATGTACTTTTACTGAATATTATACAGTTGTTACAAATAGTTTGATACAATTATAAAACAAAGGGAGATATTTATCTACCATTTAGAAAAACAAATTCCTGTTGTTAGTGCCAATAAATTACGTTGAGACTGTTCATTAAATCATAAAAGGAAAAGAGGATGATACTTAATATTTGTGCTTATAATTCAAATTCTTCCTGAGTTAAATAGATATTAAAACAAACTGCTAAACATTAAATTAAATTCATCCAATTTCAAAGCGCATATTAAATATTTAAACTCTCATTTTGAGAATGAAGATTTAAAAGAAAATACTCTACTAAAACTAATCTTAAAAATATTTCTAGAAAATAA
Source organism: Pardosa pseudoannulata (assembly GCA_032207245.1). NCBI lineage: Eukaryota > Metazoa > Arthropoda > Arachnida > Araneae > Lycosidae > Pardosa > Pardosa pseudoannulata. The sequence continues at coordinate 10,518,537 of CM063506.1, forward strand.
TGAACAGTGATTTGATGAGAAAATGCAGATTGGGTACTTTACTGTTCCTGCTACACATTCTAAAAATGAAATTATTCATTAGTTTTCTTTGACTGGTATTTAAACTTTAAAAGAATAAGGTAATGAAAATATTTTCGGGAATAGGGGATTTTAACCATGAAGATCAGTTGGAGTAATTGAAGAAAATTTGGAAGATGTCCAGTTACAAGTTTCAAAACAATTTGTTTCTAAAAAATTTGAAAGAGTATAAACTGAATTTCGAAGGCTTACGTACAACTCAATTTGTAAGAAACATTATATTTAATTCGAAATTAAATATACTTCTATCTTTCTTCTGCAAAACAGTGAGAGTTTTGTAATTCAAATATAAACTTTAATTCAATTATAAAACAAAATAATTTTTAGAGAATAAAAAAGTAGTTTAGAGCATGGATCAGCAGATCAAGGCTTGCAAACTGAATACAGAACTTTCTCTGGGCATTTGGGGTTCTTCTAACCTCTTCCTCTATATATTATAACCAAAACAATATATACGGGGTGTTTAAAAATGGCCAGTATAATTGACAAATCAATAAAAACTAAATGGACAGTGACAGAAATTCACATTTTATTGCAATATTCTGGACAATAGTAAATTTTCAGGTAGACAAACTTTAAAATTGGTTACAATATTCCACAATAGATAGCGCTGCAGTCTGGAAAAATCTAAACAACGATATTTGTCTGTGGGGACTCTTAAAAGACCAGGTGTTCCGCCACTATCCAGAAACAATTGAATAACTGGAACAGTACATCTGTTCTGCATTTGAAGCCATCCCGACTGAAACGTTTTCACGGGTTTCTGATAATTTCGTTCTGAGAATACGCCATATAATTGCTGCGCATGGTGGATATCTGGAAAATATCTTTGTTTAGATTTTTCCAGACTGCAGATTCATCTGTTGTGGAACATTGTAACAAATTTTGAAAATTTGTCTACCTAAAAATTTAATATTGTCCCAAGCATATTGCAATAAACTGTGTGATCCTATCACTGTCCATTTAGTTTTTATGGATTTTTCAAATATACCGGTCATTGTTGAAACACCCTGTATATTCCATGCATAAAATTACTATCCATAAAATATATATCTAAAATCCTTCTTTCCCTTTTTTATTTCTTGTTTTTTGGCCTCTAATTTTTCAGTCGTAAAATCCCAGATAATGAATTAAATTATTTTTATCAGTTTCTCAAATCAGTCTAATGTTGGTATAAATGTTAATTTTCAGTCCACTGATCCAAATGCTTTAGTTGTTCCTTAGAAATAGTTTCCCTTCTACCATTACAAAATTGCAGAACTGTGTGTTTTTCGAGCTAGATTAAATGATTAAAGTTTCACTCTTTTACAATATTTAGTCTTACGTTATTAAAATCACTTTTTTGACGCTCTTGGGTTAACCGCTTGTAAAATAAGACTATGTTCTTAACCGTTCGAATCTGAGGTGTTGCATTGTTCTGTCTGTCAATTCACAATCAGATTTTATTCTCAATAAACTTGAAGTTTCTCAACGTTTGACTTATGTTTCAGATGGAGTCAAGACTACGTTTAAATTAGGATTTTTTTTGCCTAGTTAGCCTGAACAAATTCAATAATGTGTGCTAATTTTCAGCGTAATTTGTGTGATTTGGCTCTTCTCTCTCGGAAGTCTGCTCTGAAGCTTAGATCAATATCAAACTTATGTCTTCATGGGTACATTAATGTCTACTGACATATTTCCGCTGGTGCACAACCACAATAAAGGAATAATTTAAATATTAAATTCATAGTTTTAAAAATTTACGTTGGTGTGTAATGTATCAGATAATAACTTCAAGAATATCGCTGATAAATAGAAATTTCTATCCTTGACTTACGATAGCATCATACTAGAAATATGGTTAATGTTGTTGTGTATCGAAATGCTTTTCTATCCTGCATATTTGTTGTATTTCTAGATTTAAACGATGAAGAAGAGGTACGTTAAAAATGTGACCAAACTTTTGATATAAAATCTGTTTTTGTTACATTTTTATTTTACCACTTGGTTGTATTCTTCCTTTGACAATACAGCCCCTGGTTGTCCGAAGCCTTCCAAAGAACATTTCTCTATTCCGTCTCAGATTAGCATTAGTTCTCCATTTGGTTCCAACCACGGTCTACCCCCAGTTGCTGTTCCAATAGATTTATGGTTAAAAATCTTAAATGTCAAGGAAAAGGGATTCAAAAGGCAGGAGACTTATTTTGATGTATTTACAAAATATGAAACCCACACAACTTTTTATAAGCTTTCTCATTGTCAGTTTCTCACTTTAGTGAATATTGTTCAGAGACTAATGGTCACGGCAAACTTTGCAAATGCCAGATTTTTATCTAAAAACACTAAGAATACTTAATAGGCGGAACTCATTATAATCAATCAAACTAAGCGTAAACTACAATCAAACTAAACGTAAAAAACGTGATAGATTTTAAGTTACTTGTGGACATCAAGATGATTACTAATGTGCAAAACTATCCTCATTTTCTTTATTATGAATTAATGGAAAGTGAAATAATATGCCGAAGATCACACCGACCTTAAGATTTATATTTTTTATAACAGGATGTTTATACTAACGAATATTAAATAAAGAAGACTTAAACTTTTGTCTCTATATACAGTGATAACTTATTGTATATAAGATAATAGTCAATAATTTTTATATCATAAATTTACATTTCTGATATTATTTTTTAAATTTTTAATTATGTTCACCTAGAGATTTACCTGGAAAAATAAATCCAAAACCTCCACATTCATCTTCTAGCAAGTGCTCTAATTTCAAAACAATTTTTTCAAAGATATAAAAATACACAAATAACTTACATTTAAAATTCTGTTGAAATTTTGGTTAGAACAAGTTGAGATTCCCTTCTTTAGATAATTCTTTGGTGAACTTTTTAATTTGTCATATCGTCAAGTTTGTTCATAGAAATTACATTTTTGTAATACACTAAGTCGGCCTATTGAGTCTAATGATGAGGCGATTTAGGTCAGTAATATAATTGATTCATTCATACAAAAAATAAAATGCTTGGGATCTAAATCTGACCTCATCACATCTTTGTAAAAAAGACAGAGGACCATAAAATTACATTCTACGGATATTGTTGACGTACGGTGGTCCCGGACGGGGTTCTGACCCCAGTCCCAGATTAGAATCCCGTCTCCGTACATGACATTAAATAAGAATGTACCTTTGTGGAGTTATTTATGAGTCCCTAAGAGACAGTGCCCAATTAGAAGGAATAAGGTTTTCCACGTTGGCGGTCTCAAGGCGGGATTTAAGAAGACCAATTATATTCTTACAACTATCCCGATTGGACGATAAGAAGGAAGAGGGTCCATAGATGAAATTAATAAAATAAGAAAAATCTAAAAAAAAAGAGAAGAATTTCGGGAGTCGAGTCGACTAGACAAGTCCGATGGAAGGTGTTCGGTAATCCAGACGAGGAGAGAAGTCCGACGGAACGTGTTAGGGAGTCCAGACAAGTCCGACGGGAAATGTTCCTGTATCAAATAGCACGGCCGCACCCCCAAACTTTTAGGAAGAAGCCCCTTACCAGACTGACGGAAGATCCATAGATACCCGATCCTGATCAGCTATAGATACCCATCAACCAGCAGTGTTCCGTACACACCATTAAAACTCCTCAAAGGTACCCCCTTTTACGTACATTTTGAAATTGAGATTAGGTCCTCTCTCTTATATTTACATAATTACTTAAGTATTGAAAAATTACTGTCAGAACTAATTTAGCCTGAATACTTACAAATTTGACAAATTAAAGTTTTTTTTAACTAAACGTCGCTTTATATCGCTTAACTTCACATTACAGTATAATTTACTCCTTTTATTCCTTTCATGTAGATAAAAATATGTCAAATTATATATTTATGTGTGTATGTGTCAGGTTTCGAATTAAGTTAGAAATTAAACCATTAATGCATAAATAGAGATAAACTTTTTGTTAAGCGTAAGAATATGAGGGTAGAACTTTACTTATTTAACTAAGAGATAGCCACAACCAGGAGAGAAAGGAGAGAACAGGTTAATATTGTAGGATGGTAATCTGATGTCAGGCTGAATATTAAAAAAAAAATAGGTAATGTCGCAAATGATATTCGAATTAAATATAAATGTTGCTTGTCAAATATTCTTATCAGCACCAATATAATATAATAAATTATATATATATATATATAAATATATATATATATATATATAAAAAAAATTAATATATATATTATTATAAATATATATATATAATATATATTATATATAAATATATATATATATATATATATATATATATTTATATATATATCAATATATATATATATTTAAAAAATACATATGTATATGTATATATACATATTTTATATATATTATATGTTTTTATATGATTTTATATAAAATATATATATAAAATTTATATATATAATTTTATATAATATATATATATAAATATAATATTTGTGTGTATTTATGTTATTAAAAATATATATATAAATATTTTATATATTTATATAAATAATATATATATATATATATATCATATATGTATATATATATGTATATATTATATTTAAAAATAAAAATGTTTATATATGTATATAAATGTATATATATATATAAATATATATATATATAAAATATATATATATGTAATTATATATGTATATATATAAATATATATATGTATATATATGTTATATTTATATATATATTTTATTATATATATATATATATGTATATATATATTATAATATTTATATATATATATATATGTAATATATATAATATATATATATATAATATATACAATTTATATAATATATATATATTATATATAATATATGTATATATATATATATATATAAATATATATATATATATATATATATATATATATATATATATATATATATATATATATATATATATATATATATATATATATATATATATATATATATATATATATATATGTGTGTGGTGTTTGTGTGTGCGTGTGTGTATTTTACTTTTCTTTATTTACCGTTTTCAAACTGATTCAGCTCGGGTTAATATTTTGGTACGAGGGCTAATTTCAGTGAAACCTATTGTACATTGAGTTACACAAATTTATTGACAAATTCTTAATTATCATTAAACTGCTGTTCCCTTCTTTACCTCTTTCCCATGTTGTGCAGCTATTCAATTCAAATAAAAATACGAATGAGACAGAGTTTTGAAAAGCATCATTATATAGATGTTCAACAAGCACAACGAAAATGTAACGCATTTAAATCTAGGTACAAATAAAAATTCCTGAGCCAAATGAGGCATTCTCCTATCTACTTCAATAATTTAAGATATAAGTTACGGAAATTGAAGGTATGACAAATACCACTGTATAAAGTTATAACAACTCACTAAAAAGCAGAAAATTATTACATTTCAGTAATGAACGATCTTAAAAATTCTAATAATGAAAAATGTTTAAGTTAGATAAAACAAGCAAGTAGATGGTCTATAAAACAGAACGAGCAATAAGTTGATTATGTACATAAGTGATACTAATCCACTTAAATCTACACATAAACGAAAATACTGAACTGAATTGAGTATTCTTTAAATATAATATAATACAAAATAAAACCATGGAGATAAAACTTCTATAAAAGAAATCTGAGAGACACTTTTAATTTTTAACAACTCACTAAAAATATAACATATACAAAGTGTAACACCATTTCTTTAAAGTGAGGTATCATCATACTGACATCATTAATAACTTACCTATAAATGAAAAACTACGAAAATTTTTTTCAATGCAAATTTTTAAATTTGTTCCTAAGTTCAAGATCTGACATTAACTAATAAAATAAAAGATCTGGAATAACGCTTTGCACTCTTGTAGGTCCTTAACGCGGGATTAATAAGGATTGGGCGTCTATTTGTTATTTCTGTGAGTGCACCTCAAGGGTTAAAACCCTCATGATCCTTCGACTGGAATTATGCCTAACGAAAGATCTTTACATATATTACTAAAAAGATTTAAACTACAACTAATCTTTTTAGCACGGTTGGCTACAAACTATTTTAGAGATTTAATTTCTTGAAAATTAGCCCACAGATAGTTTGCAGTGACTAGTCTCTGGAAATTTATTAGCAATTTTAATGTTTTAATAACTTTACACTAAAAAGCAAAAATGAATTGTCACAATAAGTTATTTAGAATAATATTTTACTTTGAACCCTGAACAGCTTCCTTTGTACATTTAATCAGCTCTATCCCCGATATGTAGGACTATGTGAAAGACCTTAACATTTGTGGGTGTTAAGATGGTCAGTAAAAAGTGGACGTAACAGGTTCTACCACCGAAAGCTCTTGCCGCCCCCTCCCTCCATAAACATTTTTTTTTGTACTCTACATAAAAAATAGGGTTTTTAAATCGACTTAACCCTCCAAGTGGAACACATCGAGGAAAAAAAGTCTCCAAAAATACACTAAACGTTTACTGTGTCAGAGGCCAAAACGTTCTATGATTTTTTCCTTCACCTTTTTTCGACTAGAATGGAATACGGGAAACCCATCCTCGTTATTGTCCCTTCCAGTTATAAATAGATATATAAATAGATGTAATAGATTGTTCATTTTTAATACACATAAAACTCTTCAAGTCTCGAAGATCATCAAATAAGAAATAATGGATTCTAAAAGTACAAATAAAATATTCTTCCAGAGACTTGTTTATAATTTTTTACTATAAAATCATCCAAGATATTTAAGTGGCGTAATTAGAGATACATCTGTTGCCACAAACGAAATACTTCGAAATAGAGATTTACAAAGCCATGAAAAGCTATCAGCGTCTTTGTGCCTCAGGGGGTAGGGGTGCATCTCTCAATAAATATCAGTCAAAGAGGGGTGCAGTGCCTAAACAATCAACCTGATCCTCCTACCGCAAAACTCCATGGAAGAAAGCTCTGACAAAAATGTACATTACATCCATTTTCGGAGCTATTTTGAAGGTCGACAATTGTACGTTTTGAAGACGTCATCGGTTTGGTGGAATTGTACGTGAGAACATCTTAGAGGGTTAAAAAAGGCAATGGTAACAATTACTCTACCTATTCATAACGCAATTTTTTACCAAAAATTTGGGGATCTAGTCTTATTGTTGTCAAAATTATATGCCATTATTTGATATGTCTTCCAATTTCACTGATAGCCATGGTAAATGCTTTGAATAATAAATTCAGTTTTCATCCTTATTTTATTTAATGCACGTAATAATAAATTTTATTTTATTCTTTTCAATACAAATGATCGTTACTTACTTTAGTCCCGATTTTCTTAATACAAATATATCCAAAGGACAGTCATTAATATAATTATCATTAGTATAATTTTCCCTGGTGATATTCATTAAGCATACAGAATTCAATTTTAAAATAAAGCTAAAACATCACGTCAAGGAAAAAAATTAAGACTTTCTCGTTATTTATTATCTTTTTAAGGATATACAAACAATGCTTAAATGTTTTGAGCTTCATTTCAAAGAATCGTCTTCAATGTAGAAAAGGTAAATTGAATTTATAAATGGCTTTACGATCCTTTTATTTAATTTTTTCTATACGACATTAGTTTCGTTTTGTAAAGCCTTTAGAGGCAAAGTATTAAAAATTTATGCAACCAAATTAATTTATCAATACAAGTTTTTATTTCATCTCATTTTTAAATGTTTTTTCGGAGAAAATAATATGTATTTTCCGAATGCAAAATTACTCTGTTGTAAAAATTATAATTAGAAGAGGAAACTTTAATCAAACTAATTGAATGGAAGTAAGCTTTTGCAAAGGACCTTTCTATAAAAATAATTTCTAGATTTGTTTTTGTTTACTGTAATGTTATTTTAAATTAGAGCTTATGAAACATTAAAGCGAACCAAGATTTATTAGAAACAACAATAAAGAATTTGAAAATTATGTAATGAAAAATATCGTATGTACTTAAAGAGAGTAATCACCTTTAACCCTCTCGCTGAGCATCCAGCGATTTCCACGAGCATGCATTTTAGCCGTCTATTTAACTGTGCAACCCGCTCTTTCATCGTTTATTCTATCATTTTGGCTTTACTGTAATTTTTATTTGTTTATTTAGCTTTAAACTATCAGATGGCTTTAATTGTCCACATTTCTGCGAAATATAGAAGAATTTTTTTAGCATTTTGAACCATTGTTCACAGCGGAATGATGTCTGTCAGGAAGCGTTTCGCGAGTGATATAATCACTGATAGGACTTCTGACTATTATTTCAAGTATATTGAAAGTATAGCGATACTGATGAGAATTTCTCGGATTCCTCAGCGGATAGTGATGAATCTGAAAATGTTTTTTCTATTTAAAATGTTCGACAGTGGAGCAAAATTGATATGCAAAATATTCCACCAGCTCCTGCTTCATATCCTTTCTTTGGAAATCCCGGACTATATTCCACTATGGCAAATAATGCAACTGTTTTGAACTATTTTGAACTTTATTTTGACGAGGTTATGTTGCAAATAATAGTAAAAGAGACCAACAGTACATGAAAGAAATAGACCCATGAGACTAACAGCTCTTCACTTTACTAGCCATATACACCCAAATCCCATTAAGAAAGAGCCTCGTAGATAGTGTGATGTCTGTTTTTAAAAATTGAATGTGGAACGAAATATTTGAAAAGAAAAGCGAATTTGGTGCAAGAATTGAGAGGTAGGACTTTACATCGAGCCTTGTTCCGAAATGATCATACAAGACTTCATTTCTAATAACTTTTTGTAAGTCTTTTGCATTTTTTAATTAGTATATACGTTTTGATTTTGTCTTTTATAATATAAATGGTAATTTAACCAAGATTAATTTTGAAAAATAAGCTTTTATTTCATTATTCTACAATTGCATTTTTCTGAACACCTTTTTTTAGGACCTAATTCTATATTTTAAAAAATAATCTTTTACAAAAATTTTTTGTATATTTTAACTCTAAAATGTATATAGATTTGAAATGTGTAATAAAAAATACGCAATTTTTTAATCTATTTTGTTGAAATAAATATACAGCGAGAGGGTTACAATTTCATAAAATCGATTTTTATTTTACTTTTTTACATTTTTAGAAAATAGCAACATTTTTGAATCATTTAGAACAAACAGTGTGTAAAAATTCTAATTAGAACACATAAAATTGTTTAAAATACGATGTAAACATAGACGCTGTTGTACATTTAAATCAACCAGCTGCTGTTTGTTTACCTTTGACACATCTACATACTCGTTTTTTTCTGCCCTAAATTTTCTTTTTCTCTATTTTTTTTTTGAGAACTTCATGGCATTTGCAAACTCTGTGGTTAATATTTTATTTTCAACAGCTGGAGTTGTGCTATTAACTTATACCTTTTGCTAGTACATTATTTACCAGTGAAGGGTATACACTGCTCGAATTAAAAACTGAGTTATGATGAAACAGTATGCGGTATAGGTAAATTTATAGATGATATTATAAATAAACTAACAGTATATTATTGAAATGCTATATGAAACACTAATTTTTAAGACTTATGTAGCAATCTGTATTGGCTATACTTTATCACAAGCATTCTACAGACATAGAGCCTTTTCAACAATTTTGTCCTTCAGGATTTCAGGAAGATTCACGGTGCACTTATCAGAGAGTTTGACCTCCTCCTGTAAGAGATGCTATAAAATATTTTTAAAGATTTTAGCATACCAACCTTACTTAAAAAATATTTACGAGGGTACACACCAATCCCAATGAGACTTTCAGCACTGTGATATGAACATTATGCCTTCAAACATCTGGCTGTAGTTAAAACATAGCATAGATAGCTGTTGATAAAGCCGTTTTTATTTATAAAGATAATCAAGTTGGTCTACTAAGAATTATGAGTGAACTTGGTTACAAATTGGTGCTGCTGAGATGAGTAGATTAGAGGCTCAAAAAGCAATAAAAAAATATCAAAACTGCTGTAAAAGTAAATTTGAAGAAGTGATAATGTGTGAAACTGGACAATTTTACAGTATTTTAAATTATTTTTTAAAATATAAAATTCTAACTCTAAATGAGTTTTACTCAAAATGGTGTTTTTTGTACTTGCGTGCACTCTAAATAAAAAACTATTGTATATATTGTTTTAAAATTTTCAAGATAAGTACATTATAGTGGTATAGTTAAACTCTACCTACTTCTTTCATAGGTTTTTAATTTTATTTGGTATTTGGAGATTTTTTACTAAAATGTTTGTACGCTATTTTAAATTTTCGAAAAATTCATTCTGTTGGAGAAAAGTTTTTAAAACTTTAAAAAATTAATAACGTTTAAATGCATGTCTAATAATATGTGTTTACAAAAATGCAAAAAATTATTAATGAAACTCGTAGTGTGTCATTGTAGGGCTGCGCGCCGTGTGTCGTCAAACTTTTTAAAATTTATAAACAAGCAGTTACATTTAATTCCATAAAAAAATTCTTAATTAAGAGAGAATATATTCAGTTTAGAAATATAACTAAATAACTATAGAGAACAAATCCTGAAAAATTTATTTCTTTTAAATAGTAATAATAAAAGTTATGCAAACCAAGAAATCTAACTTGAAGGGTTGCTTAAAGGTGATTTCTCCCCTTAAGTAAAAGAATAACTGTGAAGTATCATTGTAGTAAAATAAATACCCAAATTTAGCCTTTGCCGATTGTGGCACAAGAAAATAACATTCTATACTATATGAAAAAATTTAAAGATGGAGTTTAAACTAAAAAAGAATTAAAAGTTATAATACTTATTTATTAAAAGTTAATAACAATTGTTTTTTGTCGTAAATCCTTAATTATTTCATTAATAATCAAATTAAAATCAAAGTTAATTACACAACAATGAGTAGAGTTCAAGTGCTGCCATCTGATAGTGATCTGTTACACATTGAAATGAGTTCGATTGAGATTTTTAGTTCTATACAAATTAGATTACAATAAAAATGAAGGTTTACAACTACGTTACTAGAAGTTACAACATTCGTAAGTACAAAAGTTCAACCTTCTACTTTTACACACTTTTGGGTTATGCTTGGATTAGTTAATATCCATTCTATTAAAATTTATTGTTACATAGAATAGTAGATAGAAATAAAAGGAGGTGCGCAGCTGATGTTTCACACGGCTTACCCCTTTCGATGAAGCGAACTAAGCCCAAGTTCTTTTCATGTTTCAACTTTAACCCTCCGAACCATAAAACTGTCGCCTACATACATACGTAGTTGTCACTTCAGATATATATGAACCTCCTGCCATAACCTTTTGAAAAGTGCTCTCTGAAGGACTAATACATTTGCGGGGAGCATGCTGTTCCAGCCCCTCTGAAAAGGTTAAAATGAAAAACCTGCAATCATTTATAAGATTTGTAACAGAAAATCGGGGGAAGAAACTGCAAAAAGACTGGGGAAAGAAACTCGAACTTAATGCGTACCTTGTTGTGTTACTCTGTAGTGCAAATTCTTTAAAATGTACCATACTGATGAAATTTTTACTAAGTAATATCATTAAGAAATAACAAATATATATTTTATATTTCTTTTATATCTTCGCACACCGTTTGGGGGAAATTATTATATTAAGACTTCCGACTACATACGCTAGCTATCAGTTCAGATAATATCTATGATCCTTCTGCCTTAAAATAGAAAACCTACAATCATTTATAAAATTTGTAACAGAAAATTGGAGGAAGAAACTGCAAAAAGACTGGGGAAAGAAACTCGAACTTAATGCGTACCTTATGGTGTTACGCTGTAGTGCAAATTCTTTGAACTGTACCATACTGACGAAATTCTTACTAAGTAATGTTATTAAGAAATAACAAATACATATTTTAGATCTCTTTTATATCTTCTCACACCGTTTGTGGGACATTATTATAATAAAACTTCCGACTACATACGTTCGCTATCAGTTCAGATAATATCTATGAACCTCGTGCCTTAAAATAAAAAGAAACCCTACAATAATTTATAAGATTTGTAACAGAAAATCGAAGGAAAAAACTGCAAAAAGACTAGGGAAAGACTGGGAAACTTAATGCGTACCTTGTTGTGTTACTCTGTAGTGCAAATTCTTTAAAATGAACCCTACTGATGAATTTCTTACTAAGTAATGTTGTTAATAAATAACAAATATATAAATTATGTCTCTTTTAAATCTACGTACGCCATTTGGGGGGAGATTATATTAAATTTAAGTAAAAATTGATGTATTATAAATTACTATTTATGTGGAGATTTTAACTTTAAAATTTACTTTTATAAAATTTTCTCTTTAAATACTAATGTGTAGTAAATATATATGATTTCTACATTATGATTGTTGATTTTACTTAAAAGCAACACGCTTAAAAATTTTCTATTTTCTGCTTAATCTAGAATATCTCTATATTAATTTTTCTCCGATTTTCATATAATCAGGGAGGGAGAGTTAGATAAATTGCCTGATTGGCGTCTAGACAAATCAAGAAAGTCTATTTTCTAACAATGTGCTGAAAAATCTGTAAAATGCTTCATTTTTTTTAACATTGTGAGAGTGCAGCTTTTAGGTTTGCGAAACTGATTTGCTCGCCGCACTCCCACGTTGTGGGTTGAATGCCCAAGTTTTTTTCGCAACTGCAAGAAGCGTGTGGTGTGGTCAGAGAAAATAAGTGCACTTAAACTTCACCAAGTTTTGGAGAATTGTGATTGGTCTCCAGGAGGTGACTCAGGACCATCCTTGGAGTCCCGGTCCTTCTGGGCAGAGCCGGAAAAGGACTCATTGTAAAAAGGACAATGGAACAACGAAAGGATAATGGAAAAAGTGTAGGGTTGCCTGAGTCGAAAGAAGGAAGGTAAAGAATGCAGCGTTCTCTTGGACATTGGCAATTATTTTTAGGCATAGCACGGGGAGTGCTCCTTTTACTTTTTAATTTTTATATATTTTTTTGCATATTTTCTTGTCGTTTCTTCTAATTTTGAACATTGTAATATAGAACAGTGGTAATATACTATAATTAAAAGCAATGTAAAGGAACTTGGGCTTATGAATGTCTTCGAAATGACAATGCAATGTACTACACCACAGCATACATATAATTAAAGCTATAGATACTTCTGGAACTAAGGCATATAAAATTTACTTCCATTTACTTGTTTGTGTTTAATGGGAATTGAATTTTTAAAAAAATAGAATATATTCAGAATAATATTTAAAGAGTTTTAGAAGAAATATTCAAATGAAGTTATTCACCGTCACGGCTTATCTTTAAAACCGTCATTTTACTTTACCATAAAACCCACTATCGTTTAGTCTACGCAGCTTAAATTCATTCTCTGTATTAAAAATAAAGCAGTGAAATTTTATATCTGTTGCATTAAGGATTGTATTTACGAGCGTAGCAACTGCAAGCCTTTGTAAGTGCGTTGTCCAGTAGTTGATATTATGGTAATCAGCATTTTTGCAAAATATATTTAAGAGGCGGAAGATGAATAAAGCTTTTTATTAGAAATTTTACGAGCCGTTTTTGGAAAACGTATAATATTTTTAAAGGAAACTCACATCTCTCATTACTTGAATTCTGCATAACAGTAAATCCCAATTTCGTACAATAAATATTGTTTTTCTGAAATCCTAAAAAGAGTAAAAGAGAAAAAAAATCATGAAATTATTTATATGCTATAAAACCACTTTATCTGCTAATCGCATTATTTTATACTTAATTAATCAGTTATTTAAATACACATTTCTATTGCTTAAATCTTGCTAAAATTTAATACAACTATTTTTCCAGTTAACTATCTAAAAATTATTATTATTATTATTATTATTATTATTTGCAAACAGTTGTTAAATGAAAGTTCTTTCTTCTATAAGATCACTTAGAAAATGGGGTACTAAAAATAAGTAGATGTTATTAAAGATGTACTCTACAGTTAGAAATATTTCATTCATAAAAATATATTTATGTAATTATATTATTTTGTATATCTTAGTGAACAGGGTATTGAACAGAATATATAAAAATGATGTAACTTGATTTGAAACTTGTTTTTATATAAAAAGCATTTTGCCATCAGTAGTTCAATTTTCTTCTAAAAAGTATACATAAATAAATTAAATGTTAAAGAATATAAATCAGAACGGAAAAAGTACTATAAATATATACGTAAAACTAACATAACGATAGCTGTTTTTATCTAAGTAATTAATTTTTTTTTACTTCTCTAGTTACAAAAAGCTATTTTGTACTATCCTTTGCCTGATTAAATGTATCACTAATAACAGAATTTCTTCCTTATTGAAGCGTTATACTGCACCATAATCTTTTATTTTGGATGAAAAACATGCCAATAGGAAGTATTTATTATTATTCTCACTTGTGATCCCCATTGTATATCTCAAAATTAATTCAAATCTATTTTCAGGCAAAATATTTTCTACAAGACAAGGAGAAACATAGTAGTAAATATTTTATTCATTACAATATTTTGTAATAATACACAAGTTCAATTTAGAACAAAACTGTAATTTTCCGGGAGAAAAGAAGTACTTTGTGTCACTGTTTTAAGTTAAGTGTCAAGGTTATATCGGAATTATAGAGTTAAATGTATTACAATCAATCATCGGTTTCTGAAACTCGAAAACAACTGGTTACAACACGAATGATGGATATAGGAACAACATTTAAAAACTTATTGCTGGAACATAGTTCAGAAATACTTATTAATAAATATTACAATACAATTCTATATATTATTTATAAAAATTAATGAAATGCCTTCAGAACACACTGCATCTCACAATTATCATAGTTATCATGGGCTATGATGAAAAAAATGGTTACAACAACAATGATGGTTATAGGAACAACCATTTTAAAACTTATCGACAACTGATAGTTCAGAAAAAAATACATATTATAATTATACAGTTCTATATATTATTTATAAGAGCTAATGAAACGCTTTTGGACCACATTTCCTCTCACAACTATCATTGTCATCGTGGGTTGTTTTTATTTGTGGGTATAATATTTTTTTTAAATGGAAAATAATACATTTTTTAAAAGAACTTTCAAAAATAATGTTTTTGTAACTGTTAATTATTTACGCTATCTCATTACTCTCAGAGTACTCTTGTCTTAAAATTTCAAAGCATCTGAATACAAACAATGATTAAAGTGTTCAGTCATATTTATTTACTGGGTATTTTTCAATTTCAATTACACATCTTCACTTTTCAAATTATATTTATTTTAAAATTCCATGTTGAAATCCACGACAGTTAAAATCCACGGAGTGAAAAAAACATTTCATCTTCTCCCCCATTTTTGTAAAAACGAGTTTTAAATCACAGTTTAACTACCACATAATTAGTCGCAATTAAATAAAGTGCAAGAAGAACAGGCGAATATTTTGCTAAGACCGTTTTTATCAAATCAAAACTGCTGGGAGTAATCCTGTTTAAACAAATACTCCCAAAAAGTGCCTCACGCCTTCCGACTGGTAAATTTTTACTCTGTATACTTTTACAGATTTAAAACAGGTTTTCTTTTAATGAATACTCATAAATGTCTTATAAAATTTTAGGAATCATTCACAACTGGATAATTTAAATATTATCTACATCAGAGTGACAAAAAATATTTTTCGTATCTGATATACAAATGTCTGACAGTATATAAAAGACACTAGCTGAAAAACCATTACATATTATTAACCATTACATATTAGATAAGCTTGGTATTTTACCTAACAACACCATATAGGTATACAATAGTACTTCAAAATTAAAACAGAAACAGCAAATGAGAATAAAATTTTAGTAAAAGTATATTTTAAATAAACTTTTTATAAAGTACTAT
The DNA here is from genome assembly GCA_032207245.1 of Pardosa pseudoannulata. NCBI lineage: Eukaryota > Metazoa > Arthropoda > Arachnida > Araneae > Lycosidae > Pardosa > Pardosa pseudoannulata. The sequence goes on from CM063506.1 coordinate 10,534,523, forward strand.
TTATAAAATATTTCCATGCTCGAAGAACTGCATATTTGCATGATTTATTCCCGATATTTTTAAGGGACATCTCACATTATAACAACATTTTTATTCAGTATATGTGCTAGTAAGGGTACATATGTTATATATGTATATGTGTGTATATGTTATATATATATATATATATATATGTGTGTGTGTGTGTGTGTGTGTGTGTGTGTGTGTGTGTGTGTATGTGTGTGTGTGTGACCGGTATATTTGAAAAATCAATAAAAACTAAACGGACAGTAATAGAAATTTACAGTTTATTGCAATATGCTTGGGACAATAGTTAATTTTCAGGCAGACAAGCTTTAAAATTCGTTACAACATTCCGCAACACATGGCGCTGAAGTCTGGAAAAATCTAAACTACTATATTTGTCTGTGTCTCCTAAAAGACCAGGTGTTCTGCCACTATCCAGATACAATTGAATAACTGGAACAGTACATCTGTTCTGCATGTGAAGCCATCTCGCTTGACACATTTACACGGGTTTCAGATAATTTCGTTCTGAGAATACGCCATATTATTGCTGCGCATGGTGGATATCTGGAAAATATCGTAGTTTAGATTTTTCCAGACTGCAGCGTCATCTGTTGTGGAACATTGTAACTAATTTTGAAAGTTTGTCTGCCTAAAAATTTAATATTGTCCCAAGCATATTGCAATAAACTGTGTATTTCTATCACTGTCCGTTTAGTTTTTATTGATTTTTCAAATATACCATTCATTTTTGAAACACCCTATATATATTGATAACAATATGATGTTGTTTTTTACCCCAATTTGATATTTTCGTTCACTTTCAAATGCTATGACAAATACTAGGATCTACTGCTTATTCTTAATTCCAAACGATTCTAGACAGCCAGTAGTGAACTCCTATTTGCAGAAATTCTCCTTGTTCATAACTGACACTAGTACATTCTAACTTACTGTCGAAAATTGTGGCGATGAGTAATTAAGTATGAGACAACATATTCTGTCTAAGATCTTTTTAGCATCTATATGATAAAAATAATCCTACCCCATACTTATAAAAAAACCATACTATTAAAAAAATAAAATGGGTAAAACTATGTTTTCTACACCGAATGCGTTAATTGTTGTAAGATAACAGTGTTTAATTTTCAGGTATCACTGTAACAAATAACGCTTTATTATGAACTAAAACCTAATCTATTTCTGATTATTGTAGTACGATTATATTAATACTATTACTAAAATACAAAAAAAAATGTATGATCCTTTTTTCTTTACTAATGAATTATTGAAATTTAAAGAATTTCACTGCTTTACAGTTCAGTTCTGTATTCCAGTATAAAGTTTTATAGATTCGAATATATAGAATACATATGTATCTAAAAAGTATTTTAATTATGGAAATAACCTAGTTTTGTATAGTAAATCGGTTTTAATTTTTATCCTCACATTTAGCATTTTTATCCTGACTGGTAAATATATTTTAAGTTATTTTTCAAAAATGTTTATAGCTATGGTAAAATCTTCTCGTATACTGTAATTCTGTTAAAAAACTCTTAGACTGGATGTTTTAGCATTCATGAAATAGAAATGAAGTCCTGTAATAAATCAAATTCCACTAAAACAAGATTTAAAAAATGAACACACCTCTGCTATTTTTTTCTACAAAGAGTACGTGAGGTGTTGCAGGATAGTATTGCTTTCCTTACATGTGACACAGTTGCTTGTTCGCTCATATTTCGTAATTATTCTTTACACTGTTACAGAGATTGTATATGAATATTTAAACATTCGCGCTCGTGGAGGTAGGAAAGAATTCTCTGAAGAATAGAAAAAAAATGTGAGACAAGGAATATAATTTTTTCACCTTATATGAGGTGACTGGATATTTTCAAATCATCTCTATGTTTCGAAAATTCACAAGACAAAGCATATCTTCACAAAAAATTTTAAGACTGCTTCTAAAAATGAAATTTAACCAAAAGAAAAAAATATTTTAATGCATAACATTCTTTTCCTTTGTATGATATATTTAGTATGAACATATCTGTTTTTCTCTAAAAAACTATCCTACATTTTTATAGAATAGTTTTATATATTTTGGTAGGTAAATTGTGTTGAGGAACATGTTGTAGACTTACTGTAGATTGAATGTGTTTCACAATTCAGGAAGATTTCTGTGTCAGTATAGTTGATACTATATTAAGATATGTATACAGTAAGTATTTTTATTGCTTTTTTTTTACTTTTTTTGTATACGCATTAAAGGAAAGTAAAAGAATTGAATTCAAGATGTTTACTGTTTTAGACCTCCCTGAGTACAAATATATTATATTTGAACAATATTTGTGTGTGTGACAACACGCTAACTGAAGTACTTTTTTTAAATTAGAGAGATAGAACAAAGATTAGAAAATAAAACAAAGGATAGATACTTTTCCTTTGTGTAATTATTAAAGAGAAATTAAAGAGAAATTAGAGAGATAGAACAAAGATTTCAGAGATAGAATAAAGGATAGATACTTTTCCTTTGTATGAAAAATTTAGAATGAACATATCTGTTTTTCTCTAAAAAACTATCCTATATTTTTATAGGATAGTTTTATATATTTTGTTAGGTAAATTTCTATAGGTTAAAAAGTTCTCGTGTAGGCGAACATGTTGTAGATTTCCTTGTAGAGTGAATGTGCTTCACAAATCAAGGTTTTTATGTCAGTATAGTTGATACTGCATTAAGATATGTATACAGTAAATACTTTTATTGCTCTTTTTTTTTACTTTTTTGTATGCGCAGTAAAGGAAAGATAAAAAAATTTCGAATTCAAGATGTCTACTGTTTTAGACCTCACCGAGTAGAAATATATTATGTTTGAACAATATTTGTGAGTGTGACAACAGGCTAACTGAGGAACATTTTTAAATTATAGAAAGATAGAAATTATATTATTTATATTATAGAAAAATTCCAGTTTTCTATCGAACTTTGGTTTACTTCCAATAACTGAAAGCAGCAATTTACTTACTACTTCTACTTATTGAATTGCTACTTCCTGCTACATATACTTCCTGAGTACATATATATTATTTTGAACAATATTTGTGTGTGTGTCAACACTCTAACTAAAGTACGTTTTTAAATTAGAGAGATAGAAATTAGATTACTTATATTATAAAAGAACTGTAGTTTTCTATCAACTTTTGGTTTATTTCCAGTAACTGAAAGCAGAAATTTACTTACGACTTCTACTTACTAAATGGCTACTTCCGGTTACTATTTTATTTACGATATTTTTATTTAAGTACATAAAAAACATATTAGTGACATATATTATTTATGTAAAAGTGATCATATATTTTCTAAAAGTAAGCAAAACGTGACTAATGAAAGTAGCAACTTTTCTTTTCTAGGAGTATACCAGAAAGTTCATGGAATGCTACTTTCTCCATTTTTTTACTCAGATCAATTCAATAGTGCTTTAGTCTTTACTATTTTTTATCAGTAAATCAGGTAGTATTTCCAAATGCAGTAATCCTATATCTGTGATGCTCATTTTGCATTTAAATGAGTGTAAAGAAGAAATGTTCATACAGTCTATCTGTTGTACCTCAGGGCAGTTTCTTTACGTTATCACTTCTTTGATCCTAAATGAAGCACCTTCCAATTCAATCCTGTTTTAGCCTTAAATGGTTTTTATCAGTTAATCGAATAGCATTTGTAAATTAATTAATCCTAAATCCATGACATTTAGTTTGCATCTGAATTAGCTTGAAGATTAGATTCTACCTGTTGTACCTCAGAGCAACTTCTTTATTTTATCCCTGCTTTGATTCTAGATGAAACACCTAACACTTTAAGATTTTTTTAAAAAATCCATTATTCGTGTAACCATTTGAATTTTTATAACTAATAAATTTTTAATGTTCCCATTTGATAAACATAATAACTCTGAGCACATCAGGCATAAAACTGTCATATATATCAAACCTTTTCGTATTCAGTAAAATTCTTTTAAAGGCAAATCTCATTCAGAATCCTAATTCATTATTTGATTAGGGATATGCATTTATGAATTTATGAAATAAAAATTACCAAAAGAAAATTGTTCAAGGTACATCATGGCAATGTACATTTATCCTACATGAAAGTAACTGTCAAAATATCAGAAAAATACAAAAAAAAATTTAATTAAAATACATGTACTAAATAACAACTTGTAGGACTAAAATAATGAATGAGATAATATTTGTAACATTTCTTTAGCAAATTGAAAGAAAATACCAATAAAACCTAAATATAAGTATAATATATAACATATACTATAACAGGTTCCTCTATTCGATTCCTTTGTACTGGCATATTGCCGTAAATTGAAGCCAACATAAGTAAGAACAAAAACAGATAGATTTCCTCAGTCCGCTGGACATTTATGACTATAACTTATTTTTTGTTCACCTGAAATAGACATATAACATTGTTAAATAATCCAAAAAATTCAAATACAGATGAAAGTGTATAGAACTGACATTCGTATCGGATCTTTCACTGTAGAAGAATAAACCATAATCATTAAGTACTTTTAGACAAATATAGACATGTCTTAGTAAACTCATGAAATGCATATCCTAAATACCAGTCATTAAATAAAGACATGAAAATATTCTTGACAAAAAAAAATTAGAAAAGACACTAGTAGAGATATATAAAAAGTGGATTTAGGAAAACAACGTAAGCAAAAATCATCAGAGTTTTAAAAAAATCAAGTAAATTATTTTGAAGTTTGAAAATTATAATCATTTGGTAGTTATCATGTAGGGAGTGCGTATGAAACAAAATAAAAAATAAGGAAATTATTAACTTTTGCTATATCTACTACTATACCTGATATTATACCAACTACCAGAATTAAAATTTACTAAACTTAAATTACTAAAACTTAAAAATAGATTAAATCTATTAAGTCTTCTTCATCCTCAACCACCAATTACAAAAATAAATCTCCATTTTATAAAGTGAACATTTTATTTAAAAAATAAATTAACAGAGCGAGATCAAGTCTTATGTACTATTAGAGAGATGCCAAAAGGGTAAATATACAGTGATCCATACCAAAAATATCTTTGTAAGAAATTTATCTAAATTAGCAGACAGACATTATTTTCATTTTTTTTACAAATACCAGGAATTTGTCAACTAAGCCATTATCTTTCTAGCTTTCCATTATTTTTGAACAACTGAAGAAGAATTATGTAATATAGTGCATATGTCCGAATGTTCCGACTTCATAGGTCACCCAGAATTGTATAAATTATAGTTAGGAGAATCATTAAATTCAATCCTAAACAAATGAAAGCTAAAGTAGGCGTATCCAGTTTAAAAGATGAAATATGGCATCATCAGAGACACAAGAAAACCTTGAGATATTGTAAGCCAGGTCCTCCTAGGAATTATCTTTAGCATAGATCGGTGCTTCTTAAACTTTCATTATTTGAGACCTAATTTTCAATCATTATTTTTATCGCCCCTTGTCACTAAAGTTACAATACAGCCTTAATTATAACCTGTAAAAATAATACAGATAAGCATTAAATTAATTCATATTTGATAACACTGATCCACTGCATTGGCAAAATCAGAATTCTTTGTTACATTTGTGTCTAGCCCCTGACCTCATTGATATTTTAAACTAATTGATACACTGTGTACCCATGCGTAAAAATCAAAAATAGGGAACTGTGCTCTATTTAAATTTTAGAATTGCAGGGTTCTTCATACTCATACAGTCCTTTTTGTGTAGAACACAAGTGAGCTTATGGGAGTCAATAGTAATTATTAAACGTACTCTTAATTAAGTATTGATAAATTAATTATAAACTACATTGAGAAGTACTGATAAATTTATAAATATATTATACCAGTGTAAATGAGTATTTTATTTATGTCAGAATGAATTTTGTTTTGCAAGTTAACATTTTAAAATAATTTCAATAAAATTCAATATATATCTTCTATTTTTCGATATTTTTTTGATTCACAAGTAGGGTTATCACGCACCCCTACGAGGCTGTACCTCTTAGTTTGAAAACCTATGGCATATATGGGTAACTTTTATTTGATAATTGAGTCCATAAATATATCCTACAAGTATTGCATTTATAGATTTTATCTTCAAACAAAATACTTAAAATTTCAGTAGATTTTAGATTCTTCTGAACATATTTGTCAGCAAATAAAAATTTTCCTGTGATTACTGAGTTTGTAATTACTGAATTCCTGTAATTACTGAGTATTCAATATATACCTTCTACTTTTCTATATGTTTTCGCCTCACAAGTAGGGTTATCACGCTCTCTAGGAAGCCGTACCTCTCAGTTTGAGAATAGCTAGCATATATGGGTAACTTTCATTTGATAATTGAGTTCATAAATATGTCCTACAAGTATTGCATTTGTAGATTTTTTTCTTCAGACAAAAAAAAATTCAAAAAATTTCAGTACATTTTAGAATTTGTTGAACAGATTTGTCAGCATATAAAATTTTCTTGTAATTACTGAGTTTTCTTTTCATAATACAAAAACTTCCTATTTCTTTTAGAAATTACTTTATGGTGCAACAATAAAGCAAAATAACTTTCTCTGGATGGGCGAAATTTCATAAAAATCGAGTTCTTTTTACGACATTTCTTATTATTTTTCTTTCAAAAAGCATTAAAAACCACCTTGTTAGAAGAGTCATTAATAGGCACCAAGCACAATTAGTTCTTTAACTCTCCCATTTTTTCGTGCCAAGAAGTAAAAGCAGCAGCTAAATCTTAATTACATATCCTTTAAACTCAGTTAGTGAAAAATAATTTAAGCAAAGAAAAGGGAAATTGCCTTTCGTCCTTGGGTAAAAAGTAATGTTCTTTTTTATCGAGAAAAAGTGCTGTCACATAATGTAATTAAAATCCATATTACAGCTGTAATTAAACGTTTAAAGTAATTGTATATATTTATAGTTTAGAAACATCCGAAGCTCCTTTTAAAACCATTTTTTCTCAGTTCAAAAGTATAAAGTATTAAAGATAAACATACTTTTGTTTTTGTTTTTAGGTTAAGTCTCAGTTTTCCTTCAACTGAAAAAAAAGTAAATTTTCGAAAATTAATGTGATTATTTAAATTTAAACGTTTGGATTAAATGGCTCAAAAGCATCTTTTAATTCTACTTAATACAACTAGAAATCTTAATTGCTAATGTAACTTAAAACGAATATAAATGAAATGAGTAACTAGATTTCCGTTTTACAGAATTTTAATTTCTTGAAGAAAGTAAAGGAAGTATTGTAATCACGAAATTTTCGGTGTTCAGATTTCATTGAAAATATTCATTTTGACTAGTTTATGCTTTATATCTCTACGTACATGCCAGAAAATATCAATTTTAACAATCATTGAATACATTTTAATTAGTTACGTCTTGACACGTAATTATAATAACCATAGAAAGAAGAAATTTGGTATTGAGGATTGTTGTAACACCTAATTAGATATCTCCATTTCTTATTGGAATCTTAATTCTATATAGCTAAAACTTTCAATAGAATACATATTAGCAGATATTCAATATAATGGATATCAAAACTGGCTAAAAAAATGAAAAATAAATAGCTGTTGAGCTTTAATCCTCTAAGCGGTTCGCACGTACAATTCAGCCAAACAGATGATGACTTCAAAACGTACAATTTTCGACTTCCAAACACGATCCGAAAATGGATGTAATGTACATTTTTGCCAGTGCTTTCCCCCATGGAGTTTTGAGGTAGGAGGGTCAGGTCGATTGTTTAGGAACTGCACCCATCTTTCACTGACATTTCTTGGGGGATGCACTCCTACCCCCTGAGGCACAAAGACGCTGACAGCTTTTAATGGATTTGTAAATCTCTATTTCGAAGTATTTAGTTTGTGGTAACAGATGCATCTCTAATTGCACCCCTTAAATATCTTTTATGACTATCGTAAAAAATATAAGTCTCTCAAAGAATATTTTTATTTGTACTTTTAGCATCCATTATTTCTTATGGGATAATATTCCAGACTTGACGAGCTTTATATGTATTAAAAATTAACAGTCTACAATATCTATTTATATATCTATATATAACCAGAAGTAAAGAGACAATAACGAGGGTGGGTTTCCTGTATTCCATTCCAGTCGACAAAGGGTGAAGGAAAAAATCATAGAACGATTTGGCCACTGACACAGTAAACCTTTAGCGTATTTTGTGGAGATTTTTTTCCTGGATGTTTTCCAATCGGAGGGTTAAGTTTTATATTCAGAACTGTTGAAACATCGAGCTATGTGGTGTAGTACATTGCTGTTGTTACTTCAAATTCATTAATTACCTTAAGTTTATTTTATACCGTCTATAATTATAGTAAAATTCCACTGATCTATATTACAATATTCAAATATAGAACAAAAGGAAATATGCTAAAAAAATATTTAGAAAAAAAAACTAAATGAAGCACTCCATGTGTTACACCTAAAAGGAAATAGATCAAGAGCCAAGAGCAAGCTGCCTTCTTTTCCTTCCTTCTCAACTACTACAGCAACCCTATACTTTTTCCATTATCCAATGCTGATGCGTTCGTTGTTCCATTGTCCTGTGCACAATGCGTCCTTTCCCGGCTATGTCCAGATTGACCGGGACTCCAGGCATGAACCTGAATCGTCTTTTCCACACTCCACTCCACACCCCTCCTGGAGTCGCGAAAAAATACTTGGGCATGCAACCCACAATGTGCGAGTGCGGCGAGCAGATCAGTTTCGCAAACCGTGCGTATAACATAGCTGCACTCTCACACTATGCACCTTCATTTATATTGCAATCTGCCTTATATACAATGAAAATTGTCGGTATAATAAATATTTAAAACCTTACCATGTGCTCCAGACGTATGTATTTAAGATTTACTCACTGTTAAATAAATATATACTACTCATTTTTCGAGCAAACTTCTACTCACTATTGAATAAGTATTCATTTTTTATATCATTAAAAACTCATATTTTAGCAGTTGTGTATTTGTACTTACTTTATCAAGTAATTGGAGAAGAACTGCGTTCAAAGTTTTTATTGGAGATCATATTTTCTATTCAAATAAAATATGTTTCAATAAAGTACAGAAAAAATATGTAAAAATCAATAGTTGTACAAAGTCATTGGGTTGATATATAATTTTTTTTAAATCAGGTAATAGTGCTTAAGACAAAATGCACAATATTTGACAAAGTATATGATATAATAGTTTATTTTCTTAAGGCGTTTGATCATTTCCAACACAAATTTCTATTAAATTTAGTATGTCTGATTAAAATGCTAGCATATGATAAGTAATTTACTTATATAAAAGTAGTTGCAATATTAGGAATAAAAATTGTTTTAATACTTCATTATCAATTTTTTCTGAAGCCACATAGAGAAAGCGCTCTTTCAGTGTTTTTTTTAATATTGCTGTTTATAGCTACTCTTTGTTTTTCAGAAAAAATCTTATTTTTTACAAGCATGTGAAGTAAATACTAAAAGAAAACAAAAAAATGAGCAACTTTTTAGTTGTATAAAATGCTTATAACAGTTGATATATATACAATATGGACAGATTAAGAATTTTTAAATTATTAATTTGAACTTATATAATCCAAATAATCTAAAGAGACATATTATATATATAGAAATCTAAAGAAGTTTATAGTCTAAAGAAAGAAAATGTTGAGTATCAAAGCAGATTGATATTTTTAATTATATATATCATAAGTTCATAATAGTTTTAATCAAAAAACATATTTGCATTTTTATAGTCATCTTTGTTGAAAGTCAATAAAAGCACTGTTTAATTTTCATTGCAGCCATATGAGAGAAGTGATATTTCATACAAATTTTCCCAATTTAAAATGATTATTTAATTTATATTAGATACGTGATTTTATAATATATATCAAACAATAGCAGCTTAAAATGTATAAACGATTGCATAAATAATTTTAATCATTTATTTACTTATAGAATTTTTTTTAAAGCATTCATTTTCAAAAAGTAAAAACTCATAAATCCACCAAATTACTTCCTCTGTTTAATAAAACATTTTAATTTACTCCAGTCTTTATAGCTCTTTGCAGAAACAGCGTGATTAAACGAAACTTGTGCTAGACTTTCTAATGTAATAAGAAACATAACTTCTAGAGCTCTCTGATCATAAAAGTAAATATATTCTGCCCTGCACAAACATTATGGAGTGAAAGCGCTCCAGCAAAATTGTAAACCTGGATTTCCACCCATATCTCACATGCTATATTAGACTGAACATACTTTGTTGGAATAATGAAGGCAAATTCATGGAATATCGTGCATATTTGGGCGTTCTCACTTTATAAACAGAGACTTTATTATTATTAATATTAATTATAAAATGCCTTGCGTTTCAAGTATCAATTTATTATAAGTGTAACCTATAATTATATAAAATAAAATATTTATGAAATTCGACTGCGTTTAAATGTCGATATTAGAGAAAAAAATTAGAAATATCGACTGTGGATTTATGTGAAAAACTACAATGTTACCTTTCCAAAAGAGTTCTTTTTTCGTCTTTACGATTTTTGAAATAAAAGTTATGACAAATTTCTTTTAAACAACAAACCGACAATTGTATTTAAATAACCGGGATTTATATCTTAAATGGATTTACTTTCAAAACAAATCATTAAATTTAAATTCTTATTTTATAAAGAAACTTTTGCTGATCATTTCAGTTTAATTCCAACATTTAAAGCTGACAGCTTGTGAGTGACAAAAAGAAATATTTTGTAAAAACTTTCTGCAATAAAAACTGAAATTGCGTTTTCTGAGAAACTATGTTTTGACGTTTTATGACTCAGAAAAAATAGTGATAACAAAAAAAGAATTTTTATATATGAACTTATATAAGATAATTTACATAATATTGTGAGCATCACCAATTAAAATTTTGATTGTAGAAGCAATTTCGGGAAAATTACAGCTGTTTTTATAAAATGTGTAGAAATTATTAAGAAATAGATAAATTGTTACTTGTGTGTTGAATAACTTTTATTATAGGTCTCAGATATAATTTAATTTCATTTATAGGTAACAGCAAATAATTATTTTTAGATTTGACATTGTTTTGTTACATTGTTTGCAACAAGTACCTAGAAACTTTCAGATTTTTTTCCACATATGTGTAAAACAAATTCTGCTTATTTTCCTTCATTTTTTATTTTTATTTGTTTTTATATCCGCAAGTAATCGTAAAAACAAATTTAAAAGCATTAAAGATCATTAATTTTCATTATATGGAAAGCAAAAGCAGTCGGTTACCCAATATCAACAATTAAAGCATAAACATGTTAAAAAAAACTTGAATAAGTCAAAATAATAACATTTTTAAAATTAAAAAGAAAAGTAATGAATAAAACAGGAAATTTCTGGAATAAATTAATACCTATGTAAAAATTAGATTTAATATTTTATGTATTTTATAAGATGGTAATCACAGGTAACATTATTGTGTAATTCAAAATTCTTATATTATTTCTAAAATTATATATTATTCTACTTCATAACATCATAATTTCTAAAAGTACTTATTTTTTATCACCTCTGTCTACAGTTCTTATCAGCACACATAGTTACTTTAAGATCCAGGCTGTCACATGGACGTTGTGTATGGCTTTCGAATGTGCAGGACAACATTTTTAAAATTAAAAAGAGAAATAATGAAAAAATAGGAAATATCTGGAATAGGTTAATACCTAAGTAAAAATTAGATTTAATATTTTTTATCCTTTGTAAAATGGTAATCACATGTAATATTATTATGTAGTTAAATATTCTTATATTTTTTCAAAACTTATATATTATTCTACATCATAACATCATAATTTCTAAAAGTACTTATTTTTTATCACCTCTGTCTACAGTTCTTATCGGCACACATAGTTCCTCTAAGATCTAGGCTGTCACATGGACGTTGTGTATGGCTTTCTAATGATCAGGACAACAAAATTGAAAATTAATAAAGAAAATTTCAATATGTAAAAATTAAATTTATTTGTCGAAATACTTTGTAAATATTTAATGTATTAAATATATATTTTTAAAATTTTCTAAATTTTTTCAATTTAAAACATAATTTATAAAATAATACATATAAACTATTTCCCAGGTTATGTCCATGGTTATTTTTTGTTAACGCATTGTGTGCTACATTTAGCAATTGTACAGAACGTTTTGAATAAAATTTATTATTCAGTTAAATTCAATAGATCGAAAATTATTTATTTTTAACCAACTTTTCGTATTTTTATGAAATATTAAACAAAAATTTAAATAGAAATTATATAAATAACAACCATAAAATTTTTGTAAACAAAAAATTTATTTTTTATGTAATTTATATGTATATCGTAAATATAAAACAAATTGAAATAGTATATAATTTTTAAAATTTTTAATTATTTATATATATATATATATATATATAATTAATATATATATATATATATATATATATATAAATTTTTACATTCCAGAATCTATGTAGTAGACAAGAACATTCGGCTTCTTTTCCTGTATATACCATTATTTTTGTACCCATAAACAAACCATGTTGTTACACTAACACGTACAAGTATGTGACCAGCTCTCAAGTATCAATCTTCATAAAACGGACTAGCATACAATATGCCCCGCATACAATAT
>CM063506.1:10552283-10574783 GCA_032207245.1 Pardosa pseudoannulata
GATAATCAACCGATCCGTGCTCTAGTAGATTCTGGAGCCTCCTTTTCTGTCGTCTCCGATAAGTTTCGTCGATACTTAAAGAAAGTTATGTTCGCTGACGTCAAGAACACTATGCTGAAAGTCGCAAATGGCAATTTTGTTAGGCCACTAGGAAAATGTGTTCTGCGTGTCGTGATAAATAGACGAGAGCTGCCTGTTGAATTCATCGTCCTACAGCATTGTAGTCACGACGTAATCCTCGGCTGGGACTTTTTGGAAGCTTCTCAAGCTGTGATAGACTGTGGCAGAAGTGAACTGTTGTTAGAAGATACTGGCCAAGAAACCAAAGCACTAGACGCTTGGAAGGTGTATGCCACGAAGGACTACAGGCTTAAGCCACGCTCAATGACGAGAATAGCAGTATCAGGACTAGATGTCGGAAGAAACATAAGCGTAATTTTGGACGGCAATAGACACTTGCTGCTCGAAAGAAACCTTGCCATACCATCTATGGTATCCTTATACCATAATGGACGAAGTGAAATTTGGATTGCCAACATGCAAGTTAAAGATCAAGTCATTCCTAAAGGAATGTACGTAGGCGAAGCTGAGCTATTGGATGAAGGACATATATGCGAGATTGCGGAAACAACAGAAAGTACTAGTACTCTACAGGACCCGACGAATTCCAATATAGATTATACCAAGATGATATCCCCTGAGTTGAGCAGCGAAAGAAAACGCAAATTAGTCGAGCTTCTACAAGCCTTTCCGGGAATCTTTACAAAAGCTAACAGGTCGACAGCCGCAAAGACAAATGTGAAACACAGGATCAATACGGGTGACCATGCTCCAATCTACCAAAGGGCTTACCGAGTTTCACCGACTGAAAGAAGCATAATTAGAGAAGAGGTTCAGAAAATGCTTGACCAAGGTATTGTCCAGCCATCTGAGAGTCCATGGTCATCTCCTGTGGTACTGATAAGAAAAAAAGATGGTAGCTGGCGTTTTTGCGTGGACTATCGCAAACTGAATAGAATAACGAAGAAGGATGTTTATCCTCTGCCCCGTATTGACGATACTCTAGACTGTTTAAAAGGCGCCAAGTTCTTTTCTTCCATGGATCTCCGATCTGGTTACTGGCAGATAGAAGTGGATGAAGCGGATCGTGAAAAGACTGCCTTTATTACTCCAGAAGGGTTATACGAATTTAAAGTCATGCCGTTTGGACTTTGCAATGCACCTGCAACTTTTGAAAGAATGATGGATAATTTGCTACGCCATCTTAAATGGACTATGTGCCTATGTTACTTGGACGACATAGTAGTTTTCTCAGAAAGTTACGAAGACCACCTTATCCGATTAAGGACAGTTCTGAAATGCATTCAAGAAGCTGGACTCATACTTAACTCCAAGAAGTGCCTTTTTGCTGCTCAAGAAGTAAAAATCCTAGGCCATCTCGTATCCAGTAGCGGTGTCCGTCCAGATCCTGACAAAGTGAAAGCCGTGACCAATTTCCCTACTCCACAGAACTTACATGACGTACGAAGCTTTCTTGGGCTTTGCTCCTACTTCAGAAGGTTCATTAAGGGCTTTTGCTATCTTGCCGAGCCCCTTCAGGTGCTGCTGAAAGGCGATGCGAAATTTCATTGGGGTTCTAAAGAGGTAGAGGCTTTTGACAACCTGAAGAAAGCGCTTACATCTGATCCAGTATTGGGGATATTCGACGAAAGATGTCCTACAGAAATTCATACAGACGCCAGCGGATATGGTATTGGAGCAGTTCTGATTCAAATTCAGAATGAAGTCGAGAAGGTCATAGCCTACGCCTCTAGGACCCTGACAAAGGCCGAAAAAAATTATTCTACTACAGAACGGGAATGCCTTGCTGTCGTATGGGCTATCAATAAATTCCGGCCATACCTGTTTGGAAGACATTTTACGGTTGTAACAGATCACCATTCATTGTGCTGGCTTATGAATCTCAAGGATCCCTCAGGCCGACTGGCAAGGTGGGCTCTTCGACTCCAAGAACATAATTTTTCAGTAAAATACAAATCGGGTAGGAAGCATAACGATGCCGACGCTCTCTCGAGGAATCCAGTAGACGAAGAGACTGAGACGCAAGATCAATTTTTAGCAGTAACTACTAGTATAGACCTCGCTGTCGAGCAGAAGAAAGATCCAGACATAGCAAAAATGATCCTTCCGAAGATCGGATCATCCACCGAAAGGCAATTTGAGTTAATTGATGGAGTCCTATGCAGAAAGAATTTTGATCCAGCTGGAAAGACATGGTTGCCCGTCATTCCCAAACATCTACGTGCAGACATACTTAAACATTTTCACGACGCGCCTACCGCAGGGCATCTGGGCTTTGCGAAAACGTACGACAGGATCCGGAAAAGATTTTATTGGCCGGGAATGTACCGAAATGTTGTTAGATATGTCATGCACTGCCGAGATTGCCAAAGGAAAAAATCAGTTACACAACTACCACCTGGACGCCTGGTTTCTATCCCTCCTGCTGTCGCACCATTTCATCGAATTGGGATAGATCTGCTTGGGAGATTTCCTAAATCTGCCCATGGTAATAAGTGGATCGCAGTATGCACCGATTATTGTACCCGCTATGCAATAACTAAAGCTTTACCAACTGCTGAAGCCGAAGAAGTAGCCAAGTTCCTGCTCGAAGAGATTCTTCTAAAACATGGAGCTCCTCGAGTCATTATTACAGATCGTGGTGCCGTTTTTCAATCCAGACTTGTTTCCGCTCTCGTCGAATTGTGTAATATCGATCATCGCATGACGACGGCCTATCATCCCCAGACAAATGGTTTGACGGAGCGCCTTAACAAAACTCTAGCCGATATGCTGTCCATGTATGTTAACACCGAACAAAAAAACTGGGACGAAATTCTACCATTTGTGACGTTCGCCTATAACACTGCTAAGCAGGAGACAACAGGATTCACACCGTTCTACCTAGTTCATGGACGTGAAGCCGAAACGACTCTGGACACGATGTTTCCATTCTGCCCTGATGATGCAACTAACGATTACATAGCCAAGACTATTTCCAGAGCAGAAGAGTCGAGACAGTTGGCTCGAACGCATACTCTGAGAGCGCAAGATAAAGACCGTCGACGTTATGACTCCAAGCACCGAATGGTGTCTTATAGTCCTGGAGACCTCGTATGGGTTTATACCCCGGTCCGAAAGGTCGGTCTTTCAGAGAAGCTCTTAAGGAGGTATTTCGGTCCCTATCAAGTGTTGCGCCGTCTATCCGACGTTACCTATGAAGTGCAAGATTTCGATCCTTCCTCCCGAAAAAGAAAACCAAAAGACGTTGTCCATGTTTTACGTATGAAGCCGTACCATGATCCGACGAAGCAGACCGAAAGTGAAGATGGACGTAATCCATGTGTCGTCCTTCCGGAAGAGAGGTCAAAAGAAATTTACAAGGGACCTGTGACACGCTCCAGATCTAAATAGCAGCGAGACGCTGTCTTTTTGAGATGGGAGCAATGCCGCATAAAGTAACTTAGCCAACTAGCTAAGTGGCCGAATGGTCAAAGCACGCGATCCAGACCCGGAGATTGTGGGTTCGATGCTTGACATGGCAGTTTATCCAAAGTACGGATTTTTAATTTAAAAATATTGTTTATTGTTTCCTTATGTTCTTGAATATTCTAGATCTTTCTTTAATATGTAAATTAGTTATTTCTCGAATGTTCTGTTCGGGTATAAAAGCTGATACCCACTAGTTGTAGGCAACTTCTCGGTCTTGTAAAGTTGCGAGTTGCTACTTAGCTTCAATAAATTCTTCTGTTACGTTAAACGGTGTGTTCATTCGAATCTTCGTCACAATATATATAATATATATATAAATATACAAAATGTTTGCTAAACATTTCAAACGTGCATTAACATAAATTTGTGTATCATTTTTAAACTTTAATTTCATTTTGGGTATTAAAACTTTGATAGAATTAAATAATTTCATAAAATAAAATTCAAAAATCCTGTAAAATGATTTCAAAAAATTAAATTTAAATTACATATTCAATTAAATATAAAAGCATCTAAAATGTTCAAAATATAGTATTGAGTAATAATAAGACTTTTATTAATATAACAGTGTTTTAAAGAGAAAGAATTATTTCACTACATATTTGATTTTAAGTGTATTAGTGTGATAGATTAATTATTATATTACAATTGTATAAAAATTCATAACTCTAAGTTAATAGTTTACAAAAAAAGCTTTGCAGTGATCATTATCCCATTAAAGGTATGTTTGTAGATATAACGTGCGTCAAATAACTACTATATTAAAAAATAGGTTATAGATATATAGTATATATATATATATATATATATATATATATATAAATATATATATATATATATATATATATATATATATATATATATATATATATTAGACATAATGCTCTAAAAATTCGAAAAATTATTTAGTTGTATATTAGGGATGATTTAAATATTTGTTAATAAAGGGAGACTGCTATTTAAGAACGAAGAAAACATTTTGCTGATATGTGCAGAGCTAATTTTAGAACATCCGGAGGATAAATTGTTACAGAACTTCGTCATTTATAAAGATACTTTTCTGACACTTTAGGTTTACTCAATTAAAAATAAAATCGAAATTTTAAGACAAACATAAGATTTTTGGTTAAATATTTATTTGTAAAAGCATGAAAATTTTAAGTATTGCTCCTAACTGAAAATGTAATCATTAAAATATTTGTTCTAGGCTTTCTGAATGTAATTATCAGAAAGTTGCTATTATATAAATATTTGTAAGAGAAAATTCGATAAGGGCTAGAAATTGATAATCAAATATATTCCTAAAACTAAAAATAATATAAATATTTTTACAAAAACTGAACAAAATAGAAATTATAGAAAATGTCAATGTGATTTAAAATGTATAATCATAGAAATGCATGCCTATATATATACATATGAATAAAAATATGTACGAAAAATGAAGAGTATAACTGTAAAAATATTTCATGATGTTTAAAAATAAGACTCATAATGATACGAATATTTTTACAAAATCTGAATAAATAAATTTAGGCAATGAGATCTTAAATATCTAATCATAAAATATATGTCAGAAAAATAAAAAATATAATCATGTAATAGAAAAATTCATACTAGACCCATAAAGTATCGTGGTAAAAATGTTTATCTTACAAACTAAAGGATACAGTTAGAGATATATTTGCACAGAAATTGACTGAAATAAAGATTTTTAATAACTCGGTACTTCATTTTTAACATTCTCCCATACAACTCTGTGGATTTTGTTGACCATTTTTATTATAGGAGCACCATATAGGCAGGAAACTTTACTAAGACAACACAAACAAAGTGGTCCTAGGAATTTAGAAACAGGGATCAAGCAAAACACCCTCCAGATTAGGCCTGTCACCTCCAAAGTTATTGGAATACACGGCGACCATAAACCTATATTACGTATCCCATATCCATCAATGAAAACGGTGTATTTTTAGCTGGCTAGAGTGCTGAGCCCTCAACTCTCAAGTTAGAGATCACTGCCTTTGCCGGCTGAGGAAATAAACATTGATTGTACCTAAATACAGTACAATTTTTAAAATATATTTCACGTAGCATTACAAACCCACTTACCTTCACTAATCGAAAGAAGGTTGTGATCTGTCGTAGATAATGTTGCAGTATTTATTTAATTTGATTTTAAGCAACCATGTGAACTCTGCTGCTACGCGTAACAGAATTAATTTATATTGTAAGCAGCCACTGGAGATACAGAATAAAACAACCACAAAACTGTTTATTTATTTAGCGCGTGCATTTACATTATTAAGTTGCTATCAGTATATGGCAGTTACTCAAATTTCCAGTCTCTGGTTTCTGAACAAAGTATTAATATTTTACATTTCTAATTTCTAACATACTTAAGGACCTGTTACTTTATGCATTTGATTTACAACAGAGGAAGGAGAACTGCACTAGAGGAGAGATTGCTAAAAAGCTACTCTATCAGTTTTTGAAGCTATTTAAAACATCAGCCGGGCTAAACCAATCAACCCTCTAGATTGACAGGAAGCTTGTCTGGTAATTATTGATAGTCTATGTGTCCTGAAGCAATAATCTAGGTATTTTTTAAGCGCAGCGCTAAACGCCAGAATTACATAGACTGCTCTGTCGTAATTCAGATTTATTTGGCAAAAATGAATGCTCGTGGTTTGGAAAGGAATGGTATTGACTTGGACGAGTGGACGAGATCAATGCCTTTCAGCCTCAGACCAGCACAATTCTCTATTTTTTAGGTATCTTAAGTCCCATGCTGAGTGCTTGTTTTCTCTGATGATTTAAAATCTTCAGGGATGATGGAGTCTGATAAAGCTAAACTCTTCCCTTGCCTTTTTCAGACCATGTAGATCAGCGGATCTCTACCAATCTTTGGTATCTTAAAAGCTTGGAGATGTTTTTTCTCGGTTAACAACCTTTTCGCGTATTAGAATTTTAATAATCACATGTTTCAGTTTCTAAAGAATTATCTATATAACATAAATTACCAATATAATATATAGTAACACTTTCGGTTGTCATTATTATTAATGCATTAATTATTAATACAAATAATAATTTAGATGACACATCATTTATTTTAAACAAAATTTAAAAATACAAGTATAACGGGTGTGCAAGGAAATCCTGTAGTGAGTGTAGTCGTGTAGTCGTGTAGTCATGTCAAAATATTTATGTGTTTAGTCAACATTAGAAACTGAAAACCCAATCGTTGTTTTTTCTCAATGTACTTTGAAAATTATTTATTTCATTAGGTATATACTTGTGTTAAAGTGGTTTGAGTTTGTAGTCGATATTCTTCTTTTTAAGTTGATATTAACATAAGTATAAAAAAATTTCGAATTTTCTATATTTGTAACTAACGCTACTGAAAGTTATATCCAAATCAGCAATTTCTATTCTTCTACAATGTTCAAAGAAGAAATTCAAATAAAGTATTATTTTTTCTTGTACTATTTCCATGAAATCTTACATGTTTAATCAATTTTATAATTGCGTCATATGCAGTTTTGGGCAGGATTTATATTTTTTAATAGTATACCTCATCATATTTTTATCCTGAATAATTAACTCTGATTGCCAAAATGATGATGATGACGGTGATTTTTATGCAATAATAGTATCCGGCATGATCTCCGGGTCTTAAATCCCTAATGCTATTCATATTTTACCTGAAAACTTAATTTCCAAGCATTACCATTATAAAAGCATTTTTAATTCTTTATCGTTGAATAAAATCCGCTTTCAAAGAAATTCCACCTCTATTACATTCCTATCCCTAAGTCGATAAAAGCAGATGGTTACAAAAAGCCTTCAGAAGATTTTTCAAGCTTTATGCTTCCACTTAAGACAGATAATAGCTTTAAAAGAGATCTGTAATAAAGAAAGGTTATAATCGTTTAAATTCTTTTTTTAACACTAATTCCCTAATAAGAATGGCCCTTTATGAGTGAATACTGGTAAAATATGATTTAAATGCAGCTTTTTTTCTCATTATAAATTGATGAAATTTAAATACGTTAAATTAATCAGTTTTAAATCTAAAATTTTAGGCAATCTTTTCTCTCGAACAGCTTTGATAAGTTTTTGAGGAATTAATACCATAAAATGGAAGATCTCAAAATCCAATTATAGGTCTAAAATTTAAAGTTTCTAAAGAAAAGGTTCAGTAACCAGATTTTGTTTTTAATCATTTATAGAATCAATTATAATTTTTTTCTTCTATCTTAAGTTTCTCGTCTTACGATAAGCTTGAGTTTTAAAAATTAAATACCTAGTCTCGAAATAGATTAAATTATTTCAGTCATATTACAGAAGCTTCATGAAATATCAATATAATATTTTAAATCTGAAACAATATTAGAGGGTGAAAATTTTAAACATAAAAATGAGGTAGACTTCGAAAAAGGGGTTACCAACAACAAATTACTACAAAACACAGTACAGCAAATGAAAATCAATCTCCATAAGAAGTGTTTACATTTTCAAACTCTTCTTTATATACAATCGGAATTAAATATGCTGATAAATCTATAAATTTATGTTATATATAAGAAAAAAAAATTTTTAAAGATAAAGAATCTAAAGTTTATAGAACACATTTTAAATTCAAAAACTTTAAATATTCCCAAAAGAGTAATTAATCAGACCTTTTTAAACATTAATGTCGATTTGTTTTAATTATTTTGCCTGTTTTTATAATAATATGAGGCAATTAAGAATAAAGCAAAAGATTATTTTGAATTAAAAATTCAAAGTTTTTAAATAAAATTTTATTTTGAAACCACCTGAAGGTCATTTGTAGTAAAAAAATGTGTTAAAAATAATATAATTGATGCATCCAGGAATAGCTTAAAAGTATAATATTTAGCTTCAGCTTAAACTTGCTTAAAATTTTTTAGTAGAATATTTTTGTTTTAAAATAATTCTTAAGTAATTTTTAAAAATTCATCTAACGGTTACATAAAACTCTGTTAATAGTTTTTTTATTTTATATGAATGAATTTAATATTGTCTACTATTTTACCAGTTAGATTATCAAATCTATATTATGTTTTCCGGAAAAGAACTTATAATTACCATCATTAAAATAAAAGAAAGTTATTATTACGGGAAATAAATAAAATATATAGATCAGATCAGCCCTTCAGACCCCTCTTTATTTTTATGCTAGGGCAAAACTTATTTATAACATATATTCAATTTATTATTAAATTTATTACTTAATTCATCTTAGATGAAGTATTGGTTATTTATTTAATTTAATTTTAATTTAATTTAATTTATTTTTATGTATTAACTATTGGTTACATAAAACTCTGTTAATAATTTTTATTTTATAAAATTGATTTTGATACTCTCTAGTGTTTTACCAGTTAGATTAACAAATCTATATTATGTTTTCCGGAAAAGAGCTTATAATGACCTTCGTTAAAATAGATGAAAGTTGTTCTTATGATAAATAAACAAAATATATAGATCAGACATTCAGACCCCAATTTCATTTTATGCTAGAGCGAAAATTATTTATAACATACTATTCAACTTATTATTAAATTTATTACTTAATTTTATTTTTATATAATATTGTAATAATACAGTAAAAACTGAATACTTTTGAATTATAAGCAGTGCAAATATATATATATATATATAAATCATTTTTGAATAATTGATTTTTATAAAAGGATGTATTTTCTTTAAAATGTCTTAAGTAAAATAGCTTTTTTTATTTTATGTAATACCATTAATTATTCTCATGAGAATGATGCAGTTAAACTTTGAATACTTAAAAATCATGTTTAAAGTCCCTTGTCCTTTTAAGTAGGGAAATAATAAAAATGTATTTTGTTTTTTGAACCGAACAGTACATACGTAGTCTCAAGCACAATCATGGGTAATATTGCGTAAACTTACCAATTACCTTTGATACCAATTACTTTTGAGTGTAATCTGTTTTAAGAATTTATTTTCTTTAAGTGACATTCAAAATTACATATAATTATGTATAATAAAATATTTAACTAAAAGTTTAAGTTAGGAATAAATTTCGGAAAATTTATAGACTACAATAAAATAAATTAATGTATTTGTTATAAGATTTTAATGTCATAACTATGGTGTTTTGCATTATAAATACAATTACAGCAGGTGCCTGTTATGAATCATGAGTTTTAACGGAGCATAGAACTTTTAGAGACTTAAAGTCTTCATACAAATCAATGCATTTAATAAGACTTTTTTTTTATCTATTTATCATAAAACAAAAATCTTCTGCACTTATAAGAAAGAGATTTAAATTTTTAGTAATACTCAAACTAAAAAAAAATTAATTTTATCAATAATAATCAATAATTAAAATAGGGAAAATTTTAAAATAACATAGAAAATATACACCAAATGAAAAAAAATTCCCTTACCTAATTAATTAATAGGTAAATTACGAAAAGTATATATTATAAACTCATTTTTTATATTATG
Source organism: Pardosa pseudoannulata (assembly GCA_032207245.1). NCBI lineage: Eukaryota > Metazoa > Arthropoda > Arachnida > Araneae > Lycosidae > Pardosa > Pardosa pseudoannulata. Next base: position 10,562,352 of record CM063506.1, read on the forward strand.
TAAAGCAAAATATGTGTTTTATTCTGTAAACTAAAAATTGTAATCTATATGATATTTCAAAATTTAAAAAAAAGACGTAAATGTATTAAAAAATTGAACATTTTAAAAAGTTACTTTTTTTTGCTATAAAATAAAATATATTGCTCACAGTAGTACAACAGAGAGTTACGGCATAAACAAAAAAATATTATATTTTGTTTAGTATAAAAATTGTTTCGAATTCACTAATTTCAAAAGTAATTTTCTTTTAAGCAGTTTTCCTCGTGAGGAAAACAGTAGATCGTACCGCTCCAAAGCAATGTAAAAACAAAAGTAATTTTCCAGTTAAGTGGATTTCTATATTTTATTCAATAAGAGTATATATTTTATAATTTTTAAATGTATTGATTTGTATAACTAACCTAAATACGCTTTATAATGTTAGATCCTTATTAATGTTTCAAGAATAAATTATTTACAGTCAGCAGAGCATATTTTTACATTAAATTAAAAGTACACTATTAAAATGAAGACTTTTTATTTGAAACGTACAATATATCTGATAATTGTTTATTTCAGTACTTCATGTTGTAGAGAAATAAAAATAAAATTTACAAAATCCAAGTTTCTCCTTTTACTGCACTAGGGCGTTTTATAAAGGCTAAATAATCTGTCAAATACGCATTGGGTTTTTACAATAGTATTGTCGTATTACATAAATATTTGCATTTACTTTAACACTAAAATGATTACTAATTAGCTAATAAATGAGAATTAAATCAATGATTAAAAAATAGATTTTCATGTTTTAGCTCTGCAACAAGTTTGTATAAACATAAAAAAGATTTGTTACAGCTATTAAACTCTTTAAAACTTAAATTGTTTTCGATGAGGTTTACGTAATAATTGTTTCATGTTGAAAACGTTTTGGTTAAAATTAAATGCTCTGGTAAAGTACATTGTTTTACTTTGGTTTGGTTAAAAACGTTTTGAATATATATTTTTCTTGGCTATATGGAGGTTTAGTTAGATCGGTATTTGCTAATAAGTCGATTCGAATGGCTACGAATATACCTGAAAGTAGTGGAATTTGAACACATGGATTCTGGTACCAAAATACGTTTATGCAAGATAGAACAACTAGTCACATTCCTAATTGAGTGAAGGATTTTTTAATCCAGACATTCGGGGAAGACAAAATCATTAGCACGCGTTTCAGTTTCCGATGGCTTCCTCATTCTCCAGATTTGATCCCGGCAGACTTTTGGTTGTGAGGATATTTGATATCTCCGGTGTATCGATCCAATCCATCCAATCTCTCTGAACTGAAAGATTCGATCTGCCGAGAGGTGTTTAGCATACAACCGGACCTGCTGCACTCTGCCGTTGCTAGATTTGTGACTCGCCTGCAGAGTGTTATCCCCTGTGGTGATGGTCATGTGGAACACATACTGTTGTAATACACTATGGTCCACTGCAAGCCATCACCACCGTTGGAGGGGCTTTGGCTTACCGTGGCTGATGGCGGCAGACGATAAAATAGCCTTGACGATGGTTTCGGAGGCGGGTTTTCTCCAAAGAGCAACGGCAGCCAGATGCGCAACTTAAAAGCGCAGTAGACACTATGGACGAATCAATGTGAGTCTCATTCAGTCTGTGGATACGACCCGTGAACCATAGTTCGAGGTCACCATCAGGAAGTGGTGAACAACTGGCCATAGTGTGGAGGCTATATAATAAATGATTTGGAGGCATTCTGTTTGTTATTTGCGTTTCTTTTTCTTTGACTTCTGTACATCAGCGCCCTCTATCGACTCTTTTTGAGTTTTTTCTATTTTAAAAAAATCCCATGCCCTAGCGATACTAACCCTACAAACCGTTTTTATTTTGGTTATTTTTTCGGTAATTATGAATTTTTAAGGTTTATACAGACTTTTTTATCACCTGGCATGAGACTAAGGTTCATCTAGCTGCGGTCAAAATAACCCCTTTCATAATTGTAGTAGCATTGTATTTTAGGCGACAGCTTTGTGATATAAAAACTAGGTCACATTTTTTCACAGTTTAAATAATTATTAACATTCTAGATATACTACGATACTAAGGTTATTTCTTTGGGGAGGATTTAGTTCAAGACATTCCCCTCATAGATGTCAGTTTTTCTTGTTTTCTAATTAATCTCTCATTTACATACTTTTCTTATGGTATCAAAATTCTTATCTTTCTCATACACTCAATAACAATTCTTTTAGTGTTACACAGCTAGTCATGTCGAGGACGAAAAATTACAAATTCCAACCGTTATCTGAGCAAGAATGTTTAATTAGTCTGCATTCATTTAAACATAATTAAGCGATTAATTATGTATTCATATCCATTATTTTGAAATTAGTTCTAATTATTTCATAATTACAGTGTAATCTCATGGCCTAAGATCTTATTTAAAATCTTAGCATACATAATAAAATAACCATTCTTTACAAACTTAAAACTATCTTTAGAAGTTTAAAATATGTTATGTTAAAAATTCAAAGTTGTGTAGTTTGTTTCATTTCCTACATTAAAATAACTTACGTCGTGTAGTAGGCGAGTGTTATGTTTTAAATTTAAGAATACTTAATTATTTAATATTAAATACAACATAGTATGACTTTACCTATTTAGGACGGTGGTAATAGTGCCAAAAATCAAGATCATTCTGTTAATTTATAACACTATGAGTAAAAGATTGTGTAGCTTTTAAAAATATTCTTGATTTCGTCCATCCCTAATAATGAAGTTTGTGCACCAAAAGTAAATTGAAAGTAAATCAGAATTTGGGGAATATAACAATAATGAGATCTACGTAAACCACTATCCCTACGTACTCCAGTTATAAAAAAATGAAGTACTAGATACATACTTTTTCTGCACACTATCTTTGTCTTATAAACTAAATTTAATAATTTAATTTATTTATATATGATACAAATTATGACATTAAAGTACAGTTCACGTTTAGGGTATCAATTCGTTGTTTCAAGTAACATGTTGAAATGATCTCCAAAATGATTTCAAGCTAACCAGTAATTAAATTTTGATGTTTAAATCATGTCTATTTAAAAACTATAGAATTAATCTTTGCAAATTTTGTACATCTTTTTAATATAATCTAACTTGTATTTTACTTTTACAATCCCAAATTAATTTCTTCTATTTTTTACAATGAATGTGTTAATGTTAAACATTTATCTTGCATGTGTATCAATTAAAACACGTCAAATTTGACAGAAAATCATTAGAATAAACAGTTAATTTATACTCTTCATATAATGACGTGTGATTTTCTTGTAGTCTATAACGTGTTTTAAAACGTTTGTAGCATTAAAATATTAATATCCTAAAGCTAAAAATTGTACCAAAGAAATTGATTAATATATGTTTAGTTGGCGTGTTAAATTCTTCAAAAATTTTGTTAAACTTTCATACTTTATTCTGGAAATTTTTTGTAATATTACATCTGAACACTGGATCGGGTTGAACTTTTAGTTTTTGTTTTATGGAAACCATAATAGGAATTGGACTTAATCATAATATACAAAAAAAATAAAGATATTTTCATCAGCTGAGAACAAGGATATATATTGATACTATGTCAAATATGGAAAGGCAAATATGATTTGAAATTAAAATATAGCTTAAAATTGTTTTTAACATACCACGTGACGTGATTATGTATGAGCTTCCCAGACTGAACAGTGAAAAATTAAATCACTTCTACCTATGACTAAATGTCCATTACGGTTTCTTTGGGATTTAGATATTCCTTTAATTCTAATTATTTTTGAATACGGCTTGAAAAATTTACTTAGTAATAGAGTACGCTTACTATAAATAGCTTAGAATAAAATATATGTCTCCCAAAGCAACAATGAAATTTCCATAACTTTTTGCAAAAATTTATACTATATTACTCACGAATGTGACTTGAGATGGTATGTAACGTTTGGCTTAACCCAAAATAGAATATCGTATAATTTTGTCTACTTAAACGGACAAGAGGCTTTAAATGTTCATTTTTAAATATTCAATATTTAATAGTATTATTTAAATGCTCATAAATAATGAAATTACATAAAATAAAGAACAAGCTATACCATCAAATACATCTTGAAAATATAACAAAATTTCATAAAATTAAGTCACCTAACAATAGCCTTTAAACTTTCTCTTAGTGCAATGTTTATTATTCTATAGAATTTAGCTTTTATTCAATGTTTTGAGGTTTTAAAACATTTCTGTTACAGTGAAGATTTTTATCCTCTAAAAGTTTTATATCCACTTACTTAACTCGTACTTTGTACATATCAGTAGTCTATTTTTAAGCATCATTAAAGCAAAAGTTCTTTTTCAAACAAAGAGACATTAGAAAAATTAGAATGGCTGGGTAACCTGCCATACTAGATACATTTAGTTCAGTGCATTTAATAGGGGGAAATATTGCTACCGATGGATGGCTAACATCTAAAAATTTATTTAGACCTATCTCACACCTGATCTCATATGAGGCTTCTAATTTAAGTAATAAAATGGCTGAAAATAATTTTTCATAGAACTTTTATCTTCAGTGGCACTTTATAAACAGGGTTCTTTTTATTTCTTTGCGGATATTCAGAAAGCTAAATTTATAAAAACAGATTGATTCTACAAATAAGTTCTTCCTCATTAGTTAAAAGACCAGGGACTCCTTTTGACCGATCTTTTGTATAATCAGTTTAGTAGAATTAGAATTCAGAAGGCTAAATTTATATATACAGCAAGAATAATCACTACATACAGAATCAATTCAAGTTTTATTTACAGCCCTAAAAGTGTTTGATATGGAAACCCTTGATAACACTTAGACCACGTGTTGCAAAAAAGTAGAGCACGGTGCTCCAAACCTAACTAAATCCTCGATAACACTACATACAGCAATGTGATAGTTCAGTTTCTGCAAAATTTTATTCATCATGGTACTATCAACGGTTTTTACAGCACGTGTGATCCTTCCACGTAATACTGTTGAGATCATGTTGCAAAAAGCAGAGGTAGGTAACAAAGTGTCTTATATAGTCCCACAGGGAAAAGTAACACGATACTAAAACCGTTGGCAATGGGGGAGATTACATCATTTTCGGAAGTTTACCCAAATCAGTAATATAAAAACTTGAGAAAGAAACTTTCCATCTGGTGCCAACAGTTATTGTAAAAACATTTTTTTCTTTTAAAAGCAAGATTTGTTTTTACTATATACGTCTTAATTTTTTTACTACAGCCTTTTGAAATCCCTGAGCGAATTAGGAATAAGCTTGTATAATGGGCCTAATAAGACAGTTTAAATTTAATTTATATCTTAACAACAGTTGGAAGAACTAGACTGAATTATTCATGTAACTGATTTATCGCAAAACTGAATACAGAAACCAGGGCTAGGACAAACAGAGGTTTTATAAAACCACATTAATCTAATTTTTTAAAAATTTAAATCAGATATTTCCATTTTAATCTGATTTTTATATTTATTATTATTATTATTTTATAAATTAAAAAGTTACAAATAATATTTCAGTTATCATTAAATCCTTTAAGATTAATTATTAAATTTTTATAATTTTTTGTTTTTTTCATTATAATGTGTGCAATACTTGCAGGTGAAAAATTGCGCATCAAATACATAATATTTTTTATCCCTATAGAAACCCTATTTATATTACAAACTATTATAAACTGTTCACATTTTCGTTTCTTAATTACAAATGTAAAAACTCTTTATATTTCTCACACACCCAGTTTGTATAGAAGCACTAAAATTAATGTAAATAAACATAGATTTCATTATTTGATAACAAAATATTTTTAATCATTAAAAAAAATATTACATTTTTCTCATATCCCTAAAAATTTTTTAGATGAATTATAAAGCAAAAAAATCATAGAAACTTCAGTATAAGATTTAGAAACTCTAATTGCTTCTTATTAGGTGTTATGTTTTTCTGTAGTAACACTCAGTTTTGCGAATCATTCTTTTATAATGTAAAAATTACTGTTAACATTAAATTATCTTTGTTCTCCTTATCCAGTGTTAGATACCCTTAACTGCTTGCTTGATTATCCAGAGTTATCTCGAGTTTGTGTGTGTTGCAATTAATTATTATCCCGAGAAAACTCGGGAGAAGCAGAATTTGTCAATATGATTTGTTTTATTACGATTTTACTTGGCCTGGAAGAAACAATAGGAAATATTCAACTTTGATTGTCCGTTTGACAAGTTTTGTTGTTTTCGAGGTTCTTTTGGCGGGACTGGTCATGTGTTTTTCTATTTGTATACTATACGTTGGCTTGTGGATTAATAATGTATAAAGAAGAATTGTTGTGAAAAATCATCGGGAAGAGTTTTCTGCCACATGAGGAAGACCCAGATTCCTTCACAACTCAGGTTAACATCATGGCATTTTCCAGATGTTATTCCTGTTACTTCAAAAAAATCAAAAATCTAACGAAACAGTGTACTCTGTGCTCCCGTAAAACAGATTTCATAGGTAAGCCAGTAAGAAAAGAAATCAGACACCAGTGTACAGAATGGCAAGTATGATTTTGTGTTGTCCAGTATTTCAAAAAATTTCATACAAAGACTAATATTCAACTTGTTTTCCATTTGTCGAAATAACCCGGAATAGTAAACTAATATTAAAACTATATGCTTTTACACCTGTAAAAAAATGAAAAATTCATCTTAAAACGTCCATATTTTTATTTTGTTTCGTTTCCTTGCATTTAATAATAAAATAAAATCTGTGATGATTTTTTGCAATTTTTTCAAAAACCTTTGTAAGGGTAGCGGTTAAAGGATACTACAATTACCGGTGCCATCGTAGCAGTGCTCTTTTACCAAGATAAGAAATACTTTTCGAATGGCATATATATTGTCTTGCTGACCTTAAAAGTTGCATTTTTCAATATAAATAATTACTAAACAATAGAAAATTAGAATTACATTCTTACAAACATTTTGCTACTTTAAAAATGTTCCAAATCCTTTTAATTCTAAGTGACAATTTAAAAAGGAATTTTGATAGAACTTCTATACTATGGCATCGTGACATGAACACCAACTACTGAAATAGAATGGGTTTTGTGTCACTGATAACATTTTATATCACATTACGTTTAATTTGAAATAAAACTACCATACGCGTGTAAAGACTTCCTTTCTATATAAAAAATTCTATTCAGCTCCCATCTAAAGTAATCTTCTCGGAAATTACCCCAACAAATCCTTTCAACACTGGAAGCAAAAAAGAAATATAGTTATCGGAAAACCAAAATTAAGCCCAATATCCTTAAGCCGAGCGAAACGCTTATGGTATGAGAGAGAAGAACCGAATCCAATTTAGGTGAAATACTTTTTGATCTTTCCATGACATTAACAAAATTGGTTGGTGTAAATCTTGAAAAACGATAAAATGTTCTCAAAGTAACACATTATATATCTCTTATACCACAGATACGGTTTCTGGGATGGTAAGGTTACGTAGACTTCCAGGAATGTTATGGCAGATAAAGATATTAACTATTACAAAACTTTTTTAAAGCTATTTTATGTTTCTTGATTTATTAAATCTGTTTGAGGGTTTATTTTTTAAAGTCGTGTGACCTGATTATTTTCTTTAAATAGAAAATATATTTTTAAAAAATCTATTAAAATCATTCAGATATTAAATAGAGATTACTTACCGATATTAGTATCATAATTTAAAATTAAAGTTTATACATAGGTAGAATTTTATTATATCATTAATTATAATTACTTTTATGAAATATTTAAATCTACTTAACATAGATTATTTCAGATGTGTACTAACAAAATAAATAAAATATTCTTGATTTAAGAGCATTAAAATACATTAAATACTCTATAAAATATAGAAGTTAAGAATGATTAAGCAATATGGAATGAGGTTATATAATTGTATTGATTTAAAAAAAAGAAGTTCCTCTTTTATGTTTCTTGATTGATTAAACCTGTGTTAGGGTTTATTTTTTAAATTCTGATCTGATTATTTACTTTAAATAGAAAATATGTTTTAAACAATCCGATATTTCATTAATTATAACTAGTTTTATGAAATATATAAATAAACTTAACTTATATATACGTTTAATTTTCTTACTACAGCATTTTGAAAACCAGGAGAGAATTAGGAATAGCCTTGTATATTCGTTCTAATAAGACAGTTTAAATTTGATTTATGTCTTGGCAACAGTTGGAAGAACTAGACTGAATTATCGATGTAATCGGTTTATCGAAATTGAATACACAAACTAGGGCTAGGACAAACTGAGATTTTATAAACCCACATCAATCTGATTGTTTTAAAAATTTAAATCAGATTTAAATCGGATTTTTAAAATATTTTTTATTATTTTTTATAAATTAAAATGTTACAAATAATATTTGAGCTATCATTAAATAATTTAATTATTAAAATTTTACAATAATTATTTTTTCATTATATAATGTGTGTGTCATTATAAGGTGAAAAATTGCGCATCAAATATATGTAATATTTTTATTGATCCTTGACAAACTACTATAAACTGCTCACATTTTCGTTTCATAGACTTCCGTAGGTGTAATAGTAAGGTTACGTAGAGTTCCAAAAATGTTATGGCAGATATAGATATTAACTATTACAAAACTTTTTTAAAGCTATTTTATGTTTCTTGATTTATTAAACCTGTGGGGGGGGTTATTTTTTAAATTCTGATCTGATTATTTTCTTTAAATAAAAAATATGTTTTTAAACAGTCCTATTAAAATCATTCAGATATTAAATGAAGATTACATAGCGTTATTAGTAACATAATTAAAAATTAAAGTTTATACATATGTACAATTTTATTATATCATTAATTATAACTAGTTTTATGAAATATATAAATCAACTTAACATAGATTATTTCAGATGTGTACTAATAAAGTAAATAAAATATTCTTGATTTAAGAGCACTAAAATACATTAAATACTCTTTAAAATATAGAAGTTAAGAATGATTAAGCAATATGGAATAAGGTTATATAATTTTATTGAGTTAGAAAAAAAAAAGTTCCTATTTTATGTTCCTTGATTGATTAAACCTGTGTTAGGGTTTACTTTTTAAATTCTGATCTGATTAGTTACTTTAAATAGAAAATATGTTTTAAACAATCCTATTTCATTAATTATAACTAGTTTTATGAAATATATATATCAACTTAACTTATATATATGTTTAATTTTCTTACTACAGCATTTTGAAAACCAGAAGAGAATTAGGAATAGCCTTGTATATTCGTTCTAATAAGACAGTTTAAATTTGATTTATGTCTTGGAAACAGTTGGAAGAACTATACTGAATTATTGATGTAATTGGTTTATCGAAGAACTGAAAACAGAAATCAAGGATAGGACAAACTGAGATTTTAAAAAATCACATCCTCTGATTTTTTAAAAATTTAAAACAGATTTAAATCGGATTTTTTTAATATTTTTTATTATTTTTTTATAAATTAAAACGTTACAAATAATATTTGAGCTATGATTAAATCTTTAAAATTTAATTATTAATTTTTTACAATAATTTATTTTTTCATTATAATGTGTGTTTCATTATAAGGTGAAAAATTGCGCATCAAATACATATAATATTTTTATTCATCCTCGACAAACTATTATAAACTGTTCACATTTTTGTTTCTTAGACTTCTAAGGTTATGTAGAGTTCCAGAAATGTTATGGCAGATAAAGATATTAACTATTACAAAACTTTTTTAAAGCTATTTTATGTTTTTTGATTTATTAAACCTGTGTGATTATTTATTTTATAAATTCTAACCTGAGGATTTTCTTTAAGTAGAAAATATGTTTTTAAACAGTCCTATTAAAATCATTAAGATTACATAGAGATATGAGAATTATAATTTAAAATTAATGTTTATACATATGTACAATTTTATTATTTATTTAATTATAACAACTTTTATGAAGTATATAAATCAACTTAACATAGATTATTTCAGATGTTTACTAATAAAGTAATTAAAATATTCTAAATTTAAGAGCATTAAATGCGTTAAATGAAGCCCAGTGGCGTTGGGGAAGCTCTTAGGGCTCCCATGACACGGGTCTGAGGTTCGATCCCCGGGATGGACAAAGTTGACTCAGGCTTTCATCCTTTCAGCGGATAGATGAACTGAGGACTAAGCATGCTTGGGAACTAAATACTGGGGGTTCCGCTTAAAATTGACCACAAAACCGGATCATATGCTTCGCATCCCAGGGATCTTGTATACGTAAATGGAAATTCCTCCTAGGGGGTGAAGTGCCGAGGAGTTTAGTTTAGTAAAATGCATTAAATACACTTTAAAAAATAGAAGTTAAGAATGATTAAGCAATAAGGAATGAAGTTACATAATTTTATTGATTTTAGAAAAAAAAAGTTCCTCTTCAAATTTACATTATCCTTATTTTTAATAGAATTTCAGATTAAAAATTCCATATTTCAATAGTTAAAAGTTTTTCTAAAATTTATTAATTAATATATCTTTGTTTTGCATTTAAAACAAACAAGAGAAATAATAGTTAATTTTATTAATCAAATTTCATACAAAGTATTTATCATTTCAGTTTCAAAATATTATAACTTACATTTGCATATATTTTCCTCATCTTTTTGATGTGAACATTTATATACTTAATACTCAATTTACAAAGATTTTCAATCGATGAAATTGTTTAATCTTCTGGTATTATCTGCTAACTTCAAATTAATTAAGTTCTGTTACTTTGTTAACATTTTAATATAATTTCAGTGCATACTTATTAGAAATCCGTTAAGTTAAAATGAATACTAAAATAATTCTTCAAATACAATGCCTTATTTACTATCTAATTAAGTAAAAAATTCAATTAAGTAAATTTAATATTATCATTGTTAAGATTAATATTTATTTTTATGCATTGTCACGATATTTTGAGCAAATATCAATTTATTCAACTCCTCGCTATTATATTTTTACAATACAATATCGCACATTTTGGCAGTCATTGCGTTTATTTGTATCGGAGTTACATAAATAAATACAAGAATATTTACTTAAAATCATATATATTCGATGAATAAAGTTGTTAATATTTTCATTATTTCATTATTACTTCCTGTTAAATTCCTCCCCGAGTTAATTAATTCGGAAGCATGACTTGTATCTTTTCATCAGATTAAATTCAAAGATAAAATGGTGGTAATTATTTGCCAGTCACAAATATCTTCTTATATACATATGAGAAGATTCTATTCAGGAATGAAAAAATTGAACAATTAAGCATGAATTTGCTTTTGGGAAGGAGGATATTTCTTGATATTATAACTACAAAAACAATTGCTTAGATAAGTTCACTTTTATCTATAAAATGATATATAATTTAGTAATATCTCAGAACAGATTCTGTAAATTCGAGTTTATCGAGATGAAAAATAATAAAGTTAAAGTTTCAAGTTAATGTTTTATGTCCTTTTCTACTTAAAAATACATTGTAATCCGACGCAAATAGCTCATACTGTTTATAATCAAATATATTCGTTTATCAAGCTAATTCCATTGTAGGTCCATCTAATGATCAATATCAAATTTCATAAGTATCATATACCTCAATATAAAAGAGACCAAAATGTTTCTTTGGAAGTTTAAAATATGCAAAACTACTCTATAATAAATTACAATTCTAACAGAAAAATTGACGCCATTTAAAAAGAAAAATGGGTAAATGATCTTAAACATACTACAAAACCTTTTTGTTGATTTACATTTTTCTGTAATGTAACTTACGTTTAGCATAGCAAACTGGGATTAAAAATTCAAATCCAAATTCAAAAATTGTTCAAAACATCATGAAAACATGTTTACTAAAACTAAAAATAAAAACATTTTAATTTATGATATTAAGAAAACTACTTATGCCAGAAGTACATCAGCAAATTTTATTTATAACTTTGAGTAAAAAAATTGCGTCACTTAACAAGATTTTTAACGTGCATCTTTGGAATAGAGAAGGAAAGCACAATGTGGTTTCTTTTAGAAACACAGTTAAATGATTTTAATGAACAAGATAAAGGTATAGTTAAAATTCTATTCCCACTACAACACAATTTTTTTAATATTATTTATTTTAATTTGAAGTTAGTATACAGACAAAGTAAAAAGAAGGGTTCTAAAAATATTTAGAACCCTGCCCTGTTTTTAAAGAACAATATAAACGTATATGCATAGTTAGAATTCTATTCCCACTACAACACAATTTTTTTAATATTATTTATTTTAATTTGAAAAATTAAAATAAATAATTTTAATTTTTCAATTTGAATGATTTTAAAAATATTTAGAACTCTGCCCTC
>CM063506.1:10587283-10604783 GCA_032207245.1 Pardosa pseudoannulata
ATAGCACCACTAGTTTAAAAGAACGATTTTTAACTCTGCAGGTCCTCGGAATTCGGAAGCAGGTTCAAAGAAGAAGGTGATATACCAGTTCGAGAAGTATTTTACTTAGAGTACATTAAGAACAGGAAATATTTTACGTGTCACAGCCGCCTTTAGGGAACACGATTTTCATTAAAAGGCTTTGGTCTCACAAAATACTAAACCCTTTAACTCGATGACCCATTTTAGTCGATGTTTCTAGTTAATGTTGTCTCTAGTCTACGTGTTGATGTCTTTGAAGACTTAGATATCACAACTCATATATAACGTAATAGGGTCAAAACTTAAATGTAGTAGTCCACTTTTAAACTTGTGATATGGTCAGCCTTGGGCATCAAATGCAATATTTACATATAATGGGGGTTATATAAAAATATATATTTGGAAATTATTCCTCTTATTTTAATAAGAAAAGGTGTTCTAAGATTATGAAGTAGAAGATATTTTGATGCTCAGCAGTTATTAAGTTATGAGAAGTACAAAATGCAACAGAGTGACCATCCCATAGTGACCCCCATTATTTGTGTGTGTGTGTGTGTGTTGGTTCGGTATATATTTCTTCGTTTTCCGCCCGTCATGGGCATAAAAACCGCCGTTTTTATTTTAGTTCGGCCCAGTTCACCTTTTTAAGTCACTCAGGGGGGACAATGTCTCATGCGCACTCGGCTACGAGACGTACGTGTTCTCTGGTTAGTGCTAAGGGAGAGACAACCTCAGGGGTATGCCTCCTATAGGCATATCCGGTGTCACGATCCCGGGGTTCACCCGAGTGATCTTTCCTATTGTCTTTTCAGGTAGTCTTGAGCTTACCTCTGTAGAGTTTGCTCCTTACTTGGATTGACCAAATTTATTTCGAACCATGACGGACCTTGCGTAGGTCAGCGGCAGCTTTATAGCTGTCGTGGTGACTGGTATATTTTTTAGTGTAAGTATCTAATGCAGTAAATATGCTTCAATAAAGTAATATTATGTAGCAGTTTAAAATGTAGTTAGGATTAATTATACCCATTTAGAAGGATATACTTTCAGCATTTAACCTTGTAGAAAAACCAGAGATTGATACTTAATAGATGAGCCATATAAATTTTTCAACTGAAAGCATGGATTTAAATTTTTTATTGAACTTTTAGCAAGGTTTGTTATTTTATTTTAATTTTCAGACGTATCGATTTTTTCTCTTACTCTCATTAACTCTCACTTACTCCTTCTCTTTCTTTTACATGCAGGAATAAGCACAGACATCATATATGCGCATATATACTTAAACACCACTGAGTGCATTAGATTTTAGAATTATACTTTCGGTAAATATTTTAATTAGGATTCAGGGATTAACGCTTAAGGAATATAGAATTATGATTTCCTCACACGAATAATGTTCATTTACATTACATTTTTATTGCGTTCATAAAAAGCTTTGTTATAGATTTCTTAAACTTTTATACGCATCCAATTTTTTACTACCTTTTGCTAATAGTTTCACTCACATTTATACATATATGTTCTTGAAATGCTAGGTGCTTCAGATAGAAAAATTAAATATTTGGTTATATTAGATATATAAATTCTAGAAAACTGTGAAACAGAGAGGAAAAGCAACCAATCGTTACGTATTTAGTCTTAAATTATATTTAATTAGACTAATGTATGTGTAAAAAGGAAATGTAAAAGATTTTGTACATTTACTGATAAGGTACCACACAACAGTATTAGTATTTTTGTTCTTTTTTGATACTTACGCTTCATGTGTAAAATTAAGAATTAAGCTCAGACTTTACATATCTGATAAAGATATTCGTTTTGGTAGGAATAAATTTATAATTTAAAAATCCAATAAATGATTAAGGAAAAATCTTTGCTTGACAATTTCTTTTAAGAGACTAAAAAATAGAAATAGTAGATGGTCTAGTGCTCACTAAATTATTAAAATTTAATTTTAATACTCAAAATATTTTGAATAAATGGCCTTGTTTATCGGTTTAATATAAATGCTTTAACCCATATTGGACCGCTGTCCTATAAACAGGACAGCAAATAAAATTCCATTTAATAATAAAGTTATAAATATTTTCTGAGTGGATTTTATTTTAACACCTTTAAAATAGACACACTTTAGCATAGTAACAAAAAAACTGAGAAATCAAATTATATTGTATTGTAAAATTTATTTTCAGCTACCTCTTAAAAATTGTCATTTTTTAATCTTTAATTTTATATTCATTATTATTATTTTTTAAACATTGTGGAGGTTACTTTTAGTTTTAAAACAGAGCTAATAATGTAGCTGAAAGTTTTTGTTGAAAAATATATTTTACATGTGTATTTTGTAAGTATAAAAAAGGTGCCCTAAAATTAAGACGACGGTCCAATCCTGATTATTTTTCTATGAATTCGATATTGCATTGATAGAGCACATTATTTTCTTTTCTTTCAATGAAAACCAGTTCCAACACCTGTTCACACAACTGGACACAACAAGGGGTAAATAGATGTTTATTCTATTCAGAAAACTGGAGATATTTTGCAAGATAAACTTACTCTCTTACTGCCAGTTCAATAACTGCAAGAGAAAACATACAACAGTATACTTAAAATGTAATGTTGGACTTTGTTTTGACTGTTTCCCCAAATTTTATCTATGAATCAGCCTAATGCAATGTAAGTGATATTTGTTAAGTTTTAGAAGTGTAATGGACCGTTGTCCTATTTATAGGACAGACAATTACATAAAAAATTAAAAATATTTTTTCAAAATTTTGGTTTTATATACTTAGTTACACCATATTAATTATATGGATTAAGTTTTAATAACTTACAGAAATATTTAGTAGGTGTGGTACAATATGGGTTAATTTGAAATTATACTTCATCGAAATATCATTTCAATGAGTATTTCACAAATTGGCGAAGTTTCAGAATCTCTGTAACACTCAACATATTTCCATTTCGGGCGGCAATAGCCTGGTTGATAGAGCGCCAGTCTTATAACCGAAAGGGGGCGAGTTCTGTCCTCGTCTCGTCCAAAGAGCAACGTGTTGCTAATGACAGTTGGGGAATTACGTTAAATATGTCGTGACTGCAAAGTCCTCCAAGTTCATATAACAAATTGTACCTCTGGGGGTGCTAAATCAGGAATGAGTCGGTCTTTGGTTCGGATCTAAATTCTGACTAGCGGATGGATGAATGTGTGTAGGAATGAATTCGATCGGCCCCTAAAAAGGTTGTGTCGTGTGTGTTAGACCTAAGTCGTACTTTCACCTTAGCGGTGCTCGTTAACCCTTTTGTGAGCTATTTATTTCTCACAGAACTTTCAAAATAGAAGTGCTAATTATATTCAATTGATAAAACAATAGATGACAGCTCAAAACTGAAGCGAGAATCAGTCTTCCAATCGTTATAATAGCAACTAAAGTATATTATAATGGGTTATGCGCTTCCCACAGGTGTATTTTATAAGGTCATGTAGGTAGGAAGTAATCTTCCCACGGCCTTCGAAAGGGTTAACAACGAAAGGCACACACTTCTGCCTTAATTCGAAGAGCAGCAGCTCATTCGGGCTTAATGTAGCCAAGTAGCATTAGACTCACCCACCCACCCCATATGTAATGTATTCAAAATCAATTCTAAGCAATGATTTTTGGCAAACAATGAATGACATGTTTACAAAACATTGTTATAAATTATGATTCGAATTCAAAGAATTTAATAATATGAAATATTATTTCAACGAGTATTTTACAAACTGGTCTGAAGTTACAGAAATTTTACAACACTAAAAGTATTGATATTCAATTTATTCAAAATCAGTAGTATTCAATCGTAATAAATAATGAATAGCATGTTAACAAAACATCGTTATAAAGTACAATTTCCTTCAAAAGAAAATATATATTACATTCTCTATACAATACATAAAATTAAAGTAAATCAAAATATATCTAATGCATACCACTAGAAACAGCAGTATATATTTTAAAGGAAAGAAAAAAATCTCTAGAAAAATCTCTTGAAACATTCCCTCCAAAGCTGAGAAGTATTTTTTGCCGTTCACCAGAGCATAAATCACGTTTATATGTTTACAGCGTTACTTTATCTTCTGGAAAAACCTTATTAGCATTCTAAGCGAGAAAAATATTAGCATCTCGCTCTTGGTATTATCATAAAAACGGGCATTTATATCTGCAGAGCCCGGTCTTAAGTTTGTCATGGTTTTTTCAGCCATTTTAATTCAGTGATCTAAATTATTTGGCATCACTCGTTTTTTTAAGCCACATGTCTGAACTAAAATAGATTTACTGCTGCCAGCAGACAGACTTTATACTTCATTCATAAATATTTCTAAACCTTTATAGAGCCCTTAAATCTCTTGACGGGAATTATTATTTGAGCTGTAACGAGCTTTCCTGACAGTGTATACATATTATGGAAACGATTAAATTTTAATCGATAAACTAATGGAATTAAAATGTTACTATTTCTTTTTTTAATACGGTACTTAGATATTGGGAGGTTAAAATGAATTATATTATAAAGCAAACTGTCTACTTTTTTTTTCTTCAGATGCATTTTAAAGTAACATAATTTGTTTGCTTATATAAATAAATATATGAAAATTCTTCTTTCATTATAAAGCATCCTTAAAAGACTTCAGCCTCTATAATTTAATAACACAAATATTTTTAAAATATATCTTAGTGATTCTAATATTAAATTCTTTCTACTAGTTAGCCTTCTACTAGTTAAAATTCCTGGAGACGTCATGAGCTTCGTAGACAGTGCATACATATTATAAAATAGATTAAATTTTAATTCATAATTTGAAATTATAATGCTACTATTTCTTTTTTTATTGGGAAGTTTAAATTGATTGTATTACATAACTATAAAGATAATGTTACGTTGGCTTAGTGTTTGAGAAAGAAGAAATTAATACTCTATAAGGTATAGAATAATAACTGGAATTTCCTTAAAAATTTATTAAAAGTGTCAAATGTACTTTAAGGCAAAAGTGCTATTGAGGAAGATTACTCATAACAGCTACCAAAATATGTTATTTACTGAAAAGAAAATATTTGATGCTGAAGAATCTTTTAACCACCAGAGTTAATGTATTCAAGCAGCTGATGAGGAACCAATACATGTTTAGTGCTCATCATCAGGCATCCATGAAGGTTTGGTTGAAATCAGGCTATCACAGAGATTTAATTTTGCCAGATAGGACTAAAAATCACTAAAAATTAAAACACCAAGACACTATTTTAGAACCAATAGGAAAACCCCTGAATAAAAACCTGTTTAATACAGATGACTGGACTTTTCAACAGTACTCTTCTCCTGCTTATAATATGAAGACGATCCAATAATGGTTAATAAAGAGTGAGGTCATAGTAAATAAAGTGTGTCTCTTTAGCAGCCATAGTTTAAATCACTTTTGAGGTGAGTATTGGAGTAGAAATTTTCCAAAAATGGCACCCCAATTTGAAAAGGCACACATTCTTTAAGTAAAGAAATGATGGAAATTAAATTCGAAGTAGTTCTTATCTCAATAGATAACAGATAGATAACTGACCAAAGAGATTTAAAGTCTGTAAGAATGACACAAAAGACAGTGTCTTACATTTAAAGGTAAGATAAAACATAAACAACATTTAGTTTTAAATTCGGATTTTTTATAATTTAACTGTTTTATAACTGTATTAGAACTTAAAGCACAAATAGGTATACAAATCTTTTTTATCAATATTAATTATAAGCTTTGATAGAATATTGACAAAATAAGATTCTAATTTAAAGCTGTATGTATTATTAGACACATCAGTAAATATTTAGAAGGAAAGAAAAAAAATTTCTTCTAAAGCTGCAAAATGCAGAGAAGTGTTTTTTTTTAACCATTCATGAGATAATAAATCTCGTTTATATGTTTAAAGCTTGACTTTATCTTCTGGAAAATCCTTATTAGCATTCTAAGCGAGAAAAATATTAGCATCTCGTTCCCGGTATTATCATAAAAACGAGTATTTATCTACAAAGTCAGGTCTTAAGTTTATCACGGTTTTTTTTCAGACGCTTAAATTCAGTGATCTATATTATTTACAATCGCTTGATTTTTTTAAAGGTACATGTCTCGACTAAAATGGTATATTTTTTTCCAGTTGACATATTTTATATTTCATTCATAAATATTTCTGTGTCTTGTTTATAGAGCCATTAAATCTTTTTCGAGCAGAATTATTATTTCAGATTTAACGAGTTTCGCCGAAAGTGCCTATGCATTACAGAAACGATTAAATTTTGAACGAAAAATTAATGAGAAATTAATGTAGATGTTTCTTTCGTTTGTATGGGTCTTATAATTTAGACAGCTTAAATAAATTTAATTTAAGCAAATTTAAACAATCCACTGTAAACATTTTAAATATTGTTTCAAGTACAAAAGTAACTCTTGGGTAATTTAATGTAATTGTTTAATTTTTAGCAATAAAGAAATATCCTTAACTGGCCTCAACTACTTCAGATTTATTTTTATAAACAATTTAATAGTACATTTGAATGAAATACTCTCTGAATCATTACTGTTTGTCAGTAATATTTAGTAAAAGCTTACTTTATTGCGGAATATTTCATATTTAAAAATCATTCTATGCTATTTCTATGGTTAACAAATCCAATGTAAACATTTTAAATATTGTTTCAAATACAAAAGTAACGATTGTGTAACTTAATATAGTTGTTTAATTTTTAACCCGAAATAAATATCCTTAACTGGCCCCTGCTACTTCAGATTTATTTTTATAAACAATTTAATAGTACATTTGAATGAAATACTTTCCGAATCATCACTGTTTCTCAGTAACATTCAGTAAAAGCTTACTATATTGCAGCATATTTCATATTTAAAAATCATTCTACGATATTTCTATGATATTTTTCTGTTTACATAATGATTTATTTGTTTGCTGTACATTTAAAACTATCCCTAAAATGTTAATATTTTCCTGATTAATTATCTTGTTTTTGAGATATATATTTGAAATACAGCAGCCTGAAGAAAGAAGTTAAAAGTGACATATATACTAAAAGAATCAATATTTTCAGATAATAATATAAAGTTATGTATGGAATACGGTCATACGAGATGCAAAACTCATCTTCAACAAAACATAACAAATCAGCTATTAAGGAGATGATTAATACATTTCTAACCTTAAACAATACTATTTTGACCAATATGTTTGTTTTTCTGATAACCTAATAACTATTATCAGTTTGATGGAAATACTGTTTAACCCGAGTGGCGTACTTACACTATCAAAACGAAGTATGTGCAAAACTAATGAGATGATTAATTCTTTTCTCACCTTAAACAATATTACTTTCACCAATATGTTTGTTTTTCTGATAATTTAATAACTATTATCAGTTTGAGAAAAATACTGTTTAATCCGACTAGCGTACTTACACTATCAAAACGAAGTATGTGCAAAATTAATGAGATGATTAATTCTTTTCTCACCTTAAACAATATTATTTTGACCAATATGTTTATTTTTCTGATAAAATAATAACTATTATCAGTTTGATGGAAATACTGTTTAACCCGACTGGCGTACTTGTACTATCAAAACGAAGTATGGGCAAAACTAATGAGATGATTAATTCTTTTCTCACCTTAAACAATACTATTTTGACCAATAAAGTTTGTCTGATAACCTAATAACTATTATCAGTTTGAAGGAAATACTGTTTAACCCGACTGGCTTACTGACGCTATCAAAACGAAGAAAGTGCAAAACTCTCTTCTAAATACTCTTACTGTCAATGGATCATTGAACGAGGTAAGTCAGGAAAACAACAATAGCTGGACCATGAAGTTTTGGAACCAGAAAAAAAATTCACAGTACCCTAATGGATCAATACGTGTAGGTATCCAGTTTCTACTATAATCCACAGGTGGCAGTAGATGTAACAATATTACAGTAATATTGTCGCCAATTAACGTACTTTCGTCGATAAAAAAAACTTCCTTCATTTCCCTCTACCAAGAGAAATTACATATTACAAATAACAGTAATTTTTTTTCGTCTGCTTTTGTGCTTAGGTGTGTTTAACAAATATGCAATAATGACAATAGTGGATTTAGTATAATGACAATAGTGGATAGTAGTTCAATAGAATATTCGATCCTAACGCGAGTTATTATAAAAAGTTAAAAAATTACTAAAAATTTACAAGTGCAGACTTATGACTTTTCAATGGATATAAATGTTCCTCTAGACAAAACATACCCAAATTGTAAGTAGATTATTTAGGAAAGAATATATGACTCACAAGCAATCGTGGGCAACTATAGCTGTCTTAAAGTCGGAGAAACTTTGTCAAATTAAACTCTTTTTTAAATTTATGGACAATCATCAATTTTATATTTTATATTCTATTTCATCTTAAATTCAGAAAATATTTTCCTTTATGCATTCAACAGATGTAAATAAACCACCGTATAATCATTATTAAACCGTAATTATTAAATACGAGGTATATTGTTAGAATTAAGGATTAACAGTGCATGATAATCGATATGTTCTAAAACAAGACAGGTGGAATAGAAGGCGTTATTAAGAACATTTTTCTGTAGTTTTTTCATAAAAATGTTTTAAACTATTGTTAAAATTTTCAGTTAAACTTACTCGTCATTCATCTTTGTTGTCGTTTCAAACTGTGTAAATTTCAATACACATGGGAGTAATTTCTTTTTCAGAAAAAGGTAGGGAGGAATGAAAGGT
Organism: Pardosa pseudoannulata; assembly: GCA_032207245.1. Classification (NCBI taxonomy): domain Eukaryota; kingdom Metazoa; phylum Arthropoda; class Arachnida; order Araneae; family Lycosidae; genus Pardosa; species Pardosa pseudoannulata. The sequence continues at coordinate 10,596,103 of CM063506.1, forward strand.
TTATAAGTTTTTTGTTTAAGTGTCTATCCTAAATCTTTCTCAATGTTCCGTAGACTTTAGAAGGACATGCGAGTTTTATCAGACCGTTATTACTCAAGAGCAAAAAAGATAGCTACTACTTAAAACAGGCATGCCCAACCCGCGGCCCATGGGCTGCATGCTGCCCATTTATAAACATTTTACAGCCCCAATTGCAGTATTCAACTGTCTATATAGTTTAGTCATTTTGACTATATACAGTTGAAACACAGAATTTTAGTTGTTAATGTTTGCAATAATAAATATCACATATTATGTACTTTAAGACTTGATAGTAACCAACGTAAACATGGTCTTTGAGTAGGATTGGACAGGTTACGTTGAAATTTGAGTTTTCTAGCATATTCTGTCAATCGGCCATTACTTATACATGCATCTTAATCGCGTTACGTGCACGTGCTCTGTCCGAACAGACAGTGGAAGTTGTATGGAAAGAAAGTTATAAATTATAATTATGGCTTATATATAATCCAAATTTAAGACGATTGGTAATGTGCATTATATCAGCAATTGGAACTACTTATCGCTGTGAATCATTTTTCTTTTCCAAATTAAACCAGGTAAAAACAAAGTGTCGCAGCCGGTTTCTTGATAGAAACATGACAAATCAGCTACGATGGGCTTCGACTACATTATCCGTTGATATTAGCAAATTCTCAAGTAAAATACAAAAAAAATCACATTAATTTTAAAATAATACATGTGGTAGTGTTTGTGGATAAACTACAATATATATTTATAGTATAAATATAATAATAATATTTTAACCCTCATGTTCAGTGAGGAAGGTAAAGTGTTGGGGGTGATTATAAATACAGTACAGTTAATGTTTATTGTCGTTATTGTTATGATATATGTATGATACATCTTTTACGTATGGTCGCAGCTGGCACTGTAAAAATACATGTTTTAAATATTGCACGATAATAAAATATTTTGAATAATTTGTTGTTTTATTTTTATATGTGCGGCCCACCTCAGTTCAGTAAATTGTTTTTTTGGAGCACCAAGCGGTTTGGGTTGGGCACCCCTGACTTAAAATGAAAGAGATACCCTAATGGATGTCAGCATCTGAACACAAACACACGAACTCCGATTCAGAAAAGAAGGGTTCCATGTGTTTGGCGATTATTATATATCACAATCTTAAAACTTACAAAAGAAATGTTTTTAAAAATCTCAAGCACTAATAAAGGCTTGTAACATCTTCTAAAGTAAAACTGCAATTTTATTTTCTTTACCAATACAAGCTAAAAAAAATTTAAGACCTCGATAAACGTATTACCAAAAAGGTTTGTTTTCTTAAGGTATCCGTCTACGTTGGGAGAACTTTTTTCTTTAAACGTAGAAACTAGTTCATGTTTTTACATTTTTAGATTTATTATTTATATTATCATAGAGAATTGCACTTAAAAAATTTATTCCTGTAGAAGTTTTTATAAAATTTCTAATAAATGAAAAAAATTTAGTAAAAAAAATCTGGTTTTTTTCAAAAAGTCTAATAGTTTAATAAATTAAATTATTTCAATATTTTTGGACGCAACTCATTTTTTATACACTGGACTACTGAATCACCGAAAATCTTTGCTTAATTTACATTTGGTAAAAAATTTTAGTCCTTCAAAATCCTACACATTGAAATTTTTAACGTATTTTCATTACCTTTATATCTAACTATGAGTGCAACATCATTAAAAATTATCCAAATTTAAAGCTTTTAGGTCATCCACTAGTAAATACTATCAAAAGCATTCATAATAATTTTCAACAAGATATTTTAAGACATTTTTGAGAAATCGCATTACAAATTTCAACATATTATTAAAAGTACCGTTCTGACAAAAACGCATTTAAAGTTTTAACTATTAAAAAATTAAAATACATGTTTAAACTTCCCCACACTTTCTTGCTTCAAAACTTTCTAATTGTCAAGTTGCTAATTATTAAAAATACTAGAAAAACGTTTAAACTAATCGTGATGAAATTTTAAAAAGATTTGTCAAAAAAAATGCTGTTTAAAAGACTTTAAATTCACAACTTTCTGTTACGAAGTCGCTATTTCCGGTTTGTTTTGACAGCTATCACTGATGTTTAAACAGCTGTAACTTTTCTTTAAAATGCCGTAGAGACAAAACAAAAACAGATTTAGAAGTCTAAAATTTGAAATTTTACAATAGAGAAATAAAAAAAATTATGATTTTTGGCAAAAAAAAAAAATGACTCTTTCAACTTAGATGGATACCTTAACCACATTTAACCAAAGTGAAAATACTATTTAACATTCTTTCACTTCTATACCACGTTTCTATGTTGTTTGCAGAAATGGTAACGGGGCTTACCAGGTCACCAATTTTCAAAAATAAACAAGTTTAATAACTCGATAACAAAACTAAATCGCATTAGTCAACAAAATATAACTAAGCCACTAAGCTGATATCTAATCCGATTATTCAGATTTATCTCAGCTCTGAAGAAGTACTTCAAATGTTGCTACCAAACTTATTTTGGCAATTAATTTTCATTTAATGTACTGTGCTGATTATGAAATTGTATTTTTACTATAATTATGCAAAATTTCGTGTTTAAAAATATACCAGTTCAATATTTAAATAATTAAAACCTAAATATCTAGAGATAATATGAATGGCTGATTTTCTAAAGATTTCTATCAAAAGGTATTCTATGGCATAATCAACATAAGTTTATAACAACATTTTTGTAATATTAATTAAATACCAGATAAGAAACCATTTAAATCCTGAACATAAGCTAAGAAAATTTTAGTTCCATAGAATAAAAATATATATGTACGTAGAAATTAATTACAGAAAATATTGTTTGAGTGAAATTTAATTCACCCATTTGTACGCTTATCTCATGAGACAAATTATAAAGATGTTTCATTCTATGCTATAAAATAAAATTCCTGCTACAATTTATATGATAAAAGGATGTAAATGAAAGAACATAAACCTGGACTTTAAACTATAAAAAAGAACGCTGTTCTTTTTAACTTAAAATAAAACTTGAATGAGATTTCAGAACTTGAATATTTTAGGTAACATCCTTATTATCATATTCAGTATAAAATATATTCATGAATTTATTTTTTGTGCCATGCTTTATATTCGAATATTTTAAGGGAGATCTAACACATTTTACCACAAATTGTATGTAATAACTTATGAAACTATTTCATAATATTGCAGATTTATAATCCCAGGTTGAAATTTATGAGGAAAAGTTTAATTTGCTGTATTTTTCAACGAAATTGCATTCTAGATTCTCACAAAGTTAGAGCAGAATTAGTTTTTAATAAATGCATACAGTTTTAAAGTAATTTTTCGTGTTTAGAATTGTAAACTTATATAAATATGCTATTCCATAGTTTAACGCAGTGATATCTTACCTTTATGTTACTATATATTTTGTAATATTTTTATGCACCACCCTACCTCTAATTTTTAGAAAAAAACTCTGCACGACTGATTATGATGCTGCTCTTCGAAACCAAAGTTTATGGGTTTGAATCCTCTGCTTATATAGATGTTCATAGACGTTTGGAATCAACTTTAAACAGTAGGTCCTAATCTCATTTGCACCCGTGTGGCAGAAAATACACATTAGTGCCCCAAACCAGCCAATCAATTAAACCAGGTATGGACAAAAGTTTTCGGCCAAAAATCGAAAGAAAATAAGTTTGGCGGGCCAAGATCAATTTTTCTAAGATTTTAAAAAGCGTATACAAGTACCTAACGGTTTAATAAGAGGAATGAAATTGCGATTTCATTTTTAAAAGTTCCTTATACTGAGGGCCGAAGTAAGATGTACTGATTTTAAAGAACGATGCTAAATGCTCATCTGTCAGTCTACTTCTGAAATTATTCTTTCTAAGGTTTAAAGTTGAAAACACTTGTTCACATATAAGAAGCAAATATATCGCCGATCTTCTGGGTGTGATATAATAAATTTGAGATATAATATTTAAGCAAAGTAGAAAAGGAGATGGCTATATAATGTATAAATATATATTTCTTTTAATTTGCCTCGGACCGGTAACTTAAAATTCTATCCGCGGGCCGGATAAAACCTTCCGGTGGGCCAGAGTTGGCCCGAGGGGTCGTATTTTGCCCATCCCTGAACTAAACAATAAAGTAGAATCAGTTTAAACAATACTGTATTTATTACAAAATGCAATAAAAACTACTATTATATTAAATAATAACAAGGTTTTGCTGTAACATACAAAAACATGTAAATTATTATTTGTATTAAAGTGAAAATACATTGCATCCAATTTCAGCCGTCACCTAGTCTCTAAAATAAAGTGGATTTGTAAAACTGACGATTGTATATTTGACGATTGTGTTTGATTGTATTTTTAATACTATTCTTGTATTTCTTTAATGACATAAAATATTTGCTTTTTTAATTTCTAACCATTGTTTGAAAGATAACACAGAATCATAGCCGGTATCTGTTACACAATTTACCTCATGAACATCAAGCAAATTTTTGCCCAGCAATAATATGAATGAATGAATTAATACAATCAAAACACATATTGAAAACACGTTGCATATCTCTCTTTATCAGAAGTTTCTGCATAAAACAGAAATTTTAGGTATAAAAATAAGTAAAAAATATTCCTTACCAAGATTTTTATTATTACGTTACAATAGAGGATTTTATTTATTTGTAGATATTATTATTAACCAATTTTTTTTCCTAAAAGATTTTATTGGATACTAAATTTTAAACTGAAATGTCCTCAATGTAATAGCAAATGTTTCAATAACTATGATATAAAAAGTTTTTTAAGACCCAAAATAAATATTTCATAGATTATTATTAAGATACTAACGTTATATAAAAATGATTTAATTTTGTTATATGAAGTTATACACATTTAAAAACCAATAAAATATGTACACCAAGGAAAAAAGAAGAAATCATGTAAACAATGAAATAAAGTTTGAAATTTGTAGCTAGAAACTAAATTTTTAAAAGAAGTAGAAGATAATTACCTCTTTTATTCTACGGATTCAATTACATTAATTTGAGTTTTAAGTAGTTACGAGTATTTTACAGCATAATAAAGAATATTTGTTTAAAAGTTTCAATTTATGAAAAGATATATTTCATTTTTTTTTATTTTAAAATATAAGATTTCTTTTAAATTTTACCTTCACAGAATAAAAAAGATAATTTATTTCAATTTGATATAAAAATTTCGCTTCTAATATGCAAGTTTTTTTACATGTAAGCTAATTTCATTTTTTATTTTATGTATATTTTCCCTGTGAATTTCAAAAATGTGCTACTTGAAATGATGAAACTAAATGTTTGAAAAAGGAAAGGGTAATTAAAAATTTATTGTGTATAAAACGGAATTGTTTTTTGATGAATCAAAAATCCGATCTAAAAATGAAGATTTCATGTTTCGGAAGAAGCTATATCAACTGTCTTAAATTTAAAAAGGACGGTGAATTTTCACCTGAGAGAAATTTCACTGAAAATTTAATATGTAAATCTTATCGAATTATGAAAAAAAAACTAAATAAAATGAACAAAATGGACAGGTGAGGGGAATTTATTGACACTTAATCTCAAAATGAATATACTGTGCCAAACCCAAAAATTAACAAGAAATAATTTTATAATAGCCTGCATTCTAAAAGGAATATAATTATTGTCACTAATTAGGATGCAATTAATACTAAGAATAACTTTTTGCTTTTTAAAAACTTTTTGTTTTATGAATATTTGAAACACCTCTGGAAATTTCTTACTGTCTTTCTTTTTGAAATTTATTGATTATCTTAAAACGTATGTACAAAGAAGTTAGTTAATATTAACGCTTTAAATTACAGAAAGTATACTATAAAAAACGCAATTTTACATATAGAAAGAATGAGCATGGAACATCTTTAATAAAAAATCTTTTAAATAGTTGTAATTAATATTTTCTAAAATAAAATATATTTCTAAATAAAAGCTTCTAAAATAAAATGTAAATAAAATATAATTTTTACTTCATTTTCATACATCTATTGCTAATAACATACTACATTTAGAAGACTAATAAATGAAGGCAAAATAACTTAGTTTTGAGAGTCTACAATCTTACAACCTTAAACACCTTACAACAATGTTATACTTCGTTAATTAAAACTTTGACAATGATTAATATTTTCCCTCATTAAACATCTTGATACATATTTTTTTCATGACAGAATTTAATTAAACTACTCTGAACAAAAATAAGGAGAAAACAATGTTGATAGCAGGTTACATTTAATTTTGCAAAAGTGTCACTCGTTTATCAATGAAAATTGAAACTGATTTGGAAAACTTTCGGACATAATGGGCATTTTACAGGTGAAGAATCAAAGACATCTTGCCATTGGCACTAAATATATCTCTGTATGCCCGAAGAACAGACAGAATAAATGTATGATTTCTTATAGGAATCGCTAAAAATTAACTTGAAATTTCACATTATGAACGTCCTACACGTGTTAGTGTAGGACGTATGTAACGGGATTCACAAACTGATGTGGTTTGGAAAGCTAGTGTCTACACTTTTAGGTTTAAATGCAAAAGTTTGCCGAAACAATTTTAAATTGTTAATTAACCATTAATAAATTTTAGCATTATATTTATTAATCAAATACTTGATCATTTAAAATTTCAATTTTCAACAGAATCATTCAACTTATCTTCACGTTTAGATTGTGAACTTTCCTCTTTTTTTGAGACTTTTTTACTTCATTTATTTTATTTATTTTATCCCATAATTCCTTATTTTTTGGAATCGGGATGTTCTTATAATTAGACATAAAACATAAATAAATAAGGATTTCATAAAAATAAAATTAAATTAAAATTACCAGTATTACAAACTGTTTTAGAACTTATATATCTGAAATTCTCTTGGTTTTCAATTTTCTCATGAATAGAAACTATTGGTTCTAAGGAAAGCAAGAGTAGGGGGAAAAGTGAAAGCACTTTATAAGTCTTTTTATAAACTGTACTCTCTTTAGTGTTGCACACAACCTGACCTGAATGGAAGTATATCTTAAATTCAACAGGGTATTTTTCTTATGGCTTTATTGCTATATTGTTTATAGTATCTGAGTGTGTTTATGTCTACGTTATGACTGTAAGATTCGTCCTCTAAATAGAATCTAGTTGTATTGGACTTCCTATAATACTTTATTCATAATATTTTTCTCAGTATGGAATAACAAGTGATGAAAAAGTTTTATTGATTTTTATAGTAACTCATCTATGAAAACAAAATTCAAGTGTATTGAAATTATTACCAGAATTGAAAAAGAAAAGGTTTTATTCAATATTTTAAAACTAGTAGCTATTAAGATCCACCATTAGAAGCAACATGTCGAAAAATAAGTTAAAATTAAACGCATGGATCACACCCTGTATTTTCCGTTACAACTGAAATTTTGATTATCTTCCGTGATTATAATATTAAAATACAAAATAGTCTAATTATTTATATGTAAAATCAGTTAAACTTAGACATTTTTGCGAAAACCTTAAGGCAACAAAAGACACCTCATGGCAGAGACAAACATACCACAAGCACATTTATAGATTCCGAATAACCTGGAAGAAAGATATATCACCGAATTAAATCAACAAATATTGTACAAAATCAAAAAGAAATAGTCGTGCAAAAATAATTAAACTTAAAATCTTATTGAAGATAAAATTGGAAAGTTCTTTAGTATTTTGAAATATTGGAAGAAGTATATAGTGTTAAAATAAATATAATTCCTAGAGTGTGTTTAACACTAGAATTACGGTGGTCTTTGTATACCTAGAATTACGGCGGGTGTCATTTTGACCCCTTGATAAGATATCTGCATATTTCTCTATATGATATAATATATTTGTGAAAAATAAATTAAAATAACTCAAATTATGACAACTACAGTTTGTTTTTAAAAATATACAGACTTTCCAGGTATGTAGGATCAATTAAACGATTTTCTATGTTCTCTCCTAAACTTTAAACACTTGGTCTAATTTCATTTTTCCTAAATATGGAAATCTGTTTAAAAAGTATTTTGTTCTAACATCTACTTCTAGCCAAAATTTTATTCCGAATTTATCGAGCTTGTTAGGTATATACTGCAAAAAACGGCATCTTGTTTTTGTAGTGAATAACTGTTCATCAAACGCAATATTTTCATTTGGTTTCTGGCAAAGCTTAGAATCTTCTATAAAAGTATTCCATACCTCGGATATTAGTGTAAATTTATCCCACTGCAAACGTGAAGACCTTGTTAGTTTATTTTCAAAACGAAGAAATTTCATAACTTCCGGAAACCTATCTCCACTCATAGTTTCATGAAAAAACTTTGGTCCCCAAGTCTTGGACCACAAACTAAGAATTGGTAAGCCCTCGGCGGCTAATGCCCCCTTACGTACAACAACTCTATGAATGCTTCCAGTTCAGCTAATAAAATAATGAAAGAGTCATTATGAAGTTTACACTTGTCTTCAACATCAGTATATAGCCTATTTCTATAATCATTTGTTAGGACTAAAATAAAAATACGATTTTCTTAAAATCTTTACTATTTCGTAAATCACATTGATTTAGGAAAAGT
>CM063506.1:10609783-10644783 GCA_032207245.1 Pardosa pseudoannulata
AAAAAGAACGTTCTCAATACACCATTCTATCGTGCACAGAAAACAATAGAATTTAAACATTTGCAGATTTAAAAATCTCTTAATAAAATTGTAAATTAAAAAGAAACATCAATTTATGTTACTGACAATATATTATACTTCTTCTAAATAAATTGTATTTAAATTTCAACCTCTTAAAACATATCGCAACTATCTATTTTACGAAATTCACAGTTAAAAATTACATTGGCTGTTCTACTGAACACATTGTGTGCGGGTGCATTTCGCAGCGGAATTGTACCGGGAGCGGCCGTTTTTCATTTAAATCTCAATTTTAGTTTTTTAGTTAAATATCAATAGATAATTATTTAATTTTTAACCCACTTTTCGTACTTTATATTGAAATGTATAAAAAAATATATAAATAGAAATATATAAATAACAACCATAAGATTTTTGTAAACAAAAAATATGTTTTTAGTGGATAAATTTATAATAGTATCGTAAATATGAAAAGTCAAAGAGAAATAGTAGTATATAGTTTTAGTTTTTTCCCGTTCTGTGGTTGACTTGTTTCTTGAAATTTGTAGATAAATATGCATTAGTTACAAATTATTAATAATATAAGTTACAAAAGTGTAAAAATATCCATACAAAAAACTAAAACAATTCCTCTAAAATATAAAGCATAATGAGGATATCCTGGAATGCAAAAAAAAAATATTTTCATCAATATATGTATGTATGTATTTATAATTTGTAATACTTTACCTCCTTATTCACAAAAATTATTCAAACGCATATTTCGTGATACTCCGGTTAGAAAGATGGACCAACTAATGATAATCAGCTTTGTCTACACCAATTACTCCGCTGAGTTCAGGTCACGTGAAAGTAGAAGTTGGGAAACGACTAAACCTTTCCCCTTCGGGGGTCAAAGAAATATTCTATCTTTCAGAATTTGCTTTGTTCAACTGTCAAGCTAAAGCTCCCACTAAACTTTTTGAACTCAATAAAGAATTATGTGATTATATGAAATAGCTTTCTCTTTACTCGGTTCAAACGAGAAGTTTAGTGTATATATATATAATAACATTCTCTTTCATGTATTTCTGCATTTCTTTACAACAGTGATAGATTGTACAGTATGCTTATTTTTCAGTCACAAAATCTTCTAAACGGAAGAAAAATCATGTTCTTCTGGTAATAGAGGAAGATTTTTTCCCGTTACTTACGAGATGCCAAAGCTCCCGCTACATAAATATACCATAAATTTTAAATGGCTACAGCTATAAGAAAAAAATTAATTGTCTGGTAATCGAAATACATAACATAATTTTAAAAAATATTTTTTATACATAGTTCCTGTAGGACGCACTTTGCATGATTGTGCCATCTTACGGATTATTTTTGGTAACTATATCTTTCTCCCATTATAAAATAATAAACAAATACCGTGGCACTGTATTGGCAAATGCTCAACAGACAAGATCTCCTTCGTTATTAAAAGTATTTTAACATTTAAATGTAACTTTAAACACCAAAATTATTTATAAATTATAGAATTTCTTTCCTCTATTAAATATCACATTTTTATTTAATTATATAACTAAACTAAGTTCTGAAAATGTTTTTCATTTAACACAATATGTAGCAAATTTCATTCATAGTAGCACTAAAAAGCATGTAAAATAACTCTTATCAAAATATTCTCCAAGAATTTAATTCATGAATATAATTCAAAAGTATATGCAAAGATTTATTCATTTGTTTTTGCTTCGCCTGAAATATTCTGTCTCTAATTTACTAAAATCTTTTTCTACAACAAAAAGTTATTTAAATCAATGGAAATTCCCTTCTTTATCGGATCTCCTCAACCATACATATGGTTGATTAATATATTTCCTTAACACAAAGTTAAAATGAAGCATGCCATTAGTTCCCTTTTTTCTGTCCCCAATTTCTATTTTTAGAATTAAACATCGTGTTTTTATTTACTTTTATTGGAAAGGATAATTTATTTATTATTTGCGCTTGGAAACACTTTCTTCTTTAAAAGTTTTACTACCGTTGGATGCGGAAATTGATGACTTCGCAAGTGTAGTTAGCGTAATGATTTAGTGATGTTTAGAAGCAACACGACATTCATGGGGTGTTAGTAAGTACGGTGTTATTTACGGTGTGATTAAATGTAAATTCAGCTTTAATAAATTACCAAGAAGTATATTTGCTTTTGTTGGGGAGGATGGATTATAACTATTGACTAAAAGTATTGTGAGCTTTATGAAAGTGTCTTAAAATACATTCATTTCGTGAAAATTGTAGATAAGCATATGAATGTGAATTTTAATAGCAGGTTTTGAAATATTTTAAAACATATTAACTTTCTTCAAAAATCTAACTGCTAAATTAATTTTTATTACCAGTATCAACTAGGAAAATTAGGGGGAGAAGATCACTTTTAGCTATATCTATTAATATAACTTTAACCATTTTTGACCTATTTTGATTCTTTGTTAATCTTTTTATAATGTATTTATTGAAAAAGTATTTTTAGGATTAGCTAGATCAAACTTTTTCAACCACTATTTATAAATCGGAAAAATGACTGTAGTAAAAAATTTTATTCCACAAAATTATATATGATATTGCAAAATTGCTATTTTTATATGATATGAATGCACTTTATGTCCAATCCTTTAAATGCTACTGCGCATATAGAATTAAATTTTGAATATGCCTTCTCAGTAGGTTACTCTGTAACCTACACATAAATTATTATGTACAATTTGCATTAAACATCTTTTCAGCTTATTGTATTGAAAGCTGAAAAATACTTATAAATATTAAAATAAATGTCAAAATATAATAAAAGTATTTACTAAAAGTAGGCAAAAATTTAAACCATAAACTGAATTATCTAAAATTTTATAGTTCTCTACTGCTTGGTTTTGAAATAATATTTCGCACAAGGTTTGAAATAATAGTTTTGAGGGAAAACCGTTTAAATTAAAACATTTGTATATATTTCTAGACATTTTCTATACATTTTTTACCATAAAAAGAACGTTCTCAATACACCATTCTATCGTGCACAGAAAACAATAGAATTTAAACATTTGCAGATTTAAAAATCTCTTAATAAAATTGTAAATTAAAAAGAAACATCAATTTATGTTACTGACAATATATTATACTTCTTCTAAATAAATTGTATTTAAATTTCAACCTCTTAAAACATATCGCAACTATCTATTTTACGAAATTCACAGTTAAAAATTACATTGGCTGTTCTACTGAACACATTGTGTGCGGGTGCATTTCGCAGCGGAATTGTACCGGGAGCGGCCGTTTTTCATTTAAATCTCAATTTTAGTTTTTTAGTTAAATATCAATAGATAATTATTTAATTTCTAACCCACTTTTCGTACTTTATATTGAAATGTATAAACAAATATATAAATAGAAATATATAAATAACAACCATAAGATTTTTGTAAACAAAAAATATGTTTTTAGTGGATAAATTTATAATAGTATCGTAAATATGAAAAGTCAAAGAGAAATAGTAGTATATAGTTTTAGTTTTTTCCCGTTCTGTGGTTGACTTGTTTCTTGTTTTTGTGGTTGAACTTGTTTCTTGAAATTTGTAGATAAATATGCATTAGTTACAAATTATTAATAATATAAGTTACAAAAGTGTAAAAATATCCATACAAAAAACTAAAACAATTCCTCTAAAATATAAAGCATAATGAGGATATCCTGGAATGCAAAAAAATTATTTTCATAAATATATGTATGTATGTATTTATAATTTGTAATACTTTACCTCCTTATTCACAAAAATTATTCAAACGCATATTTCGTGATACTCCGGTTAGAAAGATGGACCAACTAATGATAATCAGCTTTGTCTACACCAATTACTCCGCTGAGTTCAGGTCACGTGAAAGTAGAAGTTGGGAAACGACTAAACCTTTCCCCTTCGGGGGTCAAAGAAATATTCTATCTTTCAGAATTTGCTTTGTTCAACTGTCAAGCTAAAGCTCCCACTAAACTTTTTGAACTCAATAAAGAATTATGTGATTATATGAAACAGCTTTGTCTTTACTCGGTTCAAAGAGTTCTCCTTTAAATTAAGATGTTTAAAACAAGGTATATATATATATGTGTGTGTGTATGTGCATATATATATATATATATATATATATATATATATATATATATATATATATATATATATACTAGTATATCATATATATATATATATATATATATATATATATATATATATATATATGTGTGTGTGTGTGTGTGTGTGTGTGTGTGTGTGTGTGTGCAATTATATATGCATGAATGTGCTTTACATTAGAAAAAGTTAAATCAGCAGTGATCGCTCGCAGTGTAAATTGTTAAAGGTCTCCGAAAGTTTCATGGGCAATCCAAAATTTCCTAGAAATTTATAAAACAAACTACCCAAAAATTGGTTTAATGAATCTAGGCTCACTAAAATAATGCCATTAACCATAGAATTATCGAACATTGTCGAATTTTGACAAATGATCTTTTTATTACGTATAACTGTCTACAACAGAGTTTTTTCAAAATTCATTTTGAAGCAAAAAAGGCAAAGAATAGTTATCGTCTCGTTTAAAAATGATTTATTATGCATTAAAGTTGTTTTCAGCTTTTATGAGTGTATGCTTTAACTACAAAAGGTTTCAGGGAGATGAAGATAGTTTAACGGTATGTAATTTACAGTCATGCAACTAAATGCGACGATAAGATTTATATTTTACTGAGTTTATATATTCTTTATATATTCATTTATTTATTATTTATTCATTATATATTCATTTTTTGATATTTTTTTCCATCGGAATGGAAATGCATGTTTTTAAATCTAAAAGAATTGTCAAACCTTGACAGATCGGAGAAATGTAATTTTTTCACATGTTTTGGGATAGTTCATGTTGTCGTACTTGTTGCAAGGGGATAATTTTGTTAGTGGGAACAGAGTATAAAACGTGCAGTACAACGTGAAAAACAAAAGTAAATTTTTGTAAAAGGAAGCTCAAAGAAATAACTAACAGTTTTGTTAATTTTAAAGGTATGCAAGGTAAATATTAATATTTATTACCCTATAGAGCTTACTTGGAAATTATAGTAACATAAAAATGTGTCTATTATGCGTGTAAAGATATAATCGTTTTATTTAGCAGAACGTATCTCTCCAAGTATTTAACACATTAAGTGTAATGTAACTGCCTTTTTTTCCAAATAATCTGTAAGTATTATAAAATATTTTTATAAATTGGGTATGCGTTGAGTAAAAATCATACAAAAAAAGAGATGTTTTAAAAAAACAGATGTCTTTTTTTCATGATTAAATCTTTTCTCACGGATACGCACACAAAAATTGAATATATTATGTTTATATTTCGTGAAATATACAGATAATTAGCAAATATTTTTTTAACATATTGAACCATTTTCTTTTTTTTATTCTTTAATTTTTTATGATTCTCTAAATCACAATGAACTAACTTTTTATAAGAATATGTCAGAAAATTTTTTGCTACACCAAATTTTGGAAACATTCTATCAAATAGTTCTTCCAAAAATCTAAAAAAGGAAAAGGTGAAAAGCAGAAATTCGTCATATATGATCAGACCGTATTTCTAAATATGAATATGTCAGTTTTAGACTCATTTGCATTTTAAAAATTTTTTGATGGAATTTAGTTTTACGTGACCTGTAATAAGTTCAATTACAGTTTTTCAGAATGTCGGCAAGTTTGATGACAAAATTTAGTCATCAATTTGTCTTCCTGCCGATGAAATAAATTTAAAAGAACAGGATTATAAACTATGTATTTGTATATGAAAGTTAATTTATTTTATTCAAACTTATATAATTTATCAAAAAACTTTACAAAGGGAAAAAAATCTCGGAATTGCAGGTAGGAATCCCCCTATCGAGGCTCTTATAACTTAGTATTATACCAATAAACATAAATGTGTATGAATATAACCAGTTATAAAAAATTCCTAATTGAAATTCAGCCATCGTGGTGAGAAACACTATAGTACAAAATATTTACATTTATTAAAGATCAAAACTTATAGGTCTTTATTATATACCAATCACTTATAATAGGCCTGTTAAGATAACACAAAGAATTAAGACACCAGATACAAATGAGCAAAGACTTACTCTTTTGCAGACTCTTTATTTACAATTCTATTTTTGAACAATCTGATGACGCAAATAAAAGATATTATATCTCAATATGGAGAAGTCGTAAACTGCTGGAGTGTTGGAGCAACTCCCTGCCTCTGCTGAAGTTCTCAATTCGCTCCGTCTTGGCCTGCTTTTCCTCTGAAGGGGGTCATCAAATCTGCCGAGTAAAATCCAATGACTACTGTTTCCAGGGCTGAAGACGACTGACCCGCGTTAGCAACCCCTCTTGTCCAATGGGGTCGAAGTGGAGGGGGTGTCACTGACATCGCTTTCGTCCTTCTGTCAGTCTCCCGCACTGGCGTTGTACAGTAGTGTAACTCATTGTTACAGTCTTACCGATTGTTTTTACAAAGCAACAACTGTGCATATAATACTCAAGAATACAGAAATATTTCGGATCTCAGAGCAAGCGAATCCCGTGATTTTGTTCGATCAGATTAAATATTTTTCAGCACAGTTTGGGAGGCAAGAGTGAACCTTTATCATTTAACTTAGCTTTAACTACACATGCTGCAATTTAATTATTACAGGAACATTTTAATGGCACAGCTAAAAAGTATTACCAGTAGACATAAAATTAGCATTCAATCTAGAATTAGGTGAGACAGATGGGTAAAAAGAATTTAAGTCGAAGAATACTCCTTTATCTGACATTATATAGCGGGGAAAAAATTTAAAGGGGAAAAAAGATAATTTTTATATCTATTCAGAGACAATATTTTTGATGTATTACACACACATATTTACATGTGTACAGAGAGAGGTCTATATGTATAATGGAATATACCTATGCAAGTAGAAAACAATAACTTTAATTTGCCCACAGCCAATTGACAGTGTAAAGTGGGTCATTCCTCGAAATGCCGAGAATTCTACTTACCCTTTAACGCAAGTGAAAATGTAAGTTTATTCTAAGTGGTACCTGAGCAGAAAAATTTATTTTCGTCCCAGAAATAAAGAAAGCTATAAAACTGCTCAAGGTAAAGAAGCGTGAAGGAAAAAATCTAGACTTGCACATTATCCTTTACTGCACAGCATCTAAAATATGTTATGAGAGGTTTATGTAAATTTTATGTTAGGAAAACTTACTTGAACATAAAAGATACTGGAACAATTTAATCACGAAGCTCGTGTTAAATATATACTAACCCGTACTTACTTTTCAAAAAATTTTCTTTGCTGTAATTTGGAAAAATAATTTTAGCCAGAAAATCCTCCTAATTACTTTTTTAGTTGTTTATAAGAAACATTTTTAAGCAATTGTAAAAATTTCAGACTTTACCGGAATAAAGTTTCAAAAGAATTCTTAAAATGTCTATATTTATGTATTATATAGTTTAACTATAACTTCCCTAGCTACCTCATCCACATTATTATCTCTTATCTAAGTAATAGAACATTTCAAATTAAAATTAATAACTCTCTATCTAATGTGAAAAATATGTATAGTGGTGTCCCTCAAGGATCAATACTTGGCCCTATCTTATTCAATCTCTACATAAATGATATTCCCCAAATTAATACTACTAAAATTGCCGTCTTTGCTGACGATACTGCTATTTTTTCCACCAATAAAAGTTATAAATACGCTGTTAAAGCTGTCAATAATCATCTTAAACTTATTACTACTTGGCTCTCTAAATGGAAAATCAAACTAAACACTGACAAATGTGAAGCTGTCATGTTCACCAGAAAACGCAACAGCACCTACAACGACACCAAAATCTACATAGGAAACACAGCTATCCCTTGGTCCAACACTGTAAAATACCTCGGAGTTACCCTTGATAAAAATCTCACTTGGAAACAACATACACTGAATATTAAAAATAAATTTCGAGCTGCTAAACGTGCCCTCTTCCCCCTAATTGCTCGAAATAGTAAATTGAATTTTAATAACAAGTTGCTCATTTATAAATCCTATTTACGTCCTTTACTAACTTATGCAAGTCCCGCATGGTCATACGCAGCTAAGACTCATATTAAAACTTTATCTGCTGCTCAAAACATCATAATTAGGCAAATCACTAAATCCCCTTGGTACTATCGCAATAAAGAGATCCACAGGGAAATTGATCTCCCCAGTCTTCCAAATTTTCTAAAATCTTTAGCCACCAATTTCCATTCTAATCTTAGCATTGACCACTTATTGGACTTAGCCCAATATGACCATGCGGATCCTGCTAACGCCAAACGGCCCCTTGCCGTTCTCAGCAGAAATATCGAGTAATTCTATTGGTCCTCAGCGACCAACCAAATTTCTCCTAGCTAAAGGCTCAATCCCTCACCGAACTTAGGTAGATTTTTTCTCCTAAATCCTCTCCTGCACTTGCTGTAATTTCATTGGCTCTCAGGATCCAATGGAATTTCTACTTTATCCAAGCAGGATCCTAATTGTGAATTGACCTTCTCTTCTGCTGAGTTTTATCTTCTCTTACTAACTCTTAATTCTTATGGAAAAAAAAACATATATTCTAGATTTGTTGTTAACATATTCACTTAACGACGTAAAGTACAATTAATGTACTCTCCTTCTCATTTTTTCGTTTATAAAAACTTAACTTATTTTACTTGTGTACCCTTCACCGAACTCGTGAACCTTTTTATTTTTCTACCTTTTAATTTTGTTCTACCTGTTTATAATTCAGTTAGTATTCCAGTCCTTAATTTCGTGTACAATAAATGTTATGTCTCATGACCATGTGATAAAGTATGCTGGCTCAGAGGGCTAGGCCCAGGAGAGTCAGTAAGGAAGCTCCAGTGCGATGTCCAGTGCGATTATATAGTTTTAGTTGTCTTATGTCACTCCATTTCAGTTCGTTTTAGTCATTTAAATTATATAATTAAAATTAGTAAAGTGAAACTAAAATAAGGTATTAATTTCTAAAAGTATTTTAAAACAAAAGAAAAACGGTAAGATGTGAATAGTATAAATATTTTTAATTACTTTGAATGTTTACATAATTAAAATATTGAAAAACTTAATTAAAATAAATATTTATTTTAAATTATCTTAAAACTATTGGGAGAAACTATGATATGCCCCAGTATTTTAGAAAAACATTTAGATTCTCTTATCGCTCTTTTTTATTATAACAAAAAATATTAAACACTGATCTATCGTTTGAAAGGGATTCAATGATATTCATAAAACTATATAAATAATTATAAAATGTTTATATAAAAAACCTCTACATCCAAAAATATTTTATTATTAAAATTAAATAAATCATTTTCAATACAAATCTAAATTTATAGATATTATCCATTTTAAAATTAACATTTAAATTTAGGGTAATATGAATCAGTTTAGATTTTTTTAATAAACCTTTATATAAATTAACTGAATCCTCCATAAGTCATGACAGAATAGCAAAAACTGGGATATACAGTGAGTACATGAATTATTAGTGTAGTCATAATTATAATAAATCCCGTTAAAATAATTATAAATGTAAATACTAGTAAGAAAATACACATTTAAGATGGAATATATTTTATTGTTTCAATGTGAAATTAAACTAAATTCAATACATGCTATGTAAAATATACAGAAAAGTAGTTACTATACAGATAACATTTCGTGGGATAAAAGGTATTCGCATGTTTCATATTTTTTATTTGCGATCAAAAAATAGTATAAAATACGAGTATAAGAATTCTTCGAATAATATTTCAGCAGTTGGTTCTCTGAGTTACATAAAAACTTTATGCAAAATAACGGAATATCAATTTTACATGTATGTGAAGATGTAGGACTGATTTTTAGGTTTATCCTTCATTCAGCATTATAGCCCACAGATCTTCTCTGACAAAGTCAAAAGATGATATAGAACTAAGATCTAACGAGTAAAAAAAAAACACATAAAAGTTATATGTGTTTATTATAAAGTTAGTAATTCGATGAATTATAGAGCATGCAATAGAACAAAACTGTTAAAATATTCTACAGATTTTAATAATTATTTTATAGAATATTTTAATAACGTGGAGAAGTTACCTGTTAAGAGCTGCACCATACTTTGTAGCGGAATTTGTTGATAGTTTCATTATATGAACAATATATACGTTGCCAAGATTACTCCCTAGGTCAACACTGACGAATAAAATGGTTCCTCTTAATTTAGGAGCATTGAGAAATCAGAAGACTACGAAGCTTAGCCTGACAGCCCAGATGTATCGGTTGGGAATTTAGAGGACATTTCACAGATGAACCTATTTTATGTTCCACAGCCACCATTGATGAGCACATTGGATCTTTGGCCAGATAAAGCTCGAAAACCCTGCAATAACGACATCTCTGTCTTTGCTGACTGAACTACCATGGTTCATTTTCTAGAAATCGTATTTAACATAAAAAATTCAATACTCCCTCATGTTTCTATATAAATTTAAATATATGATAAAAAATAACCTATTAGTATGAAATAAAATATTACATCCTTAGACAGTGTAACTTATTTGTAAATACTTTTATTTTAATCAAAAAATTATTTGGTTGTAGAATCTTGGATCATTTTATGTAACCGATATATTTATGTTGATACTAAACATACAATGCAGGATTTTTGGGGGGAGGGGGAATTAAAAAAAATGAATTTCGAATAGTTATATATTTTATGGAAAAATTATTTTAAAATATTAGAAAATTAATTATTAAATATTTATTAATTTAAAATCAGTCAGATAGCTTCATTGTAAAACAAACAATTATATGCATAAAAATAAACAATCTTCAAAATGATTGAAATATGAAATGACAATTGTATTGCAAAATGTATTTATAACAAAAGAAAGACTATTAAATAACTAAATCATGAATTCCTATCAAGAATAGAAAATATTTTTTTTATTTAAAGAAACTAAAATACGAATCTTAGAGTCGAAAAAATGTAAAATAATTATCATTTTTAACTTTTTTTCTCCATGAAAACTACCAGTTTTACAAACACAATTTTTTTACCCTAGTTAGAAACAATTATTATATTTACACGCATATCTCATTCATTTTTTGAAACATAAAAGTATTTTTGTAAAAAGTTTTAAATAAGAGACACTTTGTTGTCAATAAAAATGATATCAAGGTTAACGCGAATGATTACTAAAAATATAATTAAGTTTAAGACAAACTTATTGTTTTAAAATTTACAACAATATTTCAAAGTAACTGTGAACCTAAATTTGTATATATTTAAGATACTTTAATATTTTGTAAAATTATTTGAAAAAGTAAATTATTTTCCTTAAAAATTAAAAATTTATCATTGCAAAAAGAAACATATTTTGGGACATATACAAGAAAATTTAGATTCAATTCGATGAAAATTATATTGTATACAACCCTTAGAAAGATGTTAAAAACTTTTTGAGATAACATGCGTGTTAAATGAAGAAAGACACAATTTGAGGAAAATCAAGTTAAATTTTGTAAGTTAAATTTGTTTGCTGTAAACAACTGACACGTTTTTATTCCAACACCTCTCAATATTGTAATTCTTTCAAGAGGATTGTTTAAAAATGTTCAGAACTAAATTCCTTTTCACATATATTTTTCTGAAAAATCCAATTTTTTGTCGACTTAACAGTTGTATGATTCTTAACACTTAATGTTATCTTTCTAACTGGTGAAATGTTGCTTATAAATAGAAATAAAAAGGTGTTGCTGAACGTATAGAATATGTGGTATGAGCTATAAAATGCGATTAAAGTATCAATGTATTAGAAGATCGAGATTTAAGATTTCTTTTATCCATTAATAAAATGCAATACACCACCTATTCTGAGAGTCATGAACGGAGAGAATACGTAGTATGATCTATAAAATGCGATTAAAGTGTCAATATATTAGAAAATCGAGATTTAAGATTTTTCCATTAATAAAATGTAATACATCGCCTATTGTGAGATTCAAGAACAGATAGAATATGTAGTATGAGCTATAAAATGCGATTAAAGTGTCAATATATTAGAAAATCGAGATTTAAGATTTCTTTTCTCCATTAATAAAATGTAATGCACCACCTCTTTTGAGAGTCATGAACGGATAGAATATGTAGTATCAGCTATAAAATGCGATTAAAATGTCAATATATTAGAAAATCGAGATTTATAATTTAATTTCTCCATTAATAAAATGTAATACATAGCCTATTGGGAGAATCATTTCTGAAATACCAATTTTCTGTTTTAAAATCCATATTTTTGAATTAATAAATGCTGAATATTTTAAATTGTAATTGGCATTTTTCTCCCGAGAAACAAAAGCTGGGAAAATAGGCCCGCGGCACTGAAAGGGTTAATTACGGAATTGTTATACATAAAAGCTCTTGCTTCCAATTATTTTAGACTTTATTATAAGAAAGTTGTAAAGTTTCTTTAATATAATTTCTAATAATATACCTTCCCTCTAAGGTATTATCTATTTCAAAATCTCAACCTCCATTAAAGCCTTTTTTAAGAAAATTTCATTTCCTTCTATAATTTGTATTAGGATTAAATTTCCTTTGTACATAATAGCATTTAATCTTTTAAATCACTTCATATAATCCTATAATTGAATCACGAGTGCTGGATATCACGCTTCGAATATTTTCAGCTTAAAGAACTAATCGGCTTCTTTAACTGAAATACTTTGTTGCAAAATTGATAGGATGATAAATTAATAACAAGGTTCAATTTATTAAAGTTTAACAAAAAATTTTTTAAGGAAAAAGATTATTTTAATTGCATCCTAAGTGAGATAATAATTGCGCGTTACACAGCATATGTAGCTCAATTTATTAAAACCTGTTACTTAATCTCTTACCAAACCAAACGAATTTATGTCCTGTACATTTATATGTACATTTCAATTTGTAGTAATGATTTTCATGCAAAAAAAAATGTGTATTTCTGATTCACTTAAATTTTATAATATTTTACAAAGAGTTGCATTTTTATATGCATAAATATTTTTTACAGTCATCTAGTATTCTAAAAATGTTTTTGTAAATTCTAAAAATTATGCTTGCATATGATACAGAAATTCTTTATTTTTTATAAATTTTTATTTATTGATAAATTTTAAATTGAAATTTATTTTATTTATTTCTTTTATATTACATTCCTACGTATTTATTTTTTCTATCTCTCTCAATCTTTCTCTTCTTATATATGTAATAAATTTATCTTCTAGTCACAATAATTAACAGATTAATGCCCAGCGTCCTTATTTGAGGACAGTCAAAAATTGGTTTGTAGAGTTTTTGTTTTCTTGAAACGATTCTTCCTTTTTAATGGAAATAGATATTAATCTTATGAATAATCTCCCAAGTTTTCAAATATGATCTTATCTCTAATTTTGTCATTGCGATAGGCATTTTAGGATTTTCAAGCTTAGAATAGGAACGTATTATAACCGGTATACTGAACTTATACCGGTCAAAATCATGGCAAATAGCCATATCTGTAATACGTCATCACTTTTCAGTACTTTTCTCATATATGATAGCAAATAAATCTCGTATCACGAAGTTTTCTTTTTTTTAAAGACATCTTATTATGTTTTAAAATAACACCTCCTCACTAATAATGACTTTATGTTATATTTAAACGTGTTTAAATTTCATATTTTGTTTTACTTCCAGGTGTCTATAATAGCTTCTATGTTATTTATTTATTGGTATTTACTAATATATAGTCATCAGAATATCGGTTTAGTTTGGAGCTCTACGATCTACTGTTTTGCACACGAGGGCTAATGAGACATAGTCATCAGAAATATCCGGGAGTAAATGGGTTAAATAGCTCCTATTGCTTTTACTTGCCCTGGCTACTGTGAAAGGAAAAGGTAATCAGCTAGCAGTAACAAGAATGCAGTCAGCCGCCATTGAAGAGAACGGCACAAGTCTAATTAAAACATAATTTCAGAGATGCTTAAACGGACATCTTTACTACTCAAATGCAGACAAAGAAAAAGACACAAAAATCGCTCTGCTCGTACAGAGGTACACCCAAGAGCGAAGACAGAAAGAATTTTACCACTTACTCAGCGAATTTAAGTGCAAGATAGGAAAAACGTGGAGCCATTTGCCGGCGACAGTTGAATAGACAGTAAATTTACATCTATAGGATATAAAGCTCTGGGGGGATTGTATCGAAATAATTTTAAGTCTAAGACGCTCCTTTGATTAAGACATTTAGAGGCTGGAAAAAAATTTTAAGGAATTTGAATGGAAGAGAGGAGGTTTTTAAGGAAATATTAAAGCTAAATAATTTATATATATATATATATATATATATATATATATATATATATATATATATATATATATATATATATATATATATATATATATATATATATATATATATATATATACATATATATATACATATATATATATATACATATATATACATACATATATATCTATATTTATGTATATATAATATATATATGAATATATATATATATATACATATATATATATATATATATATATATATATATATATATATATATATATATATATATATATTTATGCATATATATAATTAATATATATATTATATATGCATAAATATATATATATATATATATATATATATATATATATATATATATATATATATATATTATATATGCATATATTTATATATATATATATATATATATATTATATATATATTATATATATGCATAAATATATATATATATATATATTATATATATATATATATATATATATATGTATGTATGTATGTATATATACATACAAACACATATATGTGTGTCTGCATTTTATATTAAATGAATATCCTTACTTGAAGCTATTAAATGTACTAAAATATCTATAGTGTGTAACTATAAGTAAATATAAGTAATTGTATTGTTTATTTCTTTATCTTAAAACTACAGCTCCCTATTTAAAGGATTTAATCCATAATATTAGACAAAATTATGTATGTTTTATATAATTTTGTTGTATATTTGTATGTGTCAAATAAATTTTTGTAATACAATAGGGATGTATTGTGACAGAAAAAGTAATAAAATTGAAATTTACATAAAGTTAGTGGTATTTATTTTTTGCAAGTGATAATAAGATACTTTTATGCTGTATTATATACGCGATTACCAGAAACTCCATAATTCTAGTGTTAAACATTGTTGACGTCTGTTATTTTAACTTAGTACTACATTCTTTTTCTGTTACACTGTTATAGATTTTTACTTTAATCTCACACCATAAACGCATTATACAGATGTATGATAATATATACAATTTAGCTCAAGCAAACCGTAAACAAATGACCAGACAACCGATAAAAAACAAGAATTATGAAAACGTGGCTCTATATCTATCGAAATCATTAGAGTATTTTCTGATACATATTATTATAATTATCTGTAAACTATAACATCATGCCTATTTAGTATTGATTTAAAACTCCATTTTATTATAGGCTAGTATTAAGTATAGGCTAGTTATTGAAGTTGCCATTAGTGGAATTTTAACACTCTAATAGTCGTGGTTGGCTAGCATGCTGACAGACATGTTGCAATAAGTTTGTCCCGCACGTATCTTACACTGGATAGTTTTGTTTTTCTCCAATAAAAAGTCATGGAAATTCAAGTTTTATCTTACTTCTCTCAATGTAAGTTAATAATCAGTTTCATATATGTTTCAAAAATGGCAAATTTAGAGGTAAATTGTGATAACCTTTTTATTAATCGATTTAGAATTTGCTAAATAATAATAATCATCAATAACATATTCGATAAAAATTCGATCATTTCAACACGCTTTGTAAAACTTGTGAAGATTAAGCTTTTGATATTCGGTGAAAATTGACGTGATTTGCATACTGTATAAGTTCTAAAAACTCTAATTGGAACTGGCTTGTTTTCGAAGTCACCAAATATTACAAATGTTTTAAGTGGTTTCAATCTCGTAAAGAAAATTGGGGGTTACTGAAATTTTATTTAATTTGGCCTATTTCTAAATATTTAAAAATAATACAAAAATTTAAGCTGTTAAAAATGTTTTTTAGCTTCTGTTTATAAAAATATTATTCTATTTATAAAGATATTATTCTTAATTAATTGCTATTAAAGTATAGAACCTTAATAAAGAAATCAAAACTCTATTATCTCTATTTGTAAGATTTGAAAAATTCTACTTAATTGTTAAGCTTAAGAACTCTTCTGGGTGTATACATTTTTATACATTGAATTAATATCATTCAGGTACAAAATCAGGATATTATAATAACAAAATACATATAATTTCATACAGTTTTTTTGGTTTATAATTTTTATGAGTTTTTGACCTCCTTATATAAAAATATTTATATATTATTAACTCATTCTATATAATGCAGTTGCCAGAAAAATGTAATTTCAGTTGTTTAATTGCTATATTCTAAATTGAGTTATTGTACGGACTGTAGCATATTCTTCTAAAATTTATTTTTTTTAGATATTCAAAATTTTTACCACTGAAACATACATTAAAGCAATTCAAAGTGTAACCTACAGTCGCTTTATGTAATGGCCATTCGCGTCTAGAAATAAATTTAAAATTTCTTAAATAATTAATTTTTTACATATGTTTATTTAGCGGAGTTTGAATTACTAAGCAATTTTACATTAATTTTAAACCAATGAAAAATATATCTCTCATCAGGGGCACTGTTTACTCAAAATGTAGTAACTGGAAGGAAAAGAAAAAAAATAAAAGAAATGATTGTATAAATTGATTGAAATACTAAATTGAAAAGTAAACAGAAATTTAGATTTATGCTTCAAAATTTCAATTACTTACAACTAGACGTAATTATTTTATTATAAAAGTAGATAAGTTATTCTTTATAAATTCTTGTATCTTAATCTGAATATAGTTTTACATCTTGTACTATTAACGTGGCGATACAGAGAGAAACTTCTTTTATTGCTGTCTAACATGTTTAGATGAACTAATCCCTAAGAATAAGGGAGATTTTCTGGCAGATTTCAGCTTCGCAGTTTAATCAGTAACGTAAATGTTATCTAGAAAGCAATTATGGAGACTTAAGATATATAATTTATTTTTAGATTTTTATACTTTTTTCATCTGACTTAAAAATTTACCGTTTAAATTAAAACTGTATCTTTGTATGTCTATCATTCCTGATATTGTAGTTTTAACTTAATCATGCACACAAATTATATAAGGTAAAAATAATTTAATAATTTTTAATCTATATAAAGAAGTCATATTTAAAAACATGCATTTGTATAATATTTATTATTAGCCCATTAAATCCTTGTTTAAATTTTTAAATATGAAGAAAATCACTTTGACTACTTTTGACAATGTTGTTATTTAATATTATAATTAAATTATAATCAGCAATTTACCGAAAAAATACATAACAGCATAAATTAGGCATAAAATGCCCAGAATACTATTTTCTAAAATGTAGAAATTAAT
This sequence comes from Pardosa pseudoannulata, assembly GCA_032207245.1. NCBI lineage: Eukaryota > Metazoa > Arthropoda > Arachnida > Araneae > Lycosidae > Pardosa > Pardosa pseudoannulata. Next base: position 10,627,465 of record CM063506.1, read on the forward strand.
AATGAGTTTTTGTAACGTAAGTTCTAAATGGTTTAAGAGCTATATAAAGAAGTCATATTTACAAACATGCATTTGTATAGCATTCATTATTAGCCCATTAAAACCTTGTTTATTTTTTAAATATGAAGAAAATCGCTTTGATTACTTTTGACAATGTTGTTATTTAATATTATTTTTAAATTATAATCAGCAATTTAACAAAAAAAAACAGCATAAATTAGGCATAAAATGCCCAGAATAATATTTTCTAAAATGTAGAATTTAATAATGCGTTTTAGTAACGTATGTCCTAAATGGTTTAAGAGCTATATAAAGAAGTCATATTTACAAGCATGCATTTGTATAATATTCATTATTAGCCCATTAAAGCCTTGTTTATTTTTTAAATATGAAGAAAATCACTTTGACTAGTTTTGACAATATTGTTATTTAATATTATATTTAAATTATAATCAGCAATTTAGCTAAAAAATAAATAACAGCATTATTTAGGCATAAAATGCCTAGAATATTATTTTCTAAAGTATAAAAATTAATAATGCGTTTTATTAACGTAAGTCCTAAATGGTTTAAGAGCTATATAAAGAAGTCATATTTACAAACATGCATTTGTATAGCATTCATTATTAGCCCATTAAAGCCTTGTTTATTTTTAAATATGAAGAAGATCACTTTGACTACTTTTGACAATGTTGTTATTTAATATTATAATTAAATTATAATCAGCAATTTAACGAAAAAATAAATAACAGCATAAATTAGGCATAAAATGCCCAGAATAATATTTTCTAAAATGTAGAAATTAATAATGCGTTTTAGTAACGTAAGTCCTAAATGGTTTAAGAGCTATATAAAGAAGTCATATTTACAAACATGCATTTGTATAGCATTCATTATTAGCCCATTAAAGCCTTGTTTATTTTTAAATATGAAGAAGATCACTTTCACTACTTTTGACAATGTTGTTATTTAATATTATAATTAAATTATAATCAGCAATTTAACGAAAAAATAAATAACAGCATAAATTAGGCATAAAATGCCCAGAATAATATTTTCTAAAATGTAGAAATTAATAATGCGTTTTAGTAACGTAAGTCCTAAATGGTTTAACCCTTTAAAGGTCATCTATATAAACACTTGGAATTTAATGAAATTAGTTCATAAATGTTACCTATGAACCTTATAAAGGCAAAATATATTAAAATTTTTCTTTACAATCATTAGGTTTGCATTAGAGAATACCGTAGGAGGGATTAAGGGGGACAAACCCACCCCCTTGTACAGCGTGAACATAATACTTTTAAAAATTTTAATTATATTGGAAGAACAATAAATACCTGTTCTTAAAACGTATAATGAATAAATAGTTTAACAATTTATAAGTGTTGTTTGAATAGATATTTTTGTTCGGGGTCATACGTGAAAAAAATCGAATTACTAACTTTCCATGTACATCAAGTTTAAATACATTTATTTTAAAAGAAAAAAATAAATTAAGTGTAATACTATTATTTATTGTAATTTTAAACTATCAAAAACATAAAAAGACAGAAAAAACCACTCTACTTCTCAAAAAAAATAGAGAAAAAAAAGTTTTTAACAGGAGGTTTCCTTGCGAAACCACTGTCTGCTAAAGGGTTAAGAGCTATATAAAGAAGTCATATTTACAAACATGCATTTGTATAGCATTCATTATTAGCCCATTAAAGCCTTGTTTATTTTTAAATATGAAGAAAATCACTTTGACTACTTTTGACAATGTTGTCATTTAATATTATAATTATATTATAATCAGCAATTTAACTAAATAAATAAATACAGCACTAATTAGGCATAAAAAGCCTACAATATTATTTTCTAAAATGTAGAAATTAATAATGCGTTTTAGTAACGTAAGTCCTAAATGGGTTACCAGCATTTAAAAAAATTATCAAAATATCTCCATAGATATAAGTTTATGCTAAGTTTAAGAGATACTTGAAAATATCTGAATGCAGAATACCGTGACGACTTCAATGTTCTTGAGTGAAGAAGTTGCATGAAGAAGAATCACAGTCTTAATAGAATTGGAAATGACTTTTATTTTTCTGGAATAAATAATCGTTATATGCACAGGGATTCTAATTCTCCCAAAACAAGTAAAAATGCAGAGGATTGTTGTTTGCATAGAATTACCACGACGATCACAGTCGCAAAAAAGATTAAATAATCTCAAACGGGGAGGCCTTTCCAGGGTGCAATGCAAACCCAATCTATCCCTCGCTTGGTGTCCGAGACCCTGTCTTTCCTTATGTGAGCGGACTTTACGAGTCTCCCGAACGTAATTACCAAAAAGTTGACTCCGTTCAAAAGTCGCGGAAGCCTCCAAGAAGTCAAAGCACCTACGTAAAAAAATGTCGTAAAGCCTCGAGTCGCAAAATTCTAGGCTTTTAATTCCTTTGGGTTAGTTATGGTCCCATAAACCGTTTTTTGGTCAGTTACGATTCCAATTACCTGAGAACTAAAGCTAAGATTACGGCTAGATTTTTTAGTTGAATTCTCATTCGCTAGCCGTCCCGATTCCGGACTTCTCCAGGGAATCCTCCTGGATCATTACCGCAACCGATCAGGGACGTGACATGTATTCAACCGAACTGTCAACATCCCAGACAGAGAGTCGCCAAGGTATTGTAGCCGGATCGAAACAGGAGGAATTCAGATCAGCTCATTTCGGTGTTTCGTGTTCTTAAAAAAAAAGTGGGTCTTCATAATACTAAAGGCTTAGAAACTAACATTTTTCTAAATATTATGTATTTTCTTTGAATTTTTTTTTAATTCTGTATTTAGACATTTACTGTATTGAAAGTGATTAGAAAACCATCAATAATAAACTTACCCTAAACTACAAGTAATGTTTATATCTCTAACCTGTTTAATTTAAAATTTTATATTACAGCATATAATTAACTAGAAAACAATCTTTCAGGAGTGTTTCAAATATTTTACACATTCCTTTTGAAAAACCGTATCAGTTTTGAAATATTAAATGTTTTTCATTTTTTTAGACTATTGTAAATCATTATTTCAGTTTGATCAGCATTTCAATTCAACACTTTGATTATAATTTTTTCTGAGAAAAATAATAACTCATCACGTGATGGGTTATCAATGGGAATAAATGTCTTATAGGGAGGTTTTTAATTGGACACACGTATCAAAGGTATTAAAATAATTGAAAATGAAACTCAGTAGAGAAATGCTCGCATAAAAACCCTACCCTTTTTATAACTAAATAATTTGAGAATAAACGTGGGACATGTATGTTAAATGTTACAGTTAAATATTTTAATACTTATTAATTTTCTGACGTTTTGTCTAAATGATGCTTTACATTTAAAGAAAAAAATTATAGAGGTGATAGTTACAGTTTTAAAATAGAATAAATTGTGTATATTGTAAGGTCTATTTTTTCTTTTTTGGAAGAAATCAGATAACCCATAATTGTATGTATTGCTAACTATAATCTGCCCATAAAATTTACCACATGTGATCGACTTCTATAAATGCATCACCATAAAAAGTCAATAAATCTATGTTTCTTATGATAAATAATGAGATAACATGTTTATGCTAAATACAAAGAATCAATACATACTAAAGTTTCTGATTTTAAAGAACTATAAAATACCTTCTTAGTCATTAATTCTTGTGAATTTTTTAGTGGACGAGTATCTTTGTTTTTCACAATAACAATAAAATACTGTGTTTCAGTCAATAAAAAATTCTACTATTTTAATTTTAAATCCTTGTTATCCTTTCACGAAATTTTTCTTTTTACATTAATCATAGTTGGTTTGTCTTCATTCTCTATGAATTATCTATGAATGTGTGGAAACACTATGTCATTCATTGTGAATCCAGATTTTGTCTTATATACATCATCCATTAATTCTTTCATTTTCAGTCAAATTAAATGTGTCTATATTTCGTAATCAATGAATTTCTAAAATATCAACTAAAACAAAAAAATATCTGCATTTGCGTCTAAACACCTTGTTTAAAATTTGTAAAAACAACTTCCTTTTCATGTTTTTACAAACTTGATTTAGAAAGTTAACTAAATAACCTACTTTTTAAAATTTTAATTTAATGTTTTCTCTACTATTGGCTACACAGTAGTTTTAATAGTTGTTTTAATAGAAAAAAGGAGTTTTTTGATAGTTAAATGTTTAACATTGAAAATACTAAGTGATCATTTTAAATTATTTTCTGACATTTGTTAAAACTGTAAAACTCTTTCTTAATTTATTCTTCTAAAACAATTCCATTATTCACTTTTAGTGATTTTAAATACAATTCAATTAAAATTTATATATTTTACATGGTACCTATAAAACTGCAAAAGAATCTTGAAGTTCAGGTGTTTTAAGCATTTCTATTGAACCAAAAAGTTCAACAGCTTTCGCTGCATTCAAATACTTTTAACTTCAGCAACAATGACAGCAGAATGTGCTCAATATAAATTATGTGGTTCTTTATGACTGAAAAACTTTACCGATACTTAACATATTCTAAAACTCTTTATACCTTAATACTGGAGTAATAAAATTTTATAGGCAATATTTCAGGATAAAGATGACTAGAAATAATATGTAGTATTAAAAAGAAAAATGTATTTTAAGCACAACTTACAGAGTAGTGATCACATTAAATATTATATTAAATTATAATTTTTTTTTGTATTTTTTGTTTATTATATTTTTTAGAGCTCTTCTTATAATCATTTTCTTTTTTTGGAGACATTTTCTGTAATTTATTAGTGTGTGAAGTATGAATACTCTTATTTTAAAATTTCGCCTTAAACCTTTGAACATTCTTGCAATTGCAAAATGATTACTACTTAAGGCTATGGCAGCCACGTATCCCCTCCTCTTATCAGAATTTATAGAACATATTTGCTGTACGAAGGGTAATGAGACCAGGTCCTATTGCTTAAAGTAATTACGAACATTCATACTTAAAATAGAATTCCAATGAAAGAACTCTGGTACCGAACAGTAGCGCCCTACCTGTCGGTCATCATTAGAGTTTCTTTTTTCTTATACAAAAAAGCCGTAGTTTTAGGGCAAAGATGAAGCATAGAGATTTTTTTATGTTTGTCTGTTTAAAGGCAAAAACAAAATATATGGTTAACTCTTGTGTAAGGTATATATTTTTATGTACATTTTTGTTTATTTATGTATACCAATTATATTATTCGAAAGTCAGAAATTAAATGTTGTTTCAATTTCCTATTTTGTTAGTATATTCCTATTTTATATACTGTTCGTGCATTTCTTTATGCCATACTTTTCCCCAAGATAAAACCCCAGATAGATAAAGAAATAATGGTCAAGTGAGAATATATGGATATATTCAACTTAAAAACAAGAAAATGTTTAGAAAATTTTAGTATATTGCATAAACACGTTCGAAATCAAATTAGTGTCGTTTAGGTGAAAATTAATCATAATAATTGATTTAAAGTTACTGATCATTTAATTTTTAAGTCTCATTTAAAACCTCATAAAAAAATTATCAATATAACTTTAATTACATAGTTCAAGAAGGGAAATTTTGGACTTTTCAGCAGTGCAAAGACGTTTCGAAAAGAAGAGTTATATAAGTGTACAGGACAGCTTTAAAAAAATCTGGTGAGTAAAAATGTTTCATGATTGATCTTTCGAAAAATATTCTAAAAATTCGTAAAAATCGTTAGTTTTTCTAAACATTATTTTGTATGATGGAGTCATAAGAGAATTATTCTATTTATTTTGTATTATTTGTTTCACTGTTTCTAGAAGGAACAAGTGAGAATTTTAAAATGCCCTAATTTATCAGAATGCTCTGATAAATATCGTCGCGTCTGCGGTTTCTTCAAATGTTGTGGGAAAGTATACTTTAAATGGTGAAACAATTAAAGGTTTTCATTAATTAAAATCCTAAGAAAGTTAGAAGTAGGCAGGGATCTTCCTCTCATCTATAGTGCAAAATTTTATCGAAATCAAAACAAAACTCTATGCAAATTTACGGGACCTATACCGGTTGAGTCAGACGTGTCTCGTTCTAACGCCATTTAAGGTTTTTCCATGCTCTGATCAATTTGCACAAGAAAAAAGTTGGTGTTGTCATTCGAAAATTGTGTTACTGTAAGCATAACTGTAAAAAGTTTATTGTTTTAAATCATCCCAATCTGGACCCCATACATTCAAATAACTATATCCAAACTGTCATTTCGATTGGTCGAACGGTTAGCCAATAGGGATTCATATATAGGGGAAGTTTCTTTGAAACCACCCGGGACATCCACAAACTTCTTGATGTATATAGATTTTGGCAGATAGGTTTTACTTCTCATATGTTTTCTAAGAATTCTTAATTTTTTATTAACTCGGTATATTTGTCTGTTAAGCATTCAATCATACAACACCGCGTATTTTGGTTCAAACATTACTCCCTAGAGACAATACATCAGAGGGATACCTCGTAATTTCGAAGAAAGAACCAAACAGAAGACCCCAGAGAGTGGACCTCGGTATCACTATAGGTATCGTTTGAGAACTTGGTAACACGAAATTTTACGTCCGTAGACACCATTAATAAAAGAAGCTTTGATCTTTTACCAGCTCAAACCATGATCCCACAAACCTCTAGTTATGACATCGACACCTTAACTCACTGAGAAAAAAATGCAAGTTAAATTAATCGCCAAACTGTATTCTTTGTGCAACAAAGAGTTACACTTCTACAACGCCAGGGCGAAACTGGCCTGGAGGCGACAGTGATGCGAGTGACCCTCCTTTAACCCCATTGGTCAAGAGGGGTTGCTAACCGTGGAGTAGCCATCTTCGGCCCAGGCAACGTTGCCCAACGAACTTTTTCGGGAGATCTGCTAGTCCCCTCAGAGAGAGAGCAAGAAAGAAGGAATGTTGAGCTTAATTTCTTCTGCACCAGTTCAAACACCATTTTCTTTTAACACTAAGACGCCATGTTGGCAAAATCTTTCATCGAGTGTGGTACCTTTGGCATGATGGCCTAATTAGTATTTTTATTTCTTGTTTACAGCTTTACATATATTCAAAATAAACCAAAATCAGCAGGAGGAATTAGTTTTTTTTGTTTCAATTTTGTATTTTCTCACGAGTACTCCACTTATACATTCGGCTGGCTTAGATGCTCAGTCGGACTTCCCCTTAACACCTTGCCCATGCAAAATTGTAAACACTTAATGTCACTTATAAAAATATTTTCAATTTTCTAACTCCTCTCAGATCAGAAACCTAAAACATTTTGTAAGAATTTCATCTCAAAAGTGAATCTTATTGAAAAAAAATTACCTAGATCAAAATAATAGGGAAAATAATTCCGGAAACAACAGAACCAGTATTTTCCTAAACCTTCATAATTGTTTTGCGTTTTAATAGCTGTTTCATTTTTACGTCTCATAACGAATATGTCTGAATTTCTAGAGCGTCTATACCCACAATTAAAAAGCTGCTATTTTTAGCTGAAATTGCTCTCTGGGAACATTAACTGCAAGATTTATACAAAATTACTTCATTTTCACGTACAAAGTTTTTTAAAAGAACGAGTAAATTGCTGTTACCATTTGAGACAATACTTTTTTATTAAATGTGGATACATCTTAATGGAATTCTATTAATACGAGTTGAATACTGGAATATAAAACTAATTCCATTAACATGATATTTATATGGTGCATCAATTTAACTACTTGAAATTTCTTTTTCGAAACCTTTTCAAAGCATAAGCTAAAAAGGAAGCTCGGTTTGTCGGGGCAATTCTTTGTAGCAGAAAAGATTTATGACTGAAGGCAATTAAAACTTAAATAAAGAGGGACATTAGACGAACTTCAAATTTAACTAGGTCGCTAATTGTTCTAACTTGAATAAACTATGCATTTAAGTATAATTTTGCAATCCTTCCCATAAATAGTTTTGATACATTAATAATAAATGTTGACATAAATGTTTTTATTTTAGCACTGTACAAAGATAAAAAGAAATCTTGAATTAAAGATTCTGAAGAATATCTTTGCACTTTACTTTTTTACATATGTAATTTGATATTTATTATAATCTCTTTTTCATTGAAAAAAACATAAATAAATGGTTGATGAATTTCCAAACCCTAATTGTTAGTCTTGTAAAATCAATTTGGTACCGTTTGACAAAAATCAATGTATAGCAGGTAAATATTTTTTTCGAATTAAAGCCAAGTGTCCAGAGGGAAATCTGAGCATTAACTGAACTACCAACATAAGAGTAAAAAGTAAATAAAGATAAAAAGTAGAAAAAATACGAATGAATCATGAATTAAAGAGCATAAAAAATGCACTTGCACTTAACATGTGTTATGTAAGTGTTATTTGAGATTAACTATTATCTTTATGTAATTAATCTCTATCAGTAGAAGAAAAATAAATTCTTCGACTTAGAATTTGAATTTAAACTAAGTCACCAGCATGACATCTGAACATTAACCTAGCCACCAACATTAATGTAAAAAGTAAATAAAAAAAGAGATTAGCAATGGTTAAAATATGAATGTTTATGGTATGGATTTTTGATAAAAATTAATTTCTTTATAGTCGTTTATTTTTATGATTGATTCAAGCCATGTGATTAAAGACACATTAGTATTCGAAAATCTCTAATAAATTCGGAAAATTATTCTATAACTTAATTATAAAATTTAGAACTTAAGCGATATATAGTGCGAATTACCGTAATTTCTGCTAAAAAAGATTCCTTAGTGTATACGCCACACGTGTGATTATTGAACTAAAATTCATTGGAGAGCGCTAGCATATACGTCGCACACTATTAACTATTATCTTTATATAATTAATTTCTATCAGTAGAAGAAAAATAAATTCTTTGACTTGGAATTTGAATTTAAACTAAGTTACTAGCATGAAATATGAACATTAACCGATCCACCAATTTTAATATAAAGAGTAAATAAAAAAAGAGAATTGTGCTCCCCAAGCAATGCCAACATATGGAGGTACAATGAAGGGTCTCTGCTCGGGAAGCCTCCTTCGTGATCAAGGCATTCCCCAGTGCCAGTGGTTTTAATCAATAGGAACCGTCTCATTACCTCTCATATTGCAAAACTTCCTCCGCTGCGCTCCAAACAAAATCAGACTAATCTCTTCTGTTCAACACCAGAAGAACTTTTCATCAATTTTAAACGTGCATGGCAAAACACAATGAACTCCGACCTCCGCACACCAACGCTTGGATGCATTTGTATAGTAATAGCACCCATTACATCGTGTAGATATCTATGGCAGAGTACATCAGGTTAATACTATATTGCACAGTATAAATCGTGTAATACAGATACTGAAAAACGTTTATTTAAAAATTATTTTTGATTGATAACAAGAAAAATTAAATTCCTTTAGATCCACCACAGATGTTAAATTTAAACTTTTAATCTATTAATGCCTAGCATTTCTTCCTAGAGGCAACTTAAAATAGTTTTGCAGAATTTTTAATTTTTCTTTAGAATAATTTTCAGTTTACAGAGAAAGTAGATGGCAATCTTATGAAAAATAAACCAAATTTCTGAGTATCTACTATTTTTTATAACTTCGTCATTTGGGGAGGCATTTTAAGATTCTACGAGACATTCACATAAACTTTTATTTTTTCTTTGGGTACTTCGATTGAAATTATGACAGATAGCTTTATATGTTATAAAGCTTGAGATTAGATTACAGTATTTATATTAAATACTAAGTAAATTTCTTATCGTAAAGTTTTTCTTTAAAATTATGGCAAAAATATGACGTTTAAAATTACAGAGACACTTGAGGGAAATGTGACTGTAATATTTAAAGTTCTTTAACTTATTTTCTCTTAGAAATCCATAATACCTTTGATTTAAGGTCAATATATATTGGATAGAAATGACTGGGCTATTATGAGTTAAACACAGTTAGGTTTCGGCTTCTCAAACTCAAATTAAGGCAACTAAAAATGTGAAAAAAAAGATATATTCATGTTATCATTTTAATTCTCTTTTTAAAGGTTTCAATGCGTTACACATAAAGAGACTGCAAAACCTATAGTTTTACCCTTTAACGAACGGTGGTTATGCAGTGAATCCACCTGTTAAAAGCTCCTTTTTTCTACTTTTTAAAGACATATGAATGAATTTTTAAAATTTTCTATGTCTGTGACATTTCACACTTGAAGCAGATAAAGACACTACACTTAATTCATTTTCCATTTGAAATATGCATTTTTAAACGTGCTTTATCCAGAAAATTCAGAAATTCGATTTATCTCCTTTGTTAGCCCAAATACCTATATTTATCCTAATAACATTTAAAAACTGTTTAGCTATTTTTTATTATATACTTTTAATGATAATTATTCATTGTACTCCCACCTAAATAAACGATCGATGGCCCGAATGGTTAGGGTGCTGGCCTTCGGAACCGGAGTTCGTGGGTTCGAGTCCCCACTATGGCAGGGATGTTCGTAGCCGTTCGGAATCGGCTTTAAGCAGTAGGTCCCGGTCTCATTAGCCCTCGTGTTGCAAAAAGTAGACCGTAGCGCTCCAAACCAAAACCAAAAAAAACCCACCTAAATAAAAATTTAAAAGAAAGTATTATTTTCACACAGTACGAAGGGATGGGTTTGCATTTAAACCAGCCCTCTAACCTTTCTTCCTCCCAATGAATGCACAATTTTTTCATGTATTTTTTATTTATAAGGTTCAAAGGTAACATTTATAAACTAACTTCATTAAATCCTAAGAAATTTATATTAGTGCCCTCTAAATCATGTATTTTTCATTTATGAGGTTCAAAGGTAACATTTATAAACTAATTTCATTAAATACTAAGAAATTTACATTAGTGTCCTCAAAAGGGTTAAGAAACTGTTTTGAGTATATTCGACATCTTTATCTCTCAAAGTGCTAGAAATGTTTTCATAGAAGTAAGAAAAATGGAAATTCATTACTCACGTAACATACAAAAGCTCAGTTAAAACGATGCATTTTACAGTTTTTGCTCTTTTCTGAAAAGAATAAGTTCTCATTATAGCTACACTAATAATCCGCAATATATTTTCTGTTAAACTAAAACACTCATATTTAATTTTTAGTTTTTAGAAAAATTTGTGCTTTACCAAGTTAATAGCAGATTACCTGTTAATGAAATTATCTAATAATATCGCTATTCAAGGAATCAATTCATCTAATGATACAATAAAAAAAATTTATATGAGAGATGAATATATATTCCTATAACGGAAACATCTTAGATTGCTGATATTAATTTTTAAAGAAATTTAATTCGTATTTTCAATTTCCTCTAATCACAATTCTGCATGTATTAAAAAAAAATACTCTATTTTTGTACACTTCTATTCTGTAATAAAATTGAGTCAGTTATATTTAACCCTTATTATATTTTAAAGCTAATGTCGAATAAATGTAATTTAAGCCACTGATTAAAATTTTATCCAATAATTTAATTAGAGTTCTTTGATAATCTCACAATCCCCACTGATCATACATCCTTTCTGTAATGTTTTTTAATTAACCATTTATTACTTGTTAAAATTATATCTATCATAAAATTTTATGTAGCCTACGTATATAAAAATATTTATACTAATATTAAAACGGAATAATGCCTAAAAACTTATAATTTTATGTATATCAACCTTGAATAGGCATTGTATAAATTATTGTACAAATACAAACTATGAAGAAACCTTTTTCCCCTGTATAATATAATTAAAGACAAGTAACAGTAAATATGTAATTCTTCAAACTATCAAATTTCAAAATTCTAAAATATTCAAACTCCTAGACAAATTATTCGTTGGTAAGACAAATTATTCGTTGGTAAGATTATTATTTTAAGAAATAAAAGTGTATACCCATCTAAAACACAAAAAATTTTATAGACATCTATAAAATAAATTATTCATATATTATTCATTAAGCTAGTTAGTAATACTTTTTTATAAAAAGAAAAATTCTTTCAAAACTAGAACTGAATTTTTAATTCAAAAAATATACATCATTTAGTACTAATTTTTTACTTGTAAAAAAAAAGTATTATTTAAAACAAGTATTATATCAAAAATTATTGAGTTTAAATATCATATATAATTAACAAATTATAATCATTATAATATTAAGCATTAAAATTAAAAACAAGTAAAACGTGTCAGGCAGTTTAAAATTCACAGTGAATAACTTACATAAATATATAAATATAGGATTTCTTAACACTAATTCTCTAACTCTAATTCTTCTAAAAATCTAACAGGAATAAGAGATTATATATATATATATATATATATATATATATATATATATATATATATATATATATATATATATATATATATATATATATATATATATATATATATATATATATATATATATATATATATATATATATATATATATATATATATATATATGTATATATATATATATATATATATATATATATATATATATATATATATATATATATATATATATATATATATATATATATATATATATATTATATATATATATATATATATATATATATATATATATATATATATTATATATATATATATATATATATATATATATATATATATATGTATGTATAATATATATGTATATATATAATATATATATATATATATATTATATATACATATATATATATATATTATATATATATATATATAGGTAGATAGATAGGTAGATACATACATACACCTTTCATAGATTTTAGTTAATACGTAGTCTTTAAACTGTTACATTTAGTTTTTAAATACGCATGAATATTTTTTAATTTCTACCATTAATATTACTAAGAATCTTGACACCAACCAGAAATGGAATTGATGGTATTCTGTTATTTATAATTTAATTAGTGAGATAATCAACAGCGTTAAATACAAATTGTAAACAAGAACAAATTAATTATGCAAAAATATTTAAATTATCATCAAATAAAAATTTAATCATATATAACAAGGTTAATCCCTACAAATACTTATTTTAAACATCATTGTTAAATATAAATAGTTATTATAAACAGCATTGTTACTATAAATAATGTAACTGTTAAAAATTTGAAGTATAACTTTGGATAGTAAATAAAAAACATAACAATATTTTATAAGATTTTTCATTTTATACAATGCCGAATGCCTCAAGTAATTTTCTCATAAAAAAAGAGAGAACTTATCTGAATTGCTCATAACTGTTTTTCTAAATGTCTATGCTATAAAATTTTATTACTTTTCTTTCTCGCATTCTTTTAAACCTTAATATTACGTTTATATCTTGATAATAGCTCTAAGGATATTACAAATTCGAAAAATAGTAATGTTTTTCAATATATAACCGATGTTAACTACGTATAATTTCAAATAAGATATGTGTTTGCAACTTTTGAAATGAATGTTAAGTCCATAAAAACAGACGTACAGTTAATAATTAATTCTGAGATGAACAATTTCATTTCGTGTTGCCTGATTTATTTTATAACGGCTTAAGATCTGACTTAATTAACGGCTTAATATCGGCTTAATATCTGATTTACTTTTACATAAATGCTTCAATATTCTATGGATGGCTAAATTATTTTTTGTTAAACAATGGCTATCTAGTCCACTAGAAATTTTGTAGCATAACAACCAAGGAGGTCACAACACCACAGACCTGTGCACAGCCCAGAATAATGAGAAACGCCAAGGAGTTAAAGAAAGCAAATATGAACATATGTACAGAGTTTAATATATGTACAGAGTTTCCAAGAAGATTTCTCAAAGTTACATGCATTTAATAAGTTACATGCATTTAATTATTTTATGTAAGTTCACAGTTTGAGTGACAGTGTTCTTGGACTAGAGGTTAAAGAACAAATATTTAAATTCTCATCACATAAAAATTTAAGCAAATATAACGAGGCAAATCTCTCTAAATAGTTATTTTAAACATCATTGTTAAATTATGATCATTATATGTATATTTATTGATCATTCTATGTACAGAGTTTCCAAGAAGATTTCTCAAAGTTACATTCATTTAATAAGTTACATGCATTTAATTATTTTATGTAAGTTCACAGTTTGAGAGACAGTGTTCTTGGACTAGAGGTTAAAGAAAGATCATTCTATGTATATGTACAGAGTTTTCACGAAGGTTTCTCAAAGTTGCATTCATTTAATAAGTTAGATGCATTTAATTATTTTATGTAAGTTCACAGTTTGAGAGACAGTGTTCTTGGACTAGAGGTTCAAGAAAGATCATTCTATGTATATGTACAGAGTTTTCAAGAAGGTTTCTCAAAGTTCCATTCATTTAATAAGTTACATGCATTTAATTATTTTATGTAAGTTCACAGTTTGAGAGACAGTGTTCTTGGACTAGAGGTTAAAGAAAGATCATTCTATGTATATGTACAGAGTTTGCACGAAGGTTTCTCAAAGTTACATGCATTTAATTATTTTATGTAAGTTCACAGTTTGAGAGACAGTGTTCTTGGACTAGAGGTTAAAGAAAGATCATTCTATGTATATGTACAGAGTTTGCACGAAGGTTTCTCAAAGTTACATTCATTTAATAAGTTAGATGCATTTAATTATTTTATGCAAGTTCAGAGTTTGAGTGACAGTGTTCTTGGACTAGAGGTTAAAGAAACATCATTCCATGTATAACCTCCAAAATTGGACTAGTAAACACTCCTTAGAACTTAATAGTATCACACCAAGCAGGGCCTAAATAATGACTCGCTTTATATAGTAGCAGTAATTTATTGTTATATAGTTTAGTTTATACTCTAAATATAAACTAAACTAAAATTTTTATAATATAAATGAAACAAACATGCCTTAACAAAAACAATTTGATAATTGCAAACCAACGCAATCTATACAGCTTTCTAAATGTTAGCGAAATTTCCAGAAACTATTACAAACAGGAATGAAGACCTAGATTTGGTTATAAACTCACTGTAACCTTAATGAAATATACATTTTACATATCAACAGTAAGAAAATATATTGATTCACACAGTTTTAATAAGCAAATACAAAAATGATCCATCCTAATTTCTTAATTAGTAAAAATTTTTTAAAATTAGATTGTAGATCGAAATATACGTAGAAAAGAAAAAGTTATACATTTGTGTTTCGCTAGTTCTGATACAACAAGCATGAAATCCACATTTTTCACAGTTTGAGTGCAAGTTTTCTTGGACTAGAGGTTAAAGAGAGATCATTCCATGTATAACCTCCAAAATTGGACTACTAAACATTCCTTAGAACTTCATAGTATTACACCAAGCAGGACCTAAATAATGACGCGTTTTATACAGTAGCATTAATGTTATATAGTTTAGTTTATACTATAAATATAAACTAAACTAAAATTTGTATAATATAAATGAAACAAACATGCCTTAACAAAAACAATTTGATAATTTCAAACCCATGCAATCTATACAGTTTTCTAAATGTTAGCGAAATTTCCAGAAACTATTACAAACAGGAATGAAGACCTATAGTTGGTTATAAACTCACTGTAAACTGAATGAAATATACATTTTACATATCAACAGTAAGAAAATACATTGATTCACACAGTTTTAACAAGCAAATAAAGAAAATGGTCCATCCGACTTTCTTAATTAGTAAAAATAATTTAAAATTAGATTGTAGATCAAAATATACATAGAAAAGAAAAAGTTATGCATTTTTGTTTAGCTAATTTTGATACAACAAGCATGAAATTCGCATTTTAATCACTGATGTGAATGCTTTAATTGCTTTATATTTTCTATAACCCTTAGCAGTCCAAAGTTATGTAAACTTTTATAAAGTTGGTATCAAATGCAAAATATTTTTATAATGATAACCATCTTTTGCAATATAAGTTATATTTTGTTAGTCAATCTAATTTAGTCAAACTAAAAATTAAACAGACTTCTTAGACAGTCTCAAATTGTAAAAAAATGGAATTGCAAAAAGTTATCGTTGCAGAGTATCAGCATAGTGTTTTAAATATAAATGATCATAAACAAACTTTTAAAAATAAAACTAACGTTTAATTTACTTAAAACATACAAAGAAAAGGTTTAAGGCAAATAAATATAGTATAGAATAGTTTAAACTGGTAACTTAAACTGTTAAACAATATTACTACTAGTAAAAGAAAAAGTTACACATTTGTGAAAACGATTACAAAAATGAAATACATTTGACCTTACTAAAACTTATGCTAACCCAGAACCAGGCAAGAGCAGAACCTCATAAAGCGAAGTATGTTTACCCCTCATTACGCAGATCGACTTCTCAAGCCACAAACAAGTTAAAAATGAACCGCTTAAGTAAGAATTGTATTATTAAATTCGTTGGGATAAATTTTTCCCTTACCCAATTAGAAGCTGACTATTTTATGGAGTTGAGAAGTAGGCCTCAAAGGTTAGATTAAGACACGTACTTTTGACTAGTATTTTGTGTATGAGTGAACAAACCAAGGTTTTTCATTTGACAACATATTTTATATAATGTTAAGTATTTCCAAAACGTTTGATAAATAATTAATTTATTCATAGCGTTGCAATGTACTTACAACACAAACAGTGTTCGTTGTCAAAAGGAGAAACACAGTAGAATATACGCTATAGAATTAAAGAAAAATACCTAATATTTAACTAAAACATTTATTATGTACAATATTTACAAATTAATACACCACTTGGTTAGTTTTTAACAGGACCTGCAATTATTTGGTTTTGACATTGATCAATACTCTTGAAATAGTATTCCTTATCAAAAGATTATAAAGACCCAGGTAATAATTATGAATATTATTAAATTTACATCCAGTAATTACAGAGGAGCAGCCTGGGGCTGTCAACAGGCTGGTCGTCGGTACTGGGGTAGCGGACGTTATTTTTCTGGACGTCTATTCTGGCGTGCCGATCATACGCATGCGGGCTCGGGAATCGATTGCTAGCCCGGGCTCTCTGGCTTGCTCGCGGGATATAGATATCCAGCAACTCTTGAATCCCGACATCGAGAGTCCTTTTCCCACTTTTCTTCCATAAATTTACACCTCGGTTCAACGTCCCTTTTTTTCTCTGTCTGACTCACTTGTTGGTGAAATTTTCCCACATCTGCATCCCCTTCGGTTGTGCAGGTGGGCTCATTAAAATGGCTCCTTTGGTGAGAGTTGACATTATAGTTTAGTCAATTCCCCCATATCTCATGGTTACATCCC
>CM063506.1:10649783-10707283 GCA_032207245.1 Pardosa pseudoannulata
GAAATTAATATTCTTGAATGAAAATTCTCGATTTGCTAAAATATCTTTTTTCCTTATTAAATCATTTTAGATTTCTCTCAGGGTTTTTTTTTAAGATATCATCGGTTTATCTACTACAAGCAGCAATTTGTTAAGCAAAATATAAAAAAAAATCAAATGAAGATATGTTTCGGTAAGTATCATCAAAATAAGAAATATTTTTACCTGATATTTTCCCGTTCTTTTAGTAAATATAAACTTTAGAGCTACTTTATATTTCCTATATTATCAAGTGCTGTCTTTATTAATATTAAATAAATGAATTAAGTAATAAGCTAAGAGACTTAAATTTCAATGAAATTTTATTCCCATGAGTAAAATGCAAGAGTAGAAAAATATTTATTATAATAGAGTGATTTAAACAATTACTTTCTTCTTATTTGGTCATTTTTTACTAGAACCATCGTGAAAGATTTTAAAGGTCTGAGTTTCAAAAAAAACTATTTGGTAGTTAAAATAAACACCTAAATTTGATACTCATTAAAATAGTTTACTGACTTGTTTAAGCTTTTCTCATTCTCAAATATTTAAAATTCAAGAAGATATCTTTTTCAATAACAATAAAAATTTTCTATATTGGTTTCTTTTATACTTTGTTCTTACATGACATAAAGTTACATGTATTCTTAAATATTCAATAATTATTAATCTATCTATTTTAAAATTTAATTGCTTTAAAATCCGTTTCCTATACTTTTTCTGAGCAGAATAAGAGGGTCTCAAATATAGTTATTTGATTTAAGGACATAATGCATAGGGTTAATTTGAAGCACCATTCTTGGTCGTAAATTGCAGTTTAATCTTTTGGATTTTACCCATATCACATTAAAATTATAGTGCGGTATTCAAAACCTTTTTCATGATGTTCCCCAAGATCAGTGTGTTATAAATAAAATGACTTGTATTTAAACACTATTTCATGATTTTCCAAAGAAATTATTATGCTTGTTTGAAAATGCTCATTCAAGATTAATTTCCTTTCCATGCAAGATTACAAAGTTCAACATCCTAAAATCCATCCATAAAAGGAAAGTAAGTTTTGCTTAATCTGGTTTTTAATAAAATAAAATCTCTGATTAACTCGCTAATTGTGGAAAAGGTGTAATATTGCTCAATATTTCAGTATTATATTGTTTTATACTAGTTATATGCTTTTATACGCTTACCGTTATATGCAAGTAAAATTGGAATCTATGTTTTGTTTCTATATAAATTCTAAGAATGCATTAATAAAACTAAGGTAGCTAATTAATATACCTTAGAGCATTTTAAGAAAATTTTGCTCAAAGTTAAAATTTTTATAATTTCTTAAGCAAAAATTCTTTAGTATATATTTTATAATATATATGTTTTTTTGCAATAGCCTTATATGTTCTCCAATCAAACATACAGTTGAATTTGAATATTTAAAAAATGGATAAGTGAATTTGTCCCTGTAAACAAAAATATCTTTTAAGATGGTTTTCTACACGAAATTCTATGAATTCTTTTATCGAAATAATATTTGCTGTTGTTTTATTTAAAAGAATAATTTTTAAATTAGGAACTTTTGATTTATGTCCTAAAACTCTAGACTGTTTCGTTAAGTCGAAAATAAATTAAATTTGATGTAAGCCTTTTAGAAGAAGTAATGTATGGGTTTTAATGTGTCAAAAAGTTATTTTTAACTAAAAACAAAATTCTAACCTGAAAGAGTTAAGCATATAGCACGAAAAATGACTATAAGGGGGCTGCATGAATTTCTTAATCTAATTTTTGATCTTTTTCAGGATTAGTAAATTAGTATCTTAACAAACATAATTTCTTAAATATAAAAAAATCATCTTTCCAAAATGTTACTTGTTATAATTCCTTGTGAGATTGGGGTATGCATAATATTTAGCTTTATGCTTATATTGTGATGCCTTTCAAAGAGGACTTTTGCAGTTGTCCTTACTTTTGGCCATTTTACCACATTTATATAGCTTTCTTCTTTCATCATTTCATATGATTACAAATTTTCTTTACTCCAGTAATTTTAAGTATTGCAGTAAATAGTATGCTCTGAAACTTATTGGTTATGGAAACACTTATTTATACTTTTAACATAATCTCCCTTTTTGAAGGCTTTTACTATTATGTAACTGTTTATACTACAAAACTACTTTTCGCGAAAAAACGCCAATAATTCTTTTACAATATTTACTGTAAATAAAGATCAAATTTTATAGTTATTTTACTGCTAATATTCTAGGTTTATTACCATGTTTCAAATTTTTAATAATTAATTAGACATTTAAATTAAAATCCTGATATATACTGACATTATTCTTTTGTTTTTTAACAAATAATTACATTTCTGAATTCTAACCTTGAACAAGTTATCACATTTTATTTTTCTGTTTTTACATATAAACCGAGTTTTGAAATAGTGCTGGCGAATTCAAGTGAATTTTAAATTACTTTTAATTTAAATTACTTTTAATTTAATTAATTTTTTTAACCCTCTAAGCGGTTTGCACGTACAATTCCGCCAGCTGTCACAGACAATTTTCAACCCCTAAAAATGTTCCAAAAATAAATGTATTGTACATTTTTGACAGTGCTTTTCCCCCATGAAATTATGAGGTAGGAGGGTCAGGTCGATTATTTAGGAACTGCACCCTTCTTTGACTGACATTTATTGAGGGATGCATCCTTACTCTCTGAGGAACAAAGACGCTGATAGCTTCTCATGGCTTTGTCAATCACTATTTCGAAGTATTTCGTTTGCGGCAACATATATATATCTAATTGCACCACTGAAATATCTTGGATGACATTAGTAAAAAAATATAAATAATTCTCAAAAAAAAATTATTCGTACTTTTAGAATACGTTATTTCTTATGTGATGATCTTCGAGACTTGACGAGCTTTATGTGTATTAAAAATTAACAATCAATAATGTCTATTTATATATATATTTATAACCGGAAGTAATGAGACAATAACGAGGGTGGGGCAAAGGGTGAAGTAAAAAATCATAGAACACTTTGGTAACTGACACAATAAAACTTTAGCGTATTTTTGGAGACCTTTTTTTCCCCGGTGTGTGTTCCACTCGGAGGATTAATTTATGTTACGAAAAAATGAAATTATCCTTACATTAATAAAAGTTATGTAATTTTTCTACTACATATAATTGAATTTTTATGGAAAAATAAAGTCATTATTTATTCATTCTATTAGTGTAATTAACTGCACTTTAAATACCTTGTTTGTCACAAAATTACTCCTGCATTGATGTAACTCATAAATCTACTCTAACATCAAATTTATTTTTAAAAATTAATCAATTTTAAATTTCTTTATTAAAAATATTTATTTACTTTTCTAAAGTTTTAAATAACAAAAATTATGGTACACTTTAATCCCTAAGATATTATATGCAGTTGACTATTGTAAAAGATTCTTTTCGAAAATTTATGACATTTAGATTTTTTTGCTAACATGAAACATGCTATGTATCATCTAGAATATTCCAAAAGATAGCATTTCAATGCATTTTTTAGCCCTTTTACAGACACTGTTTAATGGTGTTGGGCATTTAGTTACACATTTTCTATTAAAAATAGAACTCAAATATTCTAAAAATGAACCTTCAAAAACAAAGCATCTGATTAGATTTCACGTTGCAAGAAATGAAAAACAAAGAAATAAACATGGCAATTATTTTACTTAAAATGAGATCTGATATTTTTTATTTATAGTTCCAAAAATATAAGTTCCTTGCTCTTTATAATGGATTAAATCTATATACATAGAAAGATATCTTGGATTGTAAGTTGCTAGTGTGTGTTACCCTAATGCCACACCAAAATATAGCGTGATAAATATTTACACAATTATAGTATTACTTTTATTACAAGTAGTATTTTAATTTTATTTTAAAGACTTTTTTCAGCTTTGAATAAAATTCTTGTCTATTTTTTTTAATAAATACTTACTTTTGCTTGCACAAAAGTGTGATTAAAATTCTAAATTTTAGTTTTAATAATTTTAAGCTTGCCAGGAACAGCTGATATTTTAAAAATAAAACTTGTATTTTGTATTTACCATATTTTATAAACTACTAACAAAAATATATTTCAGATGCATATAAAAATGTAGAAGAGGATAACCAGATAAAGGAGTCGAAGTATTCACTTGTATAGAAATGGACGAAATTAAAGTAACTTCACCGATGCCAGGAAGTCTTTATAAAATGCTGAATATGTTTGGTCTTGATTTAAGACGGAGAAGTTCAAAAACTGATGGCATTAAAGGCGAAAAGAAAAATCCTAATTTTGTTTTGTCTTTAAATTATAAAATTTATTTATCATTTGTACCGTTGTTCTTACTGACATTTGATAAAATTTTAAAATTTGATGACGTAACTCTTTTTATGTCAGGTGCATTTGACATCGGTAGCTACTGTTTAGCTTCTTGTTTATTATTCTGTAGAAGAAACAAATTAATCTATTGTTTAGAACAGCTACCAAAGTTGCCATCTAATATTTTTCTTCGGTCGCAAGGGAAATCTAAGACGATACACAAATTAATCGGATTTTATACAGTATTCATGATTATTTACTTCCTGTATGGAGTCATCACGAAGTTTGTGGACATTAGAGATTACTACAACCAGATGTCAGATTCGGATGTTGGTGCTTTTGTTTTCGAAGTCATCTGCTTTATATTTTACTGCTACTTTCCAAGTTTGGGACATTCATCACAGGTGATACTTTTAATGTATTTCATATTTCTTATGAAAGACAAAATGCAGAGTATAGTTCAAAATTTGAAATGGATTCTGAAGGGAAACACAACTACATTGCATGCAATTCGTCAACAGAAAATTGCTTTCTGTAAACTGAACAGGATTTCCCGTATGATTGATTCAGTGTTCAATGACATTGTATTTATGTGGTTAATAAGAATTGCATTTAGATCCTGCCTTACAGTGTATGATACGCTAATGGCATCTCATTGGACTCAAGTAATTGGATCTTTTCAAACAGTTACATTGATGGATGTTGTGTTTGATTTTTCTCAGTTGTTACTACTAAGCTATTACGGGGGGAAAATCACAGAGATAAAAGATTATGTTCTCGACACCCTTATGTACATAGAAGCTGAAAGTTCACCTGAACGATATGATGTACACGTGGAAATAAATTATTTTATCACATTAGTAGGACATTCAAATTTGGGTTTGACCGTTGGAAATACATTCTTTCTAGACAGAAGAACAGCACTTAATACTATTGCAGCTCTTGGATCATACGCTGTGCTAATTTATCAATTTGCATTACGATAAATATTTGTTTTACATCCTGTTTATTTTTTGATAACATGGTTTAATAATAGATTGTGATTTCGTGCATGTATTTAAAGAAGAATTTGTACTTTAAATCAAAATATGCAATTATTAAAAAACCTTTCTTTTTATAAATCATACAAATAGATACTGTAAAAGAATATTACATTTACTGTAAAATTATTTATTACATTTACTGTAAAAAAATATTACTTTAATTATAATATAAAAAGCATTATGTTTGTCTTTAGAAGTTTTAAGAAATAAAACTTTTGAGTTTACAAAAGTCTATACGTCAGAAACATATAATTAAGTTTATCATACATTAAGATGTAAAGTAGTTTTAATATTATTGTTATAATGCAAAACAAAATTTTAACACTCTCTAAGCTTTTATTTACTTTGGTGCTATATAATCTAAAAAAAGCAAATTCTCAAACTTAAATTTAATAAAAAGCTTTTTTATGAACGGTGAAAAGTATGAATTGATAACATTAAATTTCTTATTGCACTAAGTAAGACATCAAATTTTAGAAGAATTACGAAAGGTACTGGTTACGCAGCCATAAATCTACATACTATAGAAAATTTACAAGTACACCAAGAAAGAAAAAAAGAAATCTGAAAGACTAACACTCTTTATGTTATACCTTACCTGATTAACCACTGTAATTTTTAAAATCAGAATATTTTTATTGCTGTTATTGCATATATTATTTCTTATTACGTTAGAATATTTCTATTACATGTCATTTAATTTGCCCTGCTAATGATCAGTATGACATGGTTCATCATTTTCAACTGAAAACCTTAAATTAGTTTCACCAATACACGTATAAATTGTTAATGATTGTTAAAATAGCTAATGTTAGTGAACTGTTGTAAGTATAGTTGTAAGTATAGTTGTAATGTTAGTGAACTGTTGTAAGTATAATAAAATAATAAATATTTTTCTTTTTGTAGATTTGCTGTATATATTCGATATAGTCATGATTTCAACAATTATTATCTTGTTTATTTGGAAGAGAAAACATACATTCTCTTATGTATTAATATATATTATATATATATATATATATATATATATATATATATATATATATATATATATATATATATATATATATATATATATATATATATATATATATATATATACATGTATGTAACATATTCAGGAGTTCGTCGAGAATCACAATAATAAAATCATAATCACAATCACATAAAGTAGTAGGAGTTAATAACTTTTATTTCCATATCGAAATACGTAGGCCTTACGCCACACACCACATTCCGTCATCTAATGGAATACTTCTCTCGTCCTGTCACGTGACCATCAAATCCGAAAACACAACGACGCCACTCATAATTTAGAACCTTGGCCAACTTCAATTTTTATTGTAATATATATATATATATATATATATATATATATATATATATATATATATATATATATATATATATATATATATATATATATATATATATATATATATATATATATATATATATATATATATATATATATATATATATATATATATATATATATATATATATATATATACATATATATACATATATACATATATATATACATATATATATATACATATATATATATATATATATATATATATACATATATACATATATATATATATACATATATATATATATATATATATATATATATATATATATATATATATATATATATATATATATATATATATATATATATTTATATATATTATATATATATATATATATATATATTATATATATATATATATATACAAATTATGCTGCAATAATGATCTAATTATCATAGCACGAAAACATTTCAGGTATCGAGATTTTTTAGATAGATTTTTGAACCATAAAGTTTATGTGCAAAGGTTAACTAAACAAAATTAAAAAAGGATGTAATAGCACTATATTATGATTATAATAGGAATGAAACTTTTGTGTAGTGTTATAACAAGATATTTGCAACTATAATTTATACAAATAAAGTTGATAGTCAAGAGGGGGGAGAAATTTAGTAAATTTACGAGCTTGATTTTTTAGTAGATTATTTTTACATGACTTACAGCTTGTTGCCATCAAGAATAAGATACACTTTTTTCATTAAAAATCCATTAATTTATTTTCATGTTGACTTGTTTTTATTAAAATGAATAGATTCATGTTTAAACCCTTTTCGAAATATTCCAATAAACTAATTTATGCGTAGCTACGCTAACAACTTTTCTGGAGAAAACAGTGTTTACGAAATCATAAATATGTGGAGAACATTTGAAAGAAGTTGTTTATCCAACACATACTTGCGTGGTGAAATATAATTCACAGACACTAAAATTTTGTTACTTATTTACGCCATGTATATTTAGAATGCACCTGTAATTTTATAGGAAAAGTTTTTCACCGTAAATTGGGAAACAACAGTTTCATCTTGTCATTACAAAGTGGGACAATATATAATTTTATCTTATATCTCTGTATTTGGTAACTGAAAACCCAAATAATGAAATTTATTCAGTATATAAACACTTTTATCCTAAGTTTTTACTGTTACAAAGTCACGCTATGTGCAAGAGAAGTGTTTATTCAATGTTTTTTATGATAGATCACGAACACTATTTATTATTTCTGTTTATTATTCATTTAAATTTATTGGTTATTTTCATCTATTAATAATCTACATGCCAATATATGTAACACTTAATTCATCACGCAAAAGTAATACCCAACGTACCTTGTTTATTTCGCAGAAGTCTTTTATAGCAAGGAAGTAATCTCTTCCAACCTATAGTAAGTTCAGCAGCTTAGTATTTTATATTTAAGCAGTTAATTAGTAATATAGGAGATGTGTTTTACTTTACTATAAGTGCAATTTTTAAATTATGTCAAATAAGTTTAATTTTGTAATATGTATTTTTTATATGACTAAATTATGAAAAAAAGGGTTAGAGGAACTGGTACTTTTTAAATGCTTAAAACTTTTATTAGAAAATAAAGGTAAGAAAATTTACCTTAAATTCAATTTTCCATGAACTTAAGTACTAGTTATTTATAGCATAAAATTATAAATACTTAAAAGCTGTTTATTGTTTGGTATTACAGTATCAAATATTCCCCAGAGTAAACATAATTTATTTAATGACAAAGTTTCAATTATTAATTTTAATTTTAAAAAATCTATATTCATAGGAATAAACATACGTTGTTTTTCGTAATACAATAAGTATAAAAAAATCTGTTTTTCGTATATTATTACACAAAATATTATTAATTAAAAAACTGTACAATTAATGTAAACAACAATGCAATGTATTTTTAAATAATTAATAATAAAATACATAATTGGTGTTTCCACTTAAATTTCTAAAAAAATCAAAAATTAAAAAAAAATAATTCATGATTTAATTTGTATTAAATGTTTTAAGACTGACATAGATTAATGGTAAGTTATTTTAATGACATTAAAATTGTTTATATCACAATTTTGCTAAAATCTGTGAGTCGATAAGAATAAATCAGTACTGCTATACTGAATTAAAAAACAACACTAAGCAACAGTAATATAAGTTTTATGATTTCTTTTCAGTTAAATAGAGAAAATATTTAAAAACATAAAATTAAGATAGGGATTGTTTACAGATAAATATAACTTTTGAATGAAATTTCTTTATTATATCAGTCTATTTTTTATTCAATTCAAAATTTAAAATACAAGTGCGAAAAAAAATAGGAATTTACTTAAAAAAATAACTTTTTAAAATTTTAAATAAGAATTTGTTTACAAAATAGAAACTAACTATCAATTGTATTCGGGAAGCTTTAACTATTGTAATAAGAGTAAATTTTTTCTTATATAAAGGCTAATTTTTAAAAATATATTCTTTATCTGAATAGCTTTTAATTATTTTTATATTAAAATATCAAATACTTTTAAAGATTTGGTTTACAGAATAAAATATATTACTTCAATTTAATAAAAAATATAGTTTTTAAAATACATAATTCAAAAGTAATCTTGCGGATAGATAAATTTAATTTATTTATAAATGGTGTCTATTTTTGATATTATTCTAAAAATGTACTACTGAAAATGACAAAATTAAATAATATTTTAAGCTAGATCATTACTTTAAAAAATTGTAAAATTTACATTCTAAAAGAAGAAAAAAATTTAGGAATAATTGAAAAATTGCTATTATAATTTTAAGTCTCGAAAAATACTCTGTATACTTAACTGTCAATTTTCCTTTTCTATGAAGTAATTTTATATCTTAATGACAGTACAATATCAGGATGATTTTATTGAATCCTTCAGCTGTTGACAGACATCAGACCCCTTAAAGCTTGAAAGCATTAAAAATGATATAATTTGATCGCAGAATTTAGATATAATTTATATCTAATCGTTTGAAAGTGGAAAGGGTCACAAGCAAAGTAGAATTGTTTATATCTTTGCATTTTTGTAGAAGACAAAATACTTTAGATAGAAAACACTTATTTTGTTTTATGATAAATAGGAAAGTATCAAATAAATAGAATCGTTCAAATAAAATAACCCATCTCATTTTCAAAAGTATCGAACCTGTTAAATAGTTTCTTTCATTTATATATTCAATGTATATTAAAGTTATAAATTCATTATGTATGATTGATTACGATGAAGCATTTACGTATATATCTCTATCTTCCAAGATAGGATTGTGAAGCATAAATAAATGTTTGTAGTAAAAATGTTGATGTCATTTATTAATGCGCTATGTAGGTAATAAAAAATGTTGAAAGAGTCACTTTAAATGTCTTAAAAATTCATTTTGGAAGGTAATTTAATGATTAAGTGAATTCAAATCATATTTTAAAATTCATTAGGTAAATTTAAGTCATTTAATATTTTTGAATTACGCAAATATTTAACTTAATGTGGTTTATTTTTGAAGTGGCCATATACTTAGTACAAATAATTGTATCTTATTTCATTAGAATTAAAACCATTCATTCCTTTTCAAAATTAAACTAAACAAATAGTATTGAAATACATATTAACTAAAGTTGACATGATTAAATGGATATACTATAATTAGAGTAAATAATACCTTGTGTAAACGAATAGATTAAATATGAAAAAAAATTATTCCAAACATTTCATTTAATTACAGTAAAATTTTATGTAGCAACGTTTTAGAAAATATAAGGATATTTTTAAGTCTCAGGTAAATAGTGGAATTTTTCGAAATAATTATTTATTAAGGAGTTAAGTTACTCTTTATGTATAAAATCAATTATAGTTCTATAATTTTATGTTCTCACAAGTTAAAATAAATTATACTGATATATGTGTTATTATTTCATTGGTATTTGTTAAGGTGACAGTGGACTTTCAAAATTAATTTACTTAGTTTTTAACCAATCTAAAGATTTAATTACTAACAATATATTTATGTGAAAGTGTGAACAATTAATGTTTAAGTTGTTATAAAATTTAAATTATATCTAATATTAATTTTTCAAAAGGAGAATTACTGAAAATTTTCCACGAGCTTTTGTCTCTCACGTATAATATGATCATTTTTATTCTTAAGATATCTTTTAGGTCTTACAGTAAAATTTATTATTTATACTATTATTAATATTATTAATAAAGTAAAAAAATACCGTAAGCATTCATCGAAAATATACTGTAAACAATTATTGTTGAAATAGTCATAATTTTCCATTTCAAATTATTCATAATAATTTGAAAGGAATTAGAGTTTTACTGTTTCAAATATATTAACTTTAGGTAAATTTTATTAAATGAAATTTTCAATAAATTTTGAATGAAATGCATTTAAGATTTGAAATGCATATGAAGTGTTACAGATACCCGTAAAATTACTACTTTAAAAACCAATTTGAAGGCATTGTTAATGATAACTGAATTGTGTGTTGCGGTAGTAATTGTATTAATCATAAAGGATTGGATATTAAGGTACTGTTCTGATTTTCGATATTAGTTGTGTTTGACAGTTAAATGAGATAGAATTTTCAAATTATCAAATAAATTTCATCAAACCGAGAGTTAACTTGAGCCTATAAATTCTAATGTGTTTAAAGTACAGTCAAATCCTGTGATATCGAAATTGAAAGACCAAAAAATTTGAAAGAAACTGTCAGATCAAACAAAATGTATTATTCATTAACTGCCTTAGTTAAATTGCTGTATAAATGCATATGTAAATATACTTAAAAATTAAATAATAAAATGAAGATGAAAAATAAAGTTTTAATGAAATAAAAAAATTATTTCAATGAATGTAGTTGACTCAAGTATGCCTAACGACATTTTTGAGAAAAAAAAAAGCGTTTCCTATATTTGATTGAATTTTGTCATTTAGAAGAACCCTTGTTCCCTTAAGGTTTGAACTGTGTATTTCTAAGTACATATAAATCAGATTTTACATTCTAGATTTTAAACATGCTGCATTTATTTTCATTTTCGAAAGAAAAAACCTATTTTTTGTGTTTGAAAATGTACCTACTATTTTCTTTCTTGTACAAGAAAAAAAGAAAATATACCTACTATTTTCTTTTTTGTTGTTTACGAAAATGTACCTAATATTTTCTTATATTTTATAAATAATAAACCATGTCTATCAATAAATTTTTGCACCCAGAAAACCGATTCAATAATCTCAGGATTAATTTTCAGGAGATCATACAACATAGGCTTTGAGTTACAATTATTTTGATGTTTTAGAAGACATGTCACTTGTTTCTATCACATTTACATGTTTCGTGCCAATATGTCAGTCGAAAAAAAATGTTATCCGAACAACTAATTTTTATGGTGAATATATTATCAGAGAGAATTTTTGTCAATACTGTTTATTATTTTTCTTCTCAATTTCGTGAGCAATCTAATAGGTTTTAAAAGTCAATTATCCTCAGATATTGATGTTTTGTAGTATCAATTATTTTTGTTTTTACTGCTTTACATGCATTAGTTTCTGTTTTTAAATTAAAAAATAATTTTACTTAACTTCTTACATTCACTAAGTTTAATATTGGATTAAAAAATATTTAAAAAGTATTACAGGATTTAATGAAAAAGAGAAATTTGTGAAGGTAATCTATACAACTCCCTGTCAAAAACTAAAGATACTATATAAACAGAAGGCCATTCGCATTTTATGGAAACTATTGTGTAATTTTTTTCTCGTTTTCATTTGAAGATTAAAAATTTGGCAACTTCATAATAATCATCTTCTACTGTTATCTTTTGATTGGAATATAAAATAAGATATTTAATTTGAAAATGGCTTCTAAATTTAATAGATGGTTGGAAGGTTAACACAACTTCCCTTTCCGAGAAGAGATATTCCTATCATGAAATTATAAAGCGGTGTAAAAATCACAGTAAATGCATTTCAAATAAAGGTATTTATAATATTTTAAATCTGAAAGGAAAAAACTTATCTGGAAGTAAAAATCAAATCATGACTGCAAACTTTCAGCCGAAAACTGATCCAACGTGGTTAAATGTCCAAAATGTGAAATCCCTGGTCCTAAAAAAATTCTGCTGACTCAAATATTCATTGCGTTGAAACAAGGAATATCTTTTAAGTAAAATGCTTTATAAAGATATTAAAAAATTTGTTTAAACGTAAAGTTTATCTGCTTTTGCACTAAAATGAATTGTAGAAAATTATGAAAAAAAACCTAGCTAATAAATGCTGAAAAATGAAAGTTTGTAATATTACTCGATGAGGCACCGGTATATTCAAGTGACTGTAATAGAAAAGAATTAATTTAATTTTCTATTGCGCAACTTAAGAGAATAACCTACGAAATCACTTCTTCATTGTACAGAAAAGTTCCAAAAGGGACTAATGATAGTTGCAGGGTTTTTTTCGCAAAGGGAAGTTAAAAATCTAAAGAATCTGATTGTTTTAATGTACTTACGACACAAACACCAGTGTTCGTTCTCAAAGGGGAAACACAGTAAAAATATGATACCTTATATTTGAACTAAAACATTTCTTATGTAAACTAATTATTTACAGATATTTTTTCTGGATTAATATATATAACATTCATTACTCGACATCCGTCAATGTCCAACAATTCATTAGAATTTTCTTTTTTGTTTTTATACGTTATTCCTTAATCAAAATATTCTGAGACCCAAGGTAATAATTATGAATATTATTAAATTTACCTCCAGTAATTACAGGGGAGCAGGCTGGAGCTATCAACCGACTCGATGTCGGTGCGGGCGTGCTGTCATACAGGAAGTCGGTGCGTGCCGCGGACACGGGATTTCGATGTCCAGCAACTCTTCGACTCCTTTCCCAACTTTCTCTTCCACCTTTTCAACGACTTTTCCTCGCCTTTGTGTTTTTCTTGCCAATCACTTGTTGGTGAATTTTTTTCCCATCTGCACCCCCTTCCGGTGTGAAAAGTGGGCTCATTAAAATGGCCTCTTTTGTGAAAGTTGACATTGCTTAGCTCCTGCCCCCATATCTCATGGCCACATCCTTGTCTGGGCTTGACAGTTATACTTGGGCCACTCCGTGATCTATAACTGCTCCGCAGTGGTCCCCTCTAAAACTCGAAGTCAACAGCTGCACCTAAATTCTTCTTGGAAATTTAATTCACTGCTGTGTATGCACGTGCTGACCATTGTGGTAAAGTACATCAGTACACTGAGGTACAGGGAAAATCAATTCAATCCACTATCAGCAGAACATTTTGGAATAAAATTTTGATGAAGATACCACAGATTGAAATTTTGCAATGACATTTTTTAAGTTGAGCTTCATATTTGAGCATCATTTCATTAATTTGAGCCTCTAGTCACTCGTCTAAATCAACTGCCACTTATTTAACAAAAAAAGAATTATGAACAGGAATAAAATTCATCCCGTTTAATGAAATATCTGTAAAATCAGCTGATGTTTTGCCAATAAACTTTTACGTTTTCGGTTTATTCAAATGGCTTCCAAAAGCACTGAAGTTTGAAAAACTGGCTTAGATGAATGGGCTTAAAATTCACATACCAGTACTAAGAAAAAGTTTACTTGAGCTTCAGCTATTGTCAAGAACCATAACTAACATACAAAATCAAATTGCCGCAAAAAATACGTCATTTATATATAAAAATCAACAATAAACATCGTTTCTTTAACGAGCGAGCAACCTTCTGTATATGAACCTACTGAAGAACTAAAAATGAATTTAAAAATGATTTTAAGAGATGATTTTAAAGATGATTTTAAGATGATTTTAAATTCTGGACATTTTTT
The DNA here is from genome assembly GCA_032207245.1 of Pardosa pseudoannulata. Lineage (NCBI taxonomy): Eukaryota > Metazoa > Arthropoda > Arachnida > Araneae > Lycosidae > Pardosa > Pardosa pseudoannulata. The sequence goes on from CM063506.1 coordinate 10,664,453, forward strand.
TTAATTTCCAAAAATTACTTGTTCAATTTATTCTTTAACTTTGACCATATAAATAACATACTGAAGTTTTCGTGGGGTTCAGTCAGGTTTTGAATGTAGAGTCACCCACTTATTGAAAAAAAATACTTTTGATACAAAATGGAAATGCTATGTGAATGACATCAATTCGACTTTTTGCAATGTTTGCAGATTTTTTTAATACAACCCATACATTAAAGAAGATAAAAGTTTCTTTGAAACTGAGTCGGGTTTTTTCATATATCCCAAAGTTTGTATCAACCGCTTACGCAGCTTACAGGAATAATTTATTATAACAAGAGAAATATAATGGGGCAAATTAAGTTTTAAAAAACCAAATTGACAACTAGTACTTCAGTATTTCTCTGAAACCAGCTATAAAAAAATGAAGGTTTTTCATAATTTAGCAAAATAAAAATTATTAAAACCAATAAGAAATTAGCTTACAAATATTCAATATACACTTTTACCTTCTATACTGAAAAACCAAAATTTTCTAATTACTAATTTTGGCTCTACAGAAAGGCCGTAGGCAAAGGAGGGGATTTAGGGAACCGGTCCCTCCCCGAAATTCAAAAATTCTAAAAGACCGTTTCTTGGAAAGAAAACTGACCACTTGTGTGGGTGTGTCATCTGCCTAGCTGTGAATAAACAACAGTGTTCTCAGAAACAGACCTTTTCGGCCTTAAATGTCTTGCGGGATCACAGGCTTTTATATACCCCCATTCCCAATGATCATTAGTCTCAAGATCATTTTCGGTAATCTATTGTATATCGTTTTCCTGTTTGAAGTGCTCCATAGTGAATGTTTTAAAACAGACTGTATCTTCTAAAATAGCTACAAATTATTACGTTAGACTAGACTCTGATATATAGCTAAATAAAAGTTAAATTTAAACGAATAAATGTAAAAACGGTTTTTAATGTTAATTTTACTTTTCAATTCATTGTGCAGATGCTTTATTACATATCCTAAGCTTTAAATGTGTTCATTATATCATTTTTAATCATTTTGTTATTTTAAAACTACATTGTGCTATGGTACTCATTAGGGGTATACAAATATATAAGGAAACCTGCAGTCTATTTCATGTATCATTCACAAAGGAAGAAGTATTTCCCCTTGGTCCGCCTCCGAAAATAATTCCTGGCTACGGCTTTGCTCTACTGTATAATTACTATAAACTACTATACATTATTACCGTACAGCATGTAAAATGAAAGATTAAATAAAAGGGATATGTTTTGAACCTCATAATCCGATATATATTTTTTAAAAAACTGTAAATATATTCTGTCCAAGCAACTAAATAATAACAATATTGTTGCTATTGTCTTTTAAAATTTTCTATGAATGTTTATGTTAAGAACTGAGTATTATTCTTACTTTTAAAATTATCCTACAAAGAAGACAAAATCATACATAAAAGGAATACAATTGAAGAAATTTATATTAAGATACTGTTGAAACAAATCGTTATTATTTACTTTTAAAATATGTAATATTTAATTTAAAATTTGCACCATTTTTACATAATTATATTGTTAAAGAGAAAATGAATGTCTATTGATATTGGTTAAAACTAAAATTAATTGATTCGGAAAAGCCACTATGAACATAATCTCTGTATCCTCGAGTGTCCTTCGAAGGTGAAGGATTAATTTTGATATAAGAAATCAAATATTATTCCCATTGTGATTTGTATGCCTAATCTATTTTTAATCTTACTTTATCCTATCTTACTTTGATTCAACTCTGCCTAAGAGCCGAGAAATAAACATACAGAAAGATAATATCGAGTGAAGTGACTATGATGTATTTTTAAGAAGGGGATGACAAGCACAACTTTTATTTTATATTCAGGGCATATAGATCTACAAAATATCTGCTACCCATAGAAAATATAAATTAATAATGTATATAAACCAGAAAAATTGAATTTGTAACTAAACTACTGTCTTAAGAATGAGGTAGGAATTGATATATAGATACACCATGATATTAAATCATCAAAAGTAAGTTATAGAGGTATAGAGGACAATGAAGTTTATGAAAGCGTTAAAAAAAACAATAGTAAATCTAGAAATGTATATATTTATTTTAAATAAAAAATGTATATATTTCTTTTAAATAAGAAATGTATATATTTCTTTTAAATAAGAAATGTATATATTTCTTTTAAATAATTTAAATTTTAAGCTTTATCAAAAAAACTAATTAATAAAAAAACTTTAAACGTCTACTACGAAGACAATAAGTAATCAGTTTATACTCAATGATTATTTTAAATAAAAGACTTTATTTGGAACGTCACAAAATTAAATAAAGTACTTAAATAAATGAACATGCAATTTCTGAATTGAAAATTATACAGTGGACTCTGCTTAATGGGATCAGTTTGGGGAACCGTAATTTTGATAACAATAACCGATTGATGACAATAAACGATATGCAAAATTAGATACATTCCCCCCCCCTTTAATTTACACTTACTAAATTTCAAAATAAAATGAAAAATATTTATGTATTGCATATTATCCCAATTATTAACATGTAATTTCGATTTAACTTATCAAAAAACAAAAGCAAGATTTTGCATTTCTTGGTTATTTCCATTTATCTAACAGCCGTAAGTGTTGAGTATAGCGTCTAAATCATCATTAGAAAATGATATCCTTTTTATTAGTATTTATTAGTATTAGCATAGTTTTCAATTCACAAATTGCATGTTCATTTCTTTAAGTACTTTATTTAATTTTGTGACGTTCCAAATAAAGTCTGTTATTTAAAATAATCATTGGGTATAAAGTGATTACTTATTGTCTTCGTAGTAGACGTTTAAAGTTTTTTTATTAATTAGTTTTTTTTGATAAAGCTTAAAATTTAAATTATTTAAAAGAAATATATACATTTCTTATTTAAAAGAAATATATACATTTTTTATTTAAAACTAATACTTTACACAGAACAACTGGCTGTTCTGTGTAATTGCTAATTTTCTGTGAGATCCACTGTCGATTGTGACCTCCTTTTCATGTATTTTGTTTTTTTATCTTTTTGTAAACGAGCTCACGTTCATTCTGACTGTCACTCTCTAAACTCAAATATCATGGCTCAAACGCAGCATATTTAAAATGTAGTCTTAGGAAGAAAAAAATAGCAGCACAAAAGCAGAGGATAAGAGAGAAGATATACTTTATATCTGCCTTTTGTGGTCTGTAAATAGATTAATTCCTTTTTCTCTTTTCGTAAAATTCACTTCATTTAAAATTTCCTTTCAATTTTTGAGTAACTTATGTGACAAAATATAGACCGTCAGGTCCAGCAAAATTAGTATCTAGATACAATGTAGTTGTGAGGCACAAAAAGTTGCAAATAAAAATGTTGTATTTATTCTCACACCTCGTTTTGGCGCTTCTCTCGCCAAATTGTGTACATCGTGTTGTATACTGCTGATCATAGCTATAAAAACCAACGAATCAAAATGTCAATATTTGTCACGTAAGAAACGAAACTAAGTTAAGAAAAATATAAGAATATTTGTGCTAAGCGGGAGTTAATTTTTATAAATACAATTACAATTAGTTAGTTTTGGGTTAAAATATCATTACATATATGTATAGAAAGATTGGCTGGATGTTTGGATTGGAATACAACAGTTTACTGATTTGCAACATGGGGGCCAATGAGACAGGGACTTACTGCTTAAATCCAGTTCCGAACTGCTACGAACATCCATTCCACAGTGGTATTTAAACCTACGAACATCAGCTTTCGGCATATGTATAGAATTCACATACATATAGAAGACACACACACACACACACACACATCTATATATATATGTATAGATATATATATATATACATATATATATATATATATATATATATATATGTGTGTGTGTGTGTGTGTGTGTGTGTAAACAGAATATTCTGGTTTATGTTTATCTTAGTTTATGTTTATTCTGGCTTATGTTTATCTGCTTTATGTTTATTAAGTTTTATTCTTTAATTAAAAATTAAAGTAATAAGTAACAATAAATAATTTTATTAATCAAACTTTCCTAACAATTTACATTCAATGTGACATCATTTCAAAGAAGTTTTTGTATAAAATAAAATGAAACAAACCGTTAAAGAATATCGTATAATATAATTGCTTGTATTAACATAATGTTTTAACTTTAACAAACAGAATCCTCATAAACTTATTCTTTTAATTCTTATAAATAGCTATTTGCTATTTTCAATCGCAAGTAATATTTTTGTATTTTTTACTTTTAGTGTGTTGAATCAAGACATATTTGGAAAATATTTTTGTGCTGATATGAAGTCAAATGGATGTCACAGCTTTCAGATATGACAGCTCTTTCTTCTCATCTCTTCAAGTGTTTATATTCTAAGTTCTAGAGAGACTAAGTGCGTTAAAATCTTCACGAACTGAAATAAAAATTAATTACTAAATATTTAACAATTTACTATCCATAACCAAGAGCTATAAGCTATTTTTCTCAAATAAAAAATGGATTATCAAATGGATGTCACAGCTTCGAGATATGACAGCTCTTTCTTCTCATCTCTTCAAGTGTTTATATTGTAAATTCTAGAGAGACTAACTGCGTTAAAATCTTCACGAACTGAAATAAAATTTAATTACTAAATAATAAGCAATTTACTATCCATAACAAAAAGCTATAAGCTATTTTTCTCAAATAAAAAATGGATTACCCTTTACCGACCTATCTAGATGTGTTATTGAATATCTTTGGTCTTCAATTCACGAAGAATGAAAACAGAGCTTTAAATTGCATCAGTTCTTCAAAACTTTTACAAATATTTCTCTCTCATTCTTCTATATTGATATTGATAACACTTCAGATACTAAGATTCAAACACGTGACATTTTTTATCTCAGGTATGTTAGATATATCTGTTTACTTGGTAGCGTACCATCTATTTTGTCATAGAAAAAACAATATAAGCTACTGTTTAAATCAATTGCAGCAGAACTTACAAAACGCAATTTCTAGTGCAAAAGTAAAAGAGAGGAATATAACAATCCTAATTGTCCTATACAGCTTATTTTCAAGTTTTTATCTGCACTATGGACTAGTTATAAAGCTTAGTGATATCGAAGAAATTTACTCTATGACAAGTTTGGACAGATTTGTCCTGCTCCTACAAATATTGGAATGGCTGTCTTATTGTATTTATGCTTGCTTCGGTATTTCAACTCACGTTGTCTTTTTCGTTTATTTTACGTATCTTACAAATACGAATGTAAAAAGTATAAATGAGAGAATTCTCACCACCATAAAAGATAAAGTGTTTACAGTGAGTGCTATCCGTGAACAAAAGATTGCTTTTTGTAGTTTACAGAGAGTCATAGACATTGTAGATTCTATATTCAATGAACTAATATTTATATGGTTGTTTAAAATAATTATACGTTTTTGTCTTACAGCCTATGATCTTTTAACAACCTCTTTTTTTAACATCATTGGCTCACTGGAAGCTGTCATTTTCTTGGATGCAATGTTTGACATTTTTCACTTGTTAATATTGTGCATTTATGGTGGAAAGATAATAAATAGTAAAGATGACATTCTCAATTCTTTGGTATACATGGCGGAGCAATGTCCTCAAGATAAAGAAGATATACATATGGAATTGAATTATTTTATTAATATAGTAGGACATTCTAAGTTTGGATTGACTGTGGCAAACCTCTTTCCCCTCAGCAAAAGTGTTGCACTAAACATTATTGGAGTTTTGGTGTCGTATTCAGTGTTAATATATCAATTTACATCCAACTGAATAAAATGTCAAGCAAATATATTAAATAAAATGTACTTTTAAAATAAAACTATTTAACAGTATAACTTGTTTTTCTCTTTAATTCCCAAACTGTGTTTTATAAGCTGTAACATGCATTAAATCTGAGCTTCAGGCTCACTTTTTTATATTTTTCATCTTTTTCCTTCAAAATTGTAATGAAACCTTCTATACCAAAAACATTTTTTATACTTAATAGGTCATTTAATTTTATATAAATATCAAATGCGCTCTCAAATTACAAAAAATATGTGCTTTTTTGCATAAATAATATAACTTTTTTCTAGTTACTTCATACAGGGACGATGTTCGGGCCACAGCTCATTTGTTCGTATGCTGTAAGGGCAATATTGTTTCTCCTCTGCTTGTACAGTTTCGATTTTGTATATTCGATTTTTAAACTCAAATTAGTCATGTAGACAGCAATAGCGTACACTAAATGATAATTTTTTGTGAGACAACTATAAAATAATTTTACTTCAGTATATTTACAACTGAAAATGCAACTTTCCTGTTAAGCAGTCATGTAAGAAAAAAGACAATTTTAGGAAAGCACTATTATTTTTCTTAAGTCAAAACTTATTTTAAATGCTAATGAATATTAAAAAAATAGTTTTAATAACATTTTCCTATTAATAACTCTGAAATTAATAATAAAAGGCTATAAAAATGTAACATTTTTTAATAGAATTCTGAAAAAATAATGAAAGTTTTTGTAAGGTTAAGACCATAAGGATTATCTAAGATATAAGTGTAAGAAAACAAGAAAAATTGCTATTTTCATATGTTTATTTTACAGAACACTGTAAAACGTCCTACACGTTTTGTAATGTTATACATATTTACCTTCTCAAATATTTCGTTTTCATTGTAATAGAAACAAATAAATGTTACCCCGAAACATTTAAATGGATACTACAAACAATTAATTTATTACCAGAATGTTTTAAATGCTTACCTGAATTGGCAGAACCTGTACGAAATTTAAATATTTAAAAAATATCAATGAACCTTAGATGGCACAAATTTGGGTAAAATATTTTCTTCAAATAAATTTATTGAATGTCACCTAAATGTAAATTTATTTTATAATTTTTTAAAAAAAGAATGAAAGAACAGGAAAAACCGAGATATTGAACTAATAGTGAATTAATAAACAGTAACAATCAATCTATATTTTACAAACTTAGTCATTTTCCACTATTCCGAAGCATTACATATCCTAGCGTAATATTTCCAGTAAGTATTCTATCACATTTCTAAAATATACACAAAATGTTAAATTTAAAGAATAAAATAGAAAAAATGATCATCTTTGTCTTTGGACCTTTGTTAACTTTGTGCCTTTGTTAATGATTTATAGTTGATATAGCCAACACTAGCACCCAAGCGTACTCTAATGTATTCTAAATACTATAAAATGAACACTTTCCTTCAAATATGTGTACATATCAACATTAATATTCTAACAAGTAAATTTACAATTTACTTCTGTAACTCCTATATTTCTATCTGTAAAGTCAAATTAGTCATGTAGTCGGCAATAATCGTATTCCAAAGGATAGTTTGTTATGAGAATATCTTCGGCATTATTTTCATACGTTTTATCACTAAACATAAATATGACGTAAATAATTGTCTTTTAAATTTAGCTTAAATAATAGATTAGATACATATGTGATAATTTTAAATTGAATCATCGATTATTTTTTGTTGCAGTGAAAATTTTATCATCGGTATTAACAACAAATTCTTTTCATAAAAGTCTAGGAGTCTATTTCAAGGACTAATAAATATCTAGCGTTTAAGTTATATATCTTTGAAAATTAAGAAGTTTGTTCGTTTGTGTGTTTGTTTTTTATACATAACCACACGATTTGCAATCGATTCGCTCAATTTTGGACATCATTCATATATACCACCAAATAATCACTGTCAATATTAAAACCTCTGCTGTTAACCCTATCATGTAATGTGAGAAAATAAATTAAAATTGTCAACTAACATACGGTCAGTAAAGATAAACAAATTATCGAGCCTGTACCATATAATTTTCAGCCAAAAAACAAACAATTTCTCTATATGTCTTATAGGGAACTTTACAATTCTGGAAAGTTAAAAATTTTACAGATCCGGTCATATGACGGGCTATATGCTAGTCTAAGATATAATTTTAACAAAACAATAAAATTTGCTATCTTCATATCTTTATTTTACATGACACTGTAAAACGTCCTACACGTTTTATAATGTTCTACATATTTACTTTCTTAAACATTTTGTTTTCATTGTACTAGAAACAAATAAATGTTCCTCAAAACATTAAAATAGAAACTACAAAGAATTGATTTGTTACCAGAAATCTTTAAATGATTATCTGAATTAGCAGAACTTGTAAGAAATTTAAATATCTAAAAAGTATCAATAAACCTTAGATGGTACAAATTTGTATAAAATATTTTCTTGAAATAAATTCTAGAAATTTTTAGAATGTCACTTAAATGTAAATGTATGTGACATTCTAATTTAAGATGAATGAAAAAACAGGAAAAACCGAGATATTGAACTAATAGTGAATTGATAAACAGTAACAATCACTCGATATTTTATAAACTTACTCATTTTCCACTATTCAGAAGCATTACATATCCTAGCGTAATATTTCCAGTAAGTGTTCCATCCAATTTCTAAAATATATACAAAAATATTAAATTTTAAAAATAGGCAGAAAGAATAAAATAGAAAAAATGATCATCCTTGTGTTTGGACGTTTGTTAACTCTAATAAGGATTTATAGTTGATATAGCCAACACTAGCACCTAAGCGTACTCTTATGTATTCTAAATACGATGAAATAAACAATTTCCTTCAAATATGTGTACATACCAACATTAATATTATAACAAGTAAATTTACAATTTACTTCTGTAACTCCTATATTTCTATCTGTAAAGTCAAATTAGTCATGTAGTCGGCAATAGTCGTACACCAAAGGATAGTTTGTTATGAGACAACTGTAAAGTAATTGGATTTTTTTTTTATATTTATAACTGAAAATGTAACTTTCCTGTTAGGCAGTCGTGTAAAAAAAGACAACTTATAGTAAAGCACTACTATTTTTATTAAGTTAAAAATTATTTTAAATAACTAAAAGTATTTATAAAGTTAGTTTTAATAACATTTTCCTATTAATAACTGTGAAACTAATAATAAAAAGTCGAAAATATTGGATTTTATTGCTTTCCTAAAGATTCTACATTGCCAATGTTTTGGATAAAAGCTTTGAAAAGGCAAGACTGGATTCATAGTTCTTCGATAATTTGCACCAAACATTTTCAGAATGGTAATAAAACGTTAACCTTACTGTAATGCAACAGATTATATAAAACTAATATGCTCTAAGAATTTTTTTATTATTACTAAAGTTTTTTTTTCATATTTCTAATGTATTTTCTATGCTTTTGAGAGAAGTACTGAATGATCAGGTTTTGCCCATTTTTATTAGATTTTTATTTATGTAATAGTTTATTGTGCCTGTTAACATACTCAAAATAGTTATACTTTGATTGTGATACTTAATAGTACCGTGTAAAGTGTTTAATTAAAAAAAATATATATATATATATATATATATATATAATATATCATTTGTAAGTTCTAAAAATCTATTTTAAAATACTTGGCCAGTTTCGGATGTTTTCTTCCCCTTCCCTAAATAAAATTTAGTTTTATTGTATACGTGATCCATATATAAGCGCATAAGGTACAATGAAAACAAGCAATGTTTTGCCAACGAAAAGTGGAGTTGTAGTCAGCACTCGTATTTGTTTACAAACATGCACTTTCTCTATACAAAATAACTCTATATATAAGCTCAGGTGATTTCTTAGTTGTCCTACACTTAGTGCGTAGTCAAAATATCTCCTGTTCCTGCATATGTGGGTGACACCTCAAGTGTCCACTATCAAAGCGTGATATGCAGGTCTGCTGGCTCCTACGCCTCCACCAGGGGATCTTATAGCGTATTATTCATGTACAGGAATAAGAAGCAGTTTTAGCAGTGAATCCATTATGTCATTTCCAAATAAATTTTTACGTAAGACGGAATCCACTGGAAATGATCCCCAGCCTATTGATAAATAAATTCTAATAAACAATATATTTTACATTTTGTAGTATGTAATAAATATATTTTTTAGTTTAAAAACATGCATATAAAAATATAAGAAATAAAAAGCATAATATTTCCTACGTTTAACCCTTTGAAGCTCATAACTACAATTTTTTTGGTATTTAATGCAGTTAGGTTATAAATTTTATCTATGAACCTTATAAATTTGAAATGTATGAAAAAAATATTTTTATATTCCTTGGGGAGGGAGGGAACGAGATTCATGGAACGTGATTTAACTATGAAACGCTCCCCTTGTATAGAAGGAAAATATTTATTTCTTAAACTTTTAATTAAATTAGGAGAACAATGAATAATTACTAATTACACTTAAAATAATGTAATTAATAAATAGCTAATCAATTTATAAGTATTGTTTTGGGTAAGTATTTTCATATGAGATAATAAAGAAAATTGAACTCTTGATTCTTCCATGTAAAACATTTTCAAAAAAGTATATTTCAAAGAGAAATAAATTACACTATAAATAGATGGTTTAGCTGCAATTAAAGTGTCAGAAACAACGAAAACAAAAAAATAATATGTGTTTAAAACAGAGAAAAAATATTAACAGGTGGTTTCATTGCGAAACCACTGTCCTTAAAAGGGTTAAACAGTCCTTATCCCCCTCTCAATTGCCAGTGCAAGCATACTTACAACCAGTAAATATCATGTAAAATATATAATTATCTTTTTCTAATAAAACTAATTTGAAAATAATTAATAAATTTATTGGTCTTATTAGCTCAATGAATTTGTAATTTTCAATCAGGCTGAAACCCAAAAAAATATTTTAATGTACCTTTACTAAAAATAAATTATCCTCTTTTATTGGTGAAAGATTTAAAGATGAAAACATTTTAATTCTCGAATGAGTAAAACTCCTATCAGTATCAAATAGAGCGATCCTCATAATGATCATAACGGTTTAATTTTGCAAATTTTATAATGTATTAAATGACATTTTACCTGCTAGTAGGCAGTCCTGCACAAATTTTACGACATATGTAATGCTTTTTATGATGCATTTCCTGAAAATTGGAATCAGATACAACATTGAGGCTGTCCGTAGGTCATTGTTAGTTTTCTGGACATCCTCTCACTGCAAAAAGAAATACATTTTTTTGCAGCATTTTGCAACAAATTCTACTTTTACTTTTATAGTTTTCACGTCGTGGTCTTACATGTAAATTAATATTTTTCCAACATTACAAAATTATTTTTAGCAATTATGTATTTTGTCAAATTTATGCTCAATACTTTATTTTATTCTGAAAAAAAATTACATTGTTTGAAATCCTAACCCCTAAAAGCAAACAGAAAAATACTTTACACATCCTTAGCATTACATTTTTCAAAGCTAATTTTATTGCATTTAACAATTTCAGAATAATAAAATTGAAATTTCATTGGCAATGTATGTAATTGCTTTTTAATTTGCCCCTTATAGCTAATATAAAAAATCTTACTACTGCACAGTTTAAAAAATAAAGGTTCTTGTTTTATCGTGAAAATTACTGCTTGTTCGTGAAAAATATAAAAGAGCACCAGCTGAACGATTACATAACTCTTTTAAATTTTTGCCGAGTCAGTTAGTAGGTTATTTAATGGCAGTTAATTAAATGCGTGCGTAAAATACTGCGAAAGAGTTTGTTTTCCTTCATTTATACAAAATCAATAGACTTCTTACAACGCATTAAAATTGTCACGCAGAAGTATCAACAAGAGTATACAATGCATAATCAATGTTTGGTGAGGTTTCAAAGTTATTATAATAAGCATATTAAAAATTAAACTCTAGTTTTTGACATATCGAGTTGAAAATATTACTTGTTCCGAAAGTTTAGTTAAAAGCGTTTGTATTATTTGAAAGAAAGGGTTTACTTCGATAAAAGCAAGAGTGATCAGCTCTTGTTAACGGTAGGTTGTTTTTCTTTTTGTCTCTTAATTTGTAGGCTGTTCACCTACAACAATAGACGACGGGTGATTTCAAATAGTATTTATATATCAATAGTTATAACATCATTGAGCATACGTGAAAGAAAAGCATTTGTATTATACTTCATATCTGTATATGGGAAGTAAAGTATAGTGTCTATTTTTAATGATATTTGAATTCACTTATATAAATTGTTTTCATTTAATTATGGTATAAATGTATTACCACCAGTTCCTAAAATTGACAAATTTATTGAATTGCAAAAAAAGGACAATGAAAAAACAAGTGTTTGAAGCAGTTTAAAATAGATTTTTGTACTATTTTCGTAACTTTACAGGTGCATAGTGTCTGTAAAGATGCGTATGTAAAGCACTGTAAATCCATTCATATTATCTCAAAATCATTTATAAAGTTTTTCACTAAAGAGTCAAATCTCAGATATATCTGTAAAAAGTATGTATTATACTCTACTGAAAAATTTTAAATTTGTTACTAATAATTTTCACTACTGATGTACAGATATATTATAAAAAGCATATGTGTAATAGCTTTGTTATTTTGTATAAAATACATAGAGTTTTTTAATATGTTTACATATTTGTTTACATATCAAGTCTTAATTAATACATATAATACGCAAACCAACAAATTATGATTAAAAATTAAATTAAAAAGAACAATATTTTTTATTCTGAGCTTCATTCTGAAGTAGAAATTCATTTTATAACATTATATATATATATATATATATATATATATATATATATATATATATATATATATATATATATATATATATATATTATATATATATATATATATATATATATATACATATATATACATATACATATATATATATATATATATATATATATATATATATATATATATATATATATATATATATATATATATATATGTATATATACATATATATACATATATATATATATATATATATATATGTATATATATATATATATATATATATATATATATATATTATCTCATATTTTTTAAGTATATAAATTAATTAAATTACATTTTTTCGGGGAAAATATTAATTAATAAACTTTATTTGTTCAAACTTACGCTCACTCACACAGTCTACAAATTTCATCTTTAATAATATAATGCAATATTTAACATACGTTCATTAAAGTCGCATTTAATTGTCTCGATAAGCGTTAAAAAGAAATTAAAAGTTTTAAGTACTGTATAATAGGTGGCTATTTTAGTCACAAGAAAAATCTATCCTCATCTTACATGATATTAAAATCTTAAATCTATTTTTACCCTAACTTTTTAGATTCATTATTTGTTAAATCCGTTTTGTTTTTTTTCTTGACAACATTAACTGTATTTAAAATCTCTTTATGCTTTTACCATGTAAATTCTCAGATCATTTCTGTTTTTTTCCCTTTTCTTAAATATAAAAGATATTTTTTTCTATGATGCTATATCTGTTTTTCCACTGTTTGTTTAAATATTTAAGCTTAGTATATTATTGAATTTTCAATCAGGATTCAGCTTTTGTAAAATTAATTACAGAATTACTTATTGGTAAACTTTTCATTGTTTCTCATAGATGCATATAAATACAGTTAAGTAGTCTCCTATATTAAAAAATTCTAAATTTTGGTTTCTTTAGAAAAATATGTATAAAAGATTGTTTATTTCTCTATATTCAAAACATTTACTATACGAATTATATTGTAACTTATTAGCTTATTCAATAAAAATATATATGAGAAAATAATTAAATTGCTTTTTCTCAAAAAAAAGGATTTTTTTTTAATAATTCTGAGAACAATTATTGTAACAATTAATTTAAGTAATGTTCAACAAGACGGTACCCAAATGTGGTATGGTGGGATGGCAGGGTTAGACCTCCCTTCCCCTTTTAAATTATATAATTTAAAAAGAAATTATTTATACAGGTTTGTATAATTTTTTTTGCAATTTAACAATTATTATGCATAATTATATGCTGATATGATGAAAATGTTCCTAATTATTAATTTAATGTAACTGATTCAATTGTATTCTTGAAACAGACTTTTAAATTTTTATCTGTAATAAGTCGTACCCACCCTGAAATTATTTTATTGAGTACGCGATGTTCGAACTAAGTTTCTAGGAAGGCTGGGGTGCTGCAAGATATCCCCCATGGATACCACGAGGGTTTGTAAAAATTGTAAACAAAGACGACATAGATTGTAATTTTCACAATCGTGACCATACTATTTACCCAATATTATGCATCGTCAAGCAAGGGTAGAGGCCAAAACTCAAAAGAAATTGGCGAATCTACTAAAAACAAACTTATTTGTTTCATTAGACGATCACACTACACCACACAGATATAGAACAGTAACTGGAGTATATATACAGTGCATTTTTCATTCAGCACACTGTTACCAACTGCCAAAAAGAAATAGGAAATAGATATAATATTATTTAAATATCTATACAATATGAAATGTGGTATTTCATATAGTAATTGTCTAACATATCCATAAGCTTCATGTGATTACCTCTATGAAACAAGAGTCGTATCTGATATTCTCTACCAGTAGTGCGTCAAACGATGGCCGAATGGTAGAACGCTGCTTCTTGGTAGTGGAGTTCGATGATTCGAATCCCTTAACTGGCATGGATCTTCGTAGCCATTTGGAACTGGCTTTAAGGAGAAGGTCTCGGTCTCGTTAGCCCTCGTGAGCAAAACAGTAGACTGTAACATTCGAAACCAACCAATTTATCTGCAGTGCTCTAACATACTGTTATTGATTGTGCTGGTAACAGTAGATACCAGCGCATTCTGTAAATAGTGACAGCTGTCAACATAATACTGGCTGTTCTGATAACAAATATTACCAGCACAGTCATTACGACTTTAATACCATACAGAATAACATCTTGAAAAGTGAAAAATACTTTTCCACAAATGTAATAAAAAGAACAAAGTATAAGAAGATTAAAGCAGATTTCGAAATGCGCATCCAAATCACATCTATTCAGCTAGATTTAAATTATTTGTGTATTGAAGACAACTTCATTTTATTGAGTGTACACAATGACGTTAACAACAGTAGCATGAGATATGTCATTAATTAGATAAAACATCATGCAAATGTTATATTCAGCTGCATCCATTTTTGTTATTTTCGTTGCTACTTCCAGCAACTATTTAATGCAACTAACATCTAACTTATGTATATAATTTTTGTAAAGGGTATAGTATTCCGCCAGAAGACATATCAAATGGTGACTTCAGTAGTAAAAATTGCAAGGTAACTCTTTTCACTAATCGAAGCATTTATATGTGTCGAAAATCGGACAATATCGACATTCACCGGTAACTGGGGACATATACCAAATACTTTGGTCAAAGACCGAATACTTGATTATATCCTTATATATTCGGACCATCACTAGTGTATGTCGACAATCACAGGTATCTTTGTTGGAGGTCGAAACGAGAAGCCAATGTTCACACAGAGGCGACAGTCTGTCACTAAATCCTTTCTTCTGGCGCGAATAAGGCCACGTGATATCTATTTCTTTAGAAACACTGCTTTTTGTCAGTCTTATTCAAGATTTCCTAATGTTTTTATTTTTTTTCAATATTTTGTGTATCGTATCATTCCGCTACTTTGCTCTCGCATTCATTATTCTTTGAGTAATGTTCTATCTTGTTTTGTGTTATAAAAAATGAAAAAAAAATGCTAAATAAAAATTTTATAAATTTTGTAAATTCCAAAAATGTATCTTTTTGTCACTTTTTGCTTATTTTATTATTTTTTTGTACCAAGTTGCAAATGTTATAGTCCCTGATACCTTTTTTGCTTATTTATGTATTTTTTTAGCTTCATGTTGCTTTGATTGCTATGCATTGCTGTTAACCATACCTACTGGTAATAGTCAAGATTCCAGTCTAATTATAACCTAATTAGACAATGAGTTGGTTACTGATAATTTTTTATGAGAACGTTCTCATCTCCTCGCTTCCTTGGGAGCTGGAGTACATTAAATTCTTGTTTGGATTATGTTTTGCTTTAAGGCCTAAATTGATGTTTTGATCTGTTTTACGTTCGGAGGTTAAAGTGAAGACTTTTCACTTCGCTAGGTACTCCGTATAACCCAATTACCATGACCTTGACCTTGATTTGCTAGTCAGTGCAATGTTTTTTAATTGCATTTGTATTCATTACTCTAATTTAAATTGAATACTTATGAGTTACGTGCAAGTAAATCACGATCTTTAAAAAAAATACGTGCATTAATAGCGACTAAACAAGAAGACAATTGTTTATATTTTTCTCGAGAAAAGTACTCTAGAATACTTTCTGAAGGGATTTCTTCTGATATTAAGTGCAGCACGCAACAGACGATTAAAACGATTTGACGTTTTAAAAATTAATGATAAAGGAAAAGTATTGTGCCAATAAAACCACGAGAAATTAATATACAGAAATATGTCAGTAAGGATGAGTATACTATCTGAAACTCATACCAGAATAGATCGTGGAGGAAGAATATGCATTCTTAAAAATTGCAAGTTAAATAGAAAAACATCACATATGAAATCGTCATGTTGTATTTAAATTCATGTAAACATTGTAAAATCAAACACAGTGCACTTAAAAAAGGTATTGTTCTGCAACCAACGGTCAGTTCGGAGTTAAACTCAAAAGGCCAAGTCGATTTGATAGACCTGCTGTTATACAGAGATGGGGGATTTAAGTTCATAATGGTATATTAAAATCATTAAACGAAGTTTGTCGATCTACGACCTTTTAAAATTAAGACAGCTGAAGAAGTAACATATCACCTTCCTCAAATATTTTTTAACATTTGGTATCCAGTTATATTGCATTCAGATAACTGCACTGAATTTAGTAATCAAGTCATATACGAACTATGCTCTATGAGGAAAGAATTTAAGATAATTCATAGAAGAGCTGCATGGATGAACGATAACCATACAAATAAGTGGTCAGATGATTTGTCTCTTGTTCAGTTTACAAAGAATAGTACATAGCATGAAGTATGCCCCAAATTCTTTATGAAGCCTTATTCCTTATATATGTTTAAAGATAAACAAAAGAGAGGCATAGAATCGTTATCTTTACCTGGCTATGAAATCACAAATATTGAAACAGAAAAACAGCTCGAAGAAACATTTGAAGAAAATATGAACATTGTCTTATCCGAAGTGTCCATTCCAAAGGAAAATATCGATGAGGAGCTTCAATCTACCACGTGTTTATATCAAGCACTATGGGGGTGGTTCCAATAGGGGAGTACGAGTAGCACAAAACATAACAGGTTAGTACCTGAAAAAGAAATTGTTGAAAAGGCAATAAAATAATATAGCATTTGATGAGGTGGTGATGTATAGTGAAGTACACGTTATGGCCATAACCTCACTTTTTAATATTTAAATTAAATTTGGCCCTTCGCCAAATTATGTCTTAATTCTTAAAGTAAAAAAAACACAATAGACGTTTTAAAAAAGAAGTCATTATAGAATTAATTGAATTTATTGAGGCAAGACGTTAAATTGAAATTATAATGTAATTAAATAATTGAAAACTAGTTGAACATTTAAAATTATAAAAATTAAATTAAAAAAGGAAAGGAAAAAAAACAAAAAAAAAAATGTCACTTATAGAGACTATGAAACGAAACCACGGAGGACGCAGCTCCGGATTCCTCTCCTTACCGTGAGTAATAGGTTTTTTTCCATCCTGGCTGCTGAGCATCAAGTCTGCAAGTCTGTCTTTCTCTTCAAAATTCCTTTTCACCTGGAACATCGCCAATCGCAGCACTAAAAACACGCCAATGTATGGAGTTGGGATATGTCATATTATAAAAAGAGCAAATTTATAAAACTATTGCAGAGTAGCGGTCTCCAAGGAGAGCGCCAAGTGAAGCTCTTGATATGCGTGATGTTATCTTGGACATGTGTAATTGAAAATCCAGTACGGTTTATGCGATAAAAAAGGTGTCTTTTCGTCTCACGTAATAATTGCTTGTCATGGAAGATACAAACAGTGTATTTTTGTTTAAGGCAAACTTCATAGAATTAAAGGAAAGTAAATGGAACGTTGTGACAGGAGTTTATATCTATTAAAAAGAGAGGCCGCGAAAATGTTACAGACCTCTAAAAGAAAATTTCTTTCTGCTCCAATTGGTCACACTGTGCGAATATAAGTCCCTGATGTCGACCGTTGAGATTTCTTCTCAAGAAATATCGTGGAGATAAGCCATTGAAAGTAATTCTAGAAATGGAGGGCAAGGCTATACACGATGTCATTGCAAAAAGAAATATTTCACTACTAAATACAATTGTAAATGCAAGGGACTCTTGTGCAATTCAAAGAGCATAACAGTTTAAATTGTTGCAACATATAAGGTAGTATAACGTTAATCAAATAATTAAGTTTAATATTTGTGTAATTTTCTGGTCTAAGAATGTTCTGTTCGTTTTAAGTTCAACAGTTACCTGTGCTATTACTATAGCTTTCTCCTATCTTGACATATATCATTCACACGTGTTTTAACAATAAAGTATGATTTAAAAACGTAACAAGAATATTCTTATTCGACATTCACCATTAGTGCATGGTGATTGTCCAAATATATAAGAATATAATCAAATATTTGGTCTCTTAAACAGGTATTTGATTTATGTCGACATTCGTCGGTGAGTGTCAACATTCTCCAGACTTCAGACATTTACATAAGCATTTTTTCAGTTTATAAATTCTTTTATAGGCTGTAAGTTTAATGTAAACATTCTATGAAAAATTTCCGACTCTCCTCAAATACTTAAAATTGTGTTATCTTTTAAACAATATGAAGTATTAATTAAATATATTAATCTAGATATTTAATTACTATATTAAGGATTATTAAATTAATATAAATTCCCATTACACTCAGATCTCCAAAATGAACTAAGTGCTATTTTAAATTTAAATCATAGTAAAATTGTTCGTATAAGTACATATTCTAATTTTTAGCTTTGAAAAGTGGTATCTAATTTTCAATTAATTTCGGTTCCTTTTCTTGAGTTATATAGATATTTCTATAATCATTAATATAATTATATATTTGTTTTCAAACATTCTAAAAAATTCATGTAAATTTTATCAGATGTAACAATTCGATTCCTTTTTTTTCCTACATGTTTAATGGTAGTAAGATAAATTAAATAGTAACAGACTTTTTCGACAATGCAGAACATTTACAACTTATGAATCCTTATCATTTAAATAACCAAATCTTTTGACCTAAAACATCACCTTAAAAAACTGTATGTTTTTTAATTATTCTTCATAGGAAAATTTTTCATTATTTTCATTTTTTTAACGAATACGAACCATGCATAATCTTTTAATATTTGATGCTAGATAAATATGCTTGAAATGTCAATTACTTTGAAAATAAGGTATATTAAAAATATTTGATGAATTCATAAGACCAAAAAATGCGCTCTTCTATTTATGATCTAATTTTTTATTTCATTATGTTGAAGATAAAATTTTATCATAAAATTAAATGAATAAAAACATTTGAAATTGGAAAAAAGGATCCCATATGTATAAAATCAAAGAACAAAAATATTTATAAAAAATATATTTGTTAAATCATTGGTTTTATTGGTTAGAAATATTCATGAAAAACTTCAGCTTTTTTAAAATGGACAGATATTATACAATAATGCATAATTGCTGATAAACACACTTGAGAAATTCTAAAATATCTATATAAATTTGTATAAAAAGATTTGTTCTATACTTTTATTCTCATTAACTTTTATTATCATTAAGTTCATATATTCAAGTCTATAAATGCTATACGTATTTGAAATCTAAAAACACTTATTTTTTAAATAAAAAAAGTTGAAAAGTCAATTTTTGGAAAATTTGGAATGTTTCTAATTTGTATAAATGTTTTTATTCCTATTTTGTAATTCTAATTAATTACAGTTTTATATGTTTAGCCTATGAATACTATACATATATAAAATAGGTAAAATATATATTTTAATACAAATTAAAAATTCAATTTTTCATAAGTTTATAACAAAATCTTTTGAGCAGATCTATTAAATGTGAAATAATTTTTAATATAGGCTAATCGTTAGTGAGAAAATGTTTCATTTCCTGTATTCACATAAAATCTTTATATTTACACTTTGTAATTTCGTTTTGAGTTACAAAAAAATGATTAAAGAAAATTGCACAGTTTTACAAACTACATAATTCATGATCTGTCTGATACACAGGTTCCATTTGTGATGTTTCCTAGAACAAAAATGTCATTTAGACCAGACGTTAGGGACAACAACTAGATTGTCTCTTAAAAAACTAAGTGTTGTTAAAATGCTTCTTATAAAATCTGTTAAGTAATCAAGTGTTTATTTCGTTATACATTCTTATTCAAATAAAAAATTCAAAATTTTTCGAGTGTTTAAATATAACAAAATTTTCTAAACCTGTGACTGACGTTAATTTTACTATTATTTGAATTGTGTTTTCTACCTTAAGCTTAAAGTAATCATTTCAATTCTATGTATAAAAAGAAACTATTACTTCTTTAAGATTTATTATAGTTCCGAAATATGTACATATAATATAGAATTAAAAGGGCATCAAAATAATGATATTCGTAAATAAAGGATAAGAACTTGAAACTTATCGTTCCACAAAGGATTTGCACTTTTAAAGTTTTAAAGAGGAACAAAATGTTTCCTATCAAAGAATCTACAGTCTATATTTGGTATACTAGTCATGCAAAATGGAATTGAGAATTGAAACAATCAACCGAATGCTTCACCAGCTTTAATATACAACTTCTTTAAAGCTCCTCTTTTTCCATTAAAAAGTCCTGTGCTGACGTTAGAACTTCTTTAACCGACAGAAACTGTCGAGCGGCCAGGGATTATTTTAAGGCGAGAGAATTTTTAGTGGCTATATCAAGTCTATTAAGTGAATGTTTCAGTGTATCAAACTTAAAGATTGCAACTTCTGCGTTAAGTCATTTGCAATAGAAAGCACTCATTATCATGATAATCACACCTATTTCACAGCTTTCCCGGACCATTTGCTATAATCGCACGTTGTTATTTCCCCAGAGTTTTGTATAACTAAAGACACCTAGATCTTTCAAATCAATAAACAATGAACCCTGGTAATTGAAGAATAGGATAAGCATAACATTTCTTGCAGATGACTGACTCTTGAACTTCTTGGGACGATACCGAAAGAGGACAATACTACCTTCTCGCGTTTTAGTCTCAGGTTCTCAGTGATAGCATCATTCTACTATCAAAATCTACATCTGATAATAATGTCGCCATTTTTAACGTTTTAGCATTTCCCAAGCACACCTCGAAAATAAACTAATATCACAATAATCTCATGGTTCGATGTCGGTGTTTATTTGTACATATCAGCTACGCGTTAATTTATGCTACTGCCACGTCCCAGAACTGAAATGTTTAGACCTCCTGTTAAATTTATTGCAAGCTTTCATTTATACAACTTTCAGATTTTCTTAAATTCTCCCCATTCACCATATATTTAAAGAAAATATCAGGAAAGTAAATTGTGTTACCAAAAAATGTTGTCAGCATCAAGTTTCAGCCACACAAACGACTAGTTTTAGTTACTTTCTTGTAACAAACAAAATGTGCACAAAAATACTTCAATTATTTACTTCTAAAGACATACTTCATACATTATTATACAGGGGAGAATATGGATGGATGGGACACCTATAATTATGCTAAATAGAGACACTGTTTTTTATTTATGACTCTTCCCTCAAATGAAGAACCCATAGACCCCCCATACTTATTACTTCGAATCATTTTAGTTGCAGTGTTCTGTGAGCTTTTATAACAAAACTATTGGATCAATCATTCATGTTAACATATCGTTTTATGTTATTGGTGTTTCATACAGTTAAAATATATTTTTTATAAATGAGCATTTCATGTAAGTATACTTCTAGTAGTAAGTTGTTTGGTTGAAATGCTGAGTAAAAGAAAGGATGGGACACTAGGGTTCGGGGAGGAATGGGACATGTCCCATTTCTCCTGAGTCATATCTTACATCTAGTCATTATGGATAGGAAACTCTATGGTACCACGACCAAAAGACAGTTCTATTATGGATAAAACAGACGTTATTGTAAAGTTGTCCCAACAGAAAAATGTTGTGTTAAAAGTCAAGCACAGGAATATATTTCCTTCAATATGATCTTATTAAAGTATAATGATAGATAATGTTATACAGAGGTTATCAATAATCAGTAAAACATACATACATGAGGGACACACAGCCTTTGTCCTTTTTAATCCCTTTGTCCTTTGTTTGAATATTGTATTATGTATTTTAAATAAGAAAATATGTCTCATCCCTCCTTTATATAAGGGAGTGGGCATTTTTATTGCTATTGTAATCATTTTTTATAAACTTACATTTTCATAATTACTGTCAAGTTTGTACTTTTTAAACATGTTGAAATTTTTCAATTTGTTACTCGGAATTGCAATGCTCTATCAGCAGAAAATAATTTGTAAGAAATATTTTTGTTAAAAATTTCCTATCCACTCCTATTATCCCATATCTCCTAGAAACTTTCAAGCAATAAAGTTTAATACAAGTCAAATATATAGTTTACTCTCACATAAAATTTTGGATTTTATAGGAGATTAAATCATCTTAAGAAAGTATATCTTGTTTAAATATAAAAAAAATTACTTAAGAGGAACCTATTGTATTTCAACTTTTTCTTTTCTTTGTTTCAGGTACTTGTAGAGGAACAAATGGAAAACAAATATCACACAGAATATTTCAAACGTATATGCAAAGGGAACACCGTGATGGACAGCAAGCTTTTCGCAAGAAGTAGAACAGTTAACCTTTTACCAAATTTTCTACAAGCGACCTTAAGACTGTATGGTCTTAACCTCAAAGATTATGCGGAGGATAGGAAGAAAGATTTTTCGTCATGGACAAAATTTTGCATATTTGTGTCTCATCTCCCTCTTGTATTCCTGGTTATACAAGTAATAATCGACAGGGATCATTACACTTTTCTTATATCTGAATTTCTTGATTATTCTTGTTATTACATAAGCTTAGATTTCCTTCTTTACAGAAGAGAGAAGGTTCTTTATTGCTTGGAGTTCTTGCTGAAATTCCCCGAAGAAAAATCACCTTCTCTGAAAAGATATAAATTCGATAAAACTCCAGTTTTTTTGGGAATTGCTCTGTTCTATTCAATTATATACTTTATGTATGGTACCACTGTGTACACTATCGATGTATTTAATAGTCTACCCCCAAACCCCACAGAAAAACTACCTTCCAGAATTATATCACTTATAAGTTCTTTCTTTTACTGTTTTCTAGTGACTTTCGGAATACCTCTTCATGTGACTCTTTTCATGCGATTTTCTTCTCTTATTTATTACAGATTAAAAACAATTAGTAAAACACTTGAAAATATGGTGAAAGACAACAATGAGTTTTCTGCTTACAGCATACGTCAGCAGAAAAGAGAATTCTGCAAGGTCCAAAATATTTCATCTACTGTAGACTCAATATTCCGCGAGATAGTACTTCTGTGGTTGTTCAAAGTAATTGTCAGAGGATGTCTCAGTGCAGTAGATATTTTGACAAGACCCTGGACAGGAAGAGAAGCCTCAACTCAAGTATTTGTCCTTTTAGATATATTGTTCGATTTCAGCCATATGTTAATATTATGTTTGTACGGAGGAAAACTTGATGATGGAAAACTGAAGGTCATGGGATCATTGATTTACGTACAAGCAAATTTATCCCCTGAGAGAGAAATTATTCAAAAAGAACTAAACTTTTTTCTTTCTCTGGTAGGTCATTCTCAAATTTCCTTCTCAGTTGCAAATATATTTATTTTAGATAGAAAAGTGGCTCTCACTATTCTCGGAGCATTGTCATCATATTGTGTAATAATATATCAGATGACTTTTCATTCACAATAAATAGTATCTTATTTACAATATTACAATTATAATGTAAAGAAAATTGTACAAATACTCTCGGTCTTTAATTCTCAGTGGAATTGTTGAATAATGTAAAGATTTTTCTCTTTCTTTTCAATCGTTCTGCTTTTAATGGTAGATAAATATTTTGAATGATAAATTTGCCTTTTATTAAATTTTTCATTATTAAATTCCAAACAAGACTGAAAACAGAAAACATCTTTAAAGGAGTGTTCCGATATAAAAGAAATGAAATTTTTAAAAAATGGTTTAATTACTAACATAGAAATCTAAAGAATCCTGCTCTGATTCACTTATGTCCTCAATAGAAGACATAATTAGCATTTTATATGCTCAGGACATTGTTCTGTGTGCCACTCAAACATGTGTGGGACACATGTCACAGAAAATCCTTTCTTCTGAAAGTATTAGAAATGTAAAGTAATTTCAAATGTGCACAAGGAAAAAATTATGAACTACTCTAGTATAACATAAAATTTGATACTAATAGAAAAAATCTAAAGTGTTAAAGAAACAGTTTATATTTGAGAATAAACGTAGAACCACCTTACGTTAGACAGAACTATTAACTGGAAATACTGATTGGTAGATTGAGCGTGGAGACAACAAACGACATAAATAGCCATGGAGCGGATCAGGTAGAAACCTTCGATGAACCAGGAGGCAGAGAATACCCATTGAACCTCCAAGAGAATAAGTCAAAGTGGAATAAGGGCAAGCAAAACGAATTGCTCTAATATGGGCTATCAGGTAGAAACCTTCGATGAACCAGGAGGCAGAGAATACCCATTGAACCTCCAAGAGAATAAGTCAAAGTGGAATAAGGGCAAGCAAAACGAATTGCTCTAATATGGGCTATCAGGTAGAAACCTTCTATGAACCAGGAGGCGGAGAATACCCATTGAATCTTCAAGAGAATAAGTCAAAGTGGAATAAGAGCAAGCGAAACGACTTGTGATAATATGGGCTATCAAGTGGCGAAGTCCAGCAGTGAAAATAAGCAAAACAAAATAAAGAGCGAAAGATGAAGAAAAGCGCGATTTTTTTTATATTTTTTTAATTACATGCACGATTTTTGAAATTCAGGAGGAATGTTAAAACCATTAACTAATTAATGCAGGAATACTTTACAAAATATGTAGAAACTTTCAAGAAATTATTATCAAAATGTGAAGGATATTTTTGAATAACAGATGCTGTAGGAAAATCGAAGCAGTAATTGCAATTCCAGGAATTGGGAGATATCGTAGAGTTTTACAGATCCTTATTTTCAACTTAACTCTTGTGTTTTTTCAAACGAAATTTCCAAGTAAGTATGGTTTTACACCACTGTAAGAAAATCTGCACTGGCAAGTAATTTGATTGATGCTCTAGCAATTTAAGCGTTCATGAAGTGTTTGAGATTTGAAGAACAAATTTTATTAACATGAGAGAAAATAACTGTAAAAGAAAACCATTTATCTACATTGGGAAGCTATACAGTACAAGACTAAAGTAAGAGACTTGGTAAACTATTTCCAATGTAAACAATTTCATTCACAATAAGATCTTAAATATTCATAACATGCTGCAAAACAGCTTACATTTAAACAGTTATCTAAAAGTCCATAAAAGCATTCTCTTTTATGACAAATATCGAGACAAACGGCAGATAAAATCCGAAATTAAGTCTTTAACCTTTTATCACCTCAGATCCAACCTCAGATCCAAATATATTTTAAATTATATTTTTGCATATCATTCCTTCTAATGCTTCAGTTAAGGGATGTTAGTCATTTAATTGTGGGAACAAATTTCTTTTACGATTTTCATGATGTTTCCAAATGGGAACATTGGCCACTTTTGACTATATACTGGATTCACAAATTGAGTAGAATGATGTATATATTAAATATTAAATAAGAAAAATAATTAGAATGAATTAAAAATTAATTTTTAAATTCAAGGACAGATATCAATAAAATTAAAAAATTATAAATTTAAATGAAAACAACATTTTCTTAAACAAATATCAAAAACATGATTTTATACCTTTATGCCATGAAATATTGGAAGTCAATGAAGATGCAATTTTTTCTTGCACTCATTGAAAGCTAATCTTGCATTTAATGTCCGCTGTGCACATCTACCTTGTGTTGTACTAAAGTTGTTTTAAGAACAAAAATAAACTAAAAAATATAAATATAAAATAAACTAAAGTTGTCTTAAGGATACCAATCGGATTTTAGAAGCATTAGATTTTTTTTTTTACATTTATGTGAATTTTTAATATGTGCTATATAGAAAATGGTAAAAAGGGTCATTTTTATGATTTTTATACATTTTTCTATTAATTATAGAAATATAGCTTTTATTTTAAAAACTCGAGTAGTTCTTTTACTACATTTGCTAACTTTTTTGTATCAATATTGATAAAATTTAATTTTAACCCTTTGAGGGGCACCCATAAATGATTTTGGTTTTCAATCAAATTAATTTATAAATGCTATCTATGAACCTTTTTAAATATGAAGCATGGGAAAAATAAATTATATTACTTGACGAATAAGAAAGGGGTCATTTGATTGCGTAATAACCACCCTTGGAACAGATTGATAATGACATTTTTTAATAACTTTAAAAAAATAATTAATAATTTTTATTAAAAGGGTGTATAAACCAAATAGATAAGAAATTTGTAAGGGAAGTGTAAACAGGTACTTTTATTTTAAAATCTTAACTCGAATTTTTGCTTTTAGAATGGGGATTTGATAAAGCCTGATTCTAAAAGCAGATTCTGACAGGAATAATTAAGAGAAAGAAACAAAATTAAGTGTCGATAGTTTAATGTATCAAAAAAGTGAAAATCAAAAACTTTTTTCTATATAAATCAGAGAAAATCTTTTAACAGACGGTATATTATTTATACCAGTGCCCTTCAAAGGGGTAAATAATTTTATTAATATTATGTTCCCTTTTGGGAACAATGGACTGTAAAAGGTTAAGAAGGTAGCTTTAACAATTTATAAATTTGAGAAAATATATATTTTGTACGGGATTTTTAAGAGAAGTTTACTTTACACTCCTCAGAACCACCAATATTCATACTATCAAATACTATATTTAATCGTTAAAAGATTCGATGAGAGATTTTCATAAGATCAAGATAGGAGCTATTTAAAACAGAGCTTTTGAAATGCATTATGTAAAAGCTTACATACTCTTAGTTAAATATAAATTAAAGCATAAATGTCACATTTATTTTTATTTCTTATGTATAAATAAATTTATACCTCCAAAAATTATCTTTAAATATTAAATTTTATTCTCTTTAAATCATTCAGTCTTTCAATAAAATTGCTATTATTCATGAAATAGCCGGAAAAATAAACATCCTGCATCAGGCAAAACACTTAAACAGCGATAAGTTAATTAAATTTAATGAACCATTTGTTCTATGCGTGTAAACAAAGATGGTTAAAAAATTGTGTTTCATGTTTATTTATGATGTAGTGTAGTTTCGAGAAAATCGAGTGATATTTATTAAGCAAAACATGAATCATAAATAATCATAACTTGTTTACAAAGAGGGAAGTTGTTTACTGTAACATAAGACTTTAAATTAAAGACAAAAAATAGAAGTAATTCCTGCGAAACATTTATTTACTTTACATAGAAATTTTGCTGGTTGTGTTACTCATAAGTAGCTTTATTATATACGTAATAAATGTCATCCTACATATGCTAGATATTTTTCTTTATCTTGAATACATTTATAAACTGAAAATTATTGTAAGAAATTTTTATTTAAATTAGTAAGAACGTTACGCAGTAACATACAAATCATGGAACCTTCAGATAAATCCATCATAATTTCATAGTTTATAGGTATTAAAGGATAAAAATATTTTATGCTTTACAGCAATGAAATTCTATTTTAATTAAAGTAAATAAAATACAAATATAAACCATAGACAAATAGTTGTTCTTTGAGAATATGTTCAATATGTTGCATCTCAGAAAATGTAAGATTCAAAGTAATAGTCAGCATATACACTAGCAGAATATTCTACTCAACAAAAGTTTGAAAAGCAATATATAAAATCTAAAATATAATTGAAGAAGAGTATCTCATCACAATATAAATATTCCAATAGGAAAATTCATAAATGTTTAAAATTAGATGACCAACTTATTATAAAAGTTTATTTAATAACTTACTATAAAAATCCATGTATCGATAAAAATTCATTGATATGTATTAAATTATATCCTTATACATTCATAAAGTAAGTGAAAATAGGCAAGTCTCTTTTAATATTCAGTTACTATAAAAGTTTACTGGAAACATAATTACTGTAAAAATTTTATTCATTTACAAAACTATGAGTATATTTAAAAGCATTGAACTGACAAATACAAATAATATATCAAAATAACCACAAAATCATCGAGTTTTATTTTGCGTACCATATGACATAACGAGTTCAGTATTGTTTAATATCTTCCACATGGAAACAAAACCGTCTCTTATAGTAGTGCTACTGTGACCAGTGCAAGTTACTTGGATAAGTCGCAGTTGTGATTATTTTTACAACTCATAACAGATTCCAAGGTTTTTTTGTCTTCCAGCAGGACGGGGGTAGTCTCTCATGGAGCATTTAAGTTAATCGATACCTGAAACGTGAACTTTTGTCTATCGATGACTTGGTCGCATTGATGAGGATAGCCTGACTTTGTTCCTCTGCTTTTCCCAGGTCATCTGATTTAGCGACTTGTGAGCCCTTACTTTCGGGGGCACAAGAAGGACCTCGTTTATGCAACCCTAGTACAAGAAGATTTAGAAGATCTCAGCAGCGTGTCAGTGCTGAATTGATGACCATTGTCAGAATGATGCTACTATATGTGTGGATATGTCTGCCACATGAAAACGTTCCGTGTGATCCAGGGAGTCCAAAACTTTTATAGAATGTGCACAAAATTTGGTAAGATTATGGTTATTTTCATATATGAATCATATTTGTATGCGTAATATTTTTTATAGGGATTAGAAAATAAATCGATCTTTCACAGCAACCCGATACATCAAATTGTTCTTTGTGTAGATAGCATTTATTAATCCATATTTCACATTTTAAATATAAAATGAAAGCATGAGAAATCAAATATAATATTTATTGAATTGGATTATATACATAGATGTGTAAATATCTTACACACACACACACACACACACATATATATATATATATATATATATATATATATATATATATATATATATATATATATATATATATATATATATATATATATATATATATATATATATATATATATATATATATATATATATATATATATATATATATATATATATATATATATATATATATATATATATATATATATATGTATATGCGTGTGTGTGTGTGAAAGAGATCTAAAAAAGGGGTATTTGGAAATTACGTGAGTTATAAAAGATTTTAAAAAGGGAACTATTTTATAATAATAAAATAAATGAAAAGACCCACGCTTGCTTAACCTTTTGAAGTATTCCGGTCAAGCGGAAAGATATTTGAAGCATTTGATGATTAAGCGAACCGATATAAGCTAGTTAGCTCATGTACATGGAGTTGTCAACACATTTCTACGCTTAGCTCAGCCACGAACAAATGAAAATAGCTCAAGTTTTGCTTTTAAATGAAACGATGATTTAATAAACTTATTATTATCAAGAAAGTCTGTTTTCCATTTGCCTTAATACTGGACCATGTCATATATATATATATATATATATATATATATATATATATAT
Source organism: Pardosa pseudoannulata (assembly GCA_032207245.1). NCBI lineage: Eukaryota > Metazoa > Arthropoda > Arachnida > Araneae > Lycosidae > Pardosa > Pardosa pseudoannulata. The sequence goes on from CM063506.1 coordinate 10,694,286, forward strand.
ATATATATATATATATATATATATATATATATATAAACATGAGTCTTTTTGCCTCATCTCGAATTAAGTTCCGAGATGATATGTTAGTCCTGCAGTCGCGGAACAGTAGAAGAGTGAAAACGAAATTGAATTCTTTGTGAAAAAAACATAGTTTGTTCAGGAAGCAGCTCTTACGAACGAACTGATCGCACTGTACATTCTCTTTAAAAAATTGTTTTAACCAGCCAATTAGAAATACAAGTCACGATGGTCACAACGATGACGTAGCTTAAGCGTTAGAATCTATTGTTGGTTATTTTCGAAAACAGAAGAAATCCAAAGGGGTACCTTCGAAAACATATCCATTCGTTAAGCTTGCTAGAAAGGAATGGCAGAAAGATAGAATCGTAACCAAAAGTGATAATATATATGCCTCGGACCTTGGGGTCATGCCGGGGTCTTTCAACTAAAACATCCACTCCACAATGAACATATCTCTAAAACAAAACTGCAAATTATTATATTGTTAATTTTTTTACTTTTGGTTTTAATATCGTTTTTCACATATACCATTAAATTTCTCAAATTAGAAAAAAAATTAAATATTTTGTATCAAAATCACTTTTATATTAGAAATTTAAATATCTTAAACCAAAACAAAACTTCAAATTTAACATACAATTAAACCATAAATAATAAATTTGTTTAAATCGGAAACATAACATCAAATAAAATTTCAATTTTCTGAAACACTTTTATAGTTCTTTGTATTTGTGTGGCTTTTAAGGTCTTAACATTTTCAAATGGGAGGAAAATAAATTTAACACAATATTTTAAAATTCGAAACAAATGTTAACATTAAAATAATTTTAACAAGATTTTAATTTTGATTGTAAAATTTTTCACACTTTAAATTTAGTATATTTTGAAACATTATTGCTCAGAGTTGTATTAAAAATTTCCCTTTCTTCCCCTTGCTTCATTAATCTATCAGTAAATTTGAAAAAATTTTTAACGTACCTAACTTTGAAGTAACGTTATCCAATTAGAAAATATTTTTCATGTGACACACCGAAATCGGACGCACAAAACGACGTAAAAGTACAAACACCTGAAGTAATTTTGAACTGGCAAAGTGACTCAATGGAAACCGAAAAAACACCGATGAATTAGAAGAATAAGGACACACAGGAAATATTCACATGTTTTTGCATAGCTTTGAATATTTTACAGACAAAATTGTCCTTTTAGGCCCCCTCCACAATATAGTCCACTGCAAGCCATTACTATCGTCTGGAGAGTGTATGGCTTATCGTGGTCGAAGATGGCAGATAGTAAATGACCTTGGCAAAGGATGGCTTTGGAAGCGGTTTTTCTCCAAAGATCAAAGACAACCAGCATGGCTACCACAGTGCGCAGTAGATTCTATAGATGCATACACGCGCTCTGCTGATCTAGTGTCCCAATGTATGGATGAAACCGGGAACCATCGTTCAAGGTCGCCATCAGGACCCGTACTTTGATGGTGAACAATTGGCCACAGTGTGAAGACTACATTTGAACTCAAAACACTGGAACCAGAAATATATTCAATTTTGGTAGCCGAATGAACGAAACTGGGAGTGGCATAGGAAAATGACAAAGTCTTACTGGGTTCTCATCACACATTTATTTTAAATTATATTGACATGAGGTTTTTTGCCTCATCTCGAAGGATGTCCCGAGCCAATATTTTTAAGTAATGTAGTCGTGGAACATTATACGAAAGGAAACGGAATGGAATGCTTTGATAAAAAAAACGTTTTGTTCAGGCAGTAGATCTTAAGAACCAACTGGTCGCAAACACTGTACATTCTGTTTAAAAAGTTGTTTGTACCAGCCAATTAGAAATGACCTATAAGTCACGTGGGTCACAACGATGTACAACGCAGCTTAAGAGTCAGAATCTACTTTAGAAATCCGCAGGAGAACCTTCAAGAATCGATGCATTCAGTAAGGTTGCTAGAAAGTAATGTCAGAAATATATAGTGGGAACCGAAAGTGATAATATATAATTAAACACAAATACACGCATATATATATATATATATATATATATATGTATATATATGTATGTGTATATATATATGTATATATGTATGTATGTGTGTATATATATATGTATATATATATATATATATATATATATATATATGTATGTGTATATATATATATATATATATATATATATATATATGTATATATATATATATATATATATATATATATATATATATATATATATATATATATGCTGAGAGAGAGGAAGACTTTGAGATTAAGAAAATTGTATGTAGCATGAGGTATCATAAGGTTTAATGTATTGATGCTAGAACTACCCAAGATAAAAAAAAAATTATTTTTTATTTTTAGATATTCTATTCTTAGTCGCCATCTGGAAATATACGTTTTATTTAAGTGGTACAGTCCTTTTAAAAGTATTTAGAGTATCATCTTACTGCGAGCCTCTATCATGATCTTACTACACTGTTACATCAATACACAGATTTACATGACCAAACAACATCGACAGTTATAACTTACATCATTATACACATAAGGATAAATTAATGTGAAAAATGAATTTTGTTCAAATATCTGGATTATTTTTAATAGTAATTAAATCTTTACGATACTGTTACTCATATTTATCTATACCGTACTCATGTTTATGCATGAAATTAGTAAATAAATAAAAATTAAGTATCCATGTACTTTTAACAGCATTCTCATATTATAGTCGGTGTATGTATGTTAATATATTTTTTATCACCAGAGAGAACTGCTCCATTTCTTTGAGAAACAATAATATTTTTTAAAAAGTCGTATTTACATCCATATTTAGACAATAAAACTACACCTATAATTACATCAATAATTATTTTTAAAAATACATTCCAATTTTGATCGTTTAGTTAGCGATGGTATTCTGGATAAATGTACCATTTTTATTATAAAAAAATCCAATCTAAAACTAATATTTCAAAGATACATTTACAGTATTTTTATATTTTTTCTTCCATACCAAGTTTTATTTACAATGTTTGCTTTGAGTAGAAATCTTTTTCAAAAGACTTGTCGGCCATAAGCAGATGTATTTGGAAATACAGGATACAAGACAGCTTTTAGATTATTGTTCAATATTGAAGACTTTAAAACTCAAGATATTCACTAGAAAATTTTGATATAAATACTAAAACAGGTAGGACATAATGGTTTTTCTTAAATATGTGTAATTTTTCGCATTTAATTTAAGGTGACCTAAACAAATAGTGACGAATAAAAATTGCATATATATTACATCCTTCATGAGTATCATTATTGAATATAAAATAAACGTAAAAACTTAATCGTTATTGCATTCTTCTTCGTGTACCAAAAGTATGGCGTATTTAAAACGCTTTCGCAAATTTTAAATAGGATTTATTAAAATTTTATTTATAAATAAAATGAAACTGAAGTTCTCTGCGATTTAAAAGCAAAACACCATTGATTATTGTACTGATGTCAGCAGTTCTTTAAGTTTAACAACAGCCATTATTCAAAAACTGTAGGGCTTCTTTATTATTTCATAGTTATTAAAGTATCGACATTAAATATCAGATATGATGCGTAGCTCTTGGAGAAGTGTTTCATTCACACTACATTGATAAACGTAAGATAAAACGTTCTAAAATTAATTGTCACGCACAACATGTATGTTGACTTATTTCTTTCGCGTTGAGTAAACGGAAGAAATTACATCATATTTATATTTCTTGACTTTGTCAATATTATTGACATTTAAGGCAGTTATTTTGAAATGCCTTAATAGAGTGGAGCAGATGTTTATGGGATAATATCAAAACCATAGTGGGACGGGATTTTACTCGCTTTGGATTCATCAGAGTGTGTTCAGTTTTATTAAGTAAGCATCTTTTTTGTTTCTTGCAAATTCGTATTTATGAGATCAAAATATTTTATTACTAGATTAATGAAAAGGTGACTTTAACCAACGTGTGTTTTCTTTACATATTTTTATACAGTGCGTATCGGTATTTATTATTGACAATATTATTGTGTTACTATTATTGACATTTAAAGCAGTTATTTTGAAATACCTTAATAGAGTGGAACCAATGTTTATGGGATAATATCAAAACCATTGTGGGACGGGATTTTACTCGCTTTGGATTCATCAGAGTGTGTTCAGTTTTATTAAGTAAGCATCTTTTTTGTTTCTTGCAAATTCGTATTTATGAGATCAAAATATTTTATTACTAGATTAATGAAAAGGTGACTTTAACGTGATTTTTCTTTATATAATTTTATGCAATGCGTATCGGTGTTTATTATTGACAATATTATTGTGTTACTATTATTGACATTTAAAGCAGTTATTTTGAAATACCTTAATAGAGTGGAAACAATGTTTATGGGATAATATCAAAACCATTGTGGGACGGGATTTTACTCGCTTTGGATTCAAGAGAGTCTGTTCAGTTTGATTAAGTAAGCATCTTTTTCCCCGCAAATTTGTATTTATGAGATCAAAATAGTTTATTTCTAAATTAATGAAAAAGTGGCCTTAAGCAATATGTTTTTTCTTTGCATATTTCTATGTAGTGCGTATCGGTGTTTATAAACACGAGTTTAATGATGAAGAGTATCAAATGAATCAGACAAAAATATATAATATTGTAATATAACCGTGTAAATAAATATATAATTTTTACTATAACCTCATTAAAAGAAGGAACAAAGAAAAGCGTATAATAAAAATGCGCACCAAAGAGATATTTAATGTGAAAAAGAATTATTTATTAAAAATCTTTTATTAAATAAATGTAGAAAAAAATATTACACAATCTCTAAAATATTGAATATAAATTACATTACTATTCAACGATTTAAAATCAATATACTTTAAATTTAAAAACATTTGATGAAAATACTGTATTTATACTTTGAGTATTGACTCTTAGTAATCTGAAAAAGGATAGAATTTCTAAATATTTCTAAAGAAAACTTAACGTCTTTTTGAAATTTATAAAACACACAAATATACATATAATAATACATACATCTTAACGCATTTTGGTGATATACAAGATTGTCCCATCCATAATTTCATATCTGAACGTATCTAACGTCAAAAGTGTAGTAAAAAAAATTATCAGAAATATATGCAGGTGTCTTAACCCTTTAACGGACAGTGGTTTCGGAGCGAAACCATCTGTTAAATTGTTTCTCTGCTTTTGAAAGACACAGGATGGATTTTTTTAGGTTTTCTGTGTTTATGACATCTCCTACTCACAACAGAGAGCATACAAGATCTCTATACTTCATTTGAAATATACGTGGTTAAACTTACTTTATCTGGAAAAGACAGTAATATGATTTTTTCACTTATAAACCCAAATAAATGTCTATCCAAACATCACTTATAAATTGTGTATATTTGGTTTGGAGCGGTATGATCTACTGTCTTTCAGCAACAGGGTGAATAAGACCGAGACCTACAGTTTAAAATCGAATCGAACTGCTACGGACATCCATACCGGCAATGGGATTTGAACCTATGAACTCCGGTACCTAAAAGCAGCGCTGTACCATAAGACCATCGTTCGGCTGTAAATTGGTTAGTTTTTCTTTATCATACCCTTTTAGATAATAATCATTGTTCCCTTAGCATAATTAAACCTTTAAAAAAGCATTTTCACTCGGTACAAGGGGCTGGATTTTGCACTTTAACCACCCCTCAAAAATGTAAAAAAAAATATGCATTTACATTTATAAAGTTCATAGATACCATTTATGAACTAATTTCATTAAATCCCAAAGAATTTATAATAGTAACCTTAAAAGGGTTAAGTACATGAAATACGCGAGATTTCGGAATTAGATTTGCTCTCGTTAAACAACAGAAGATAATTTTGACATTTCACTATGGATTTTTTTCTATAGAATGAAATAATTCTGATTCATATCTATTCCATTTAGAGTAGGAATGCCTTAAATTAAGGCATAAAATTTGGTGACATATGTAATCTTGAATATTTTATACATTATTTTAAGTGGAAGAGTTAAAAGATTTTCTCCATTTTTTGGTGCTACTTTTTATGAGTAAATTTTCTGTCATCAATAGAAACTTAAATTTTTACCTGTAATGGTCTGTGTTTAAGCAATCTTAATATAAAATTTCGTTGTTTATGTCTTTCAAAAAACTCAAATAAATGCTGTTTACTTAGTAAATTGAATATTACAGTTCTGGTTAAATAAAAAGTCCATACTTTTGAAAAAAATATGCATTAACCTAAAACATAAACATTTCAATATTTAGTCCTAATTTTTGTTTTTAAATATACAAAGACTGAGATTTAGAGCTATCCATTTCATTTGCAAACTGTATTTAAGCGCAGTTTATTAAGCAGAATTATTTCATTACTGTTTATTTGAAAGTGCTGTTGATGAAATTTATATTTACGCAATTATGTATTATATATTTATGCAACATGCTAAATTTCTCATATGTATATATGTTCCTAAGTAACTGGAGTAAGAAACAACATAAAATTTATGCAGTCTGTGAGAGTACAGCTATGTTTGACATAAGGTTTGTGAAACTGATCTGATCGACTCACTCACATTTTGTGGGTTACATGCCCAAGTATTTTTGTTGCGACTCCAGGAAGTGTGTGGTGTGGCCAGTGAAAATAATTGCACTTAAACTTCACCAAGTTTTGGAGAATTGTGATTGGTCTCCAGGAGGTGATTCAGGACCATCATTGAAGTCCCGGTATGTCTGGACAGAGCCGGGAAAGGACGCATTAAAAAAAGGACAATGGAACAACGAACACATCAGAACAGGATAATGGAAAAAGTATAGGGCTGCCTGAGTAGAAATAAAAAAGGAAAATAATGCAGCGTTCTCTTGGACATTGGCAAATTTTTTTTTTTGAGGCGTAGCACGTGGAGTGCTTCTTTTACTTTTTAATTTTTTATATATTTTTTTTTTTGCATATTTCCTTGCCATTTGTTCTATATTTGAACATTGTAATATAGATCAGTGGTATTATACTATAATTAAAGACCATATAAAGCAATGTTGTTGTTATTTCAAATGACTTTGAAATAACAACAGCAATGTACTACACATTTTGGTGCCGTGACCAGGATGTGAATCATTCTTTTACAAATTGGTAACCAAACAATGCATTCTAATTTTTTTTAACAATTTCTTGATTTGTCTTCAAATTTCAAATATGTTGCTAAATTTAACCAAAGTAAAAGAAATTCTGCTTGATTTATACATTGACAAATTTTTTCCTTAATTCATTTAATATCAAATTAAATAGCTACAATTTAAACTCGTGAATTTTAGTGACGATAAACGTTTTAAAATCTGGGGTTAATATGCTTACTTTGAAAGTTAGCGACAGAATTCAGGCAATACTTATGTGAAATTAATAAGAAAGATTTGCTCATCCACTGAGTATTTCTGCGTAGTATTTTGAAGAAGAAAAATTATTGGTATAGTACTTCAAATTAAGTAACTAAAAAGAAGAATATCTCTAAAAAATATTCCTTTTCTTTTACATGTTATGATAATTGACGAAAATACTAATATTCAGGAGATATATGGTTATATATATTGACTGTCTCCCTTCATTATTCTCTTTATATATTAGATAAAATTTTCCGTTTTTATTCATGAAAACTGGCTTTCAAAAAGTCAGATTTAAGCACAAAATATTTAGCTAAAAATTTATGAAGAAAAGAATTTTAAATGAAAAATTATAATTAAATCATAAAATTTTAAATACAAAGGACTCCACTTAATGTGATCGCGGTTATTGTTATCAATCGTTTATTGTTATCGAAATCACTTGGTCCTAATTTTTTCCATTAATTTGTATGCCAAAATTATCGCTTTATGTGATCGTTACATTGGTTAACGTTATTAGTTTTCGAACCTCATTTTAACTGGCAAAGGAATATTTACAATGTATTGAAAAGGTATCCGATCTTTTCTTTCCTTCACTGCTGTTTTAATTTCTGAGAATTCTCCCTCTTCCACTTAGGGAAATGGGGATTGATCAAATGAGTGGGAAATTACACGTTCCTGGAATTTTTCAGAAATACACACACCCTGCTGGTGGTAAATGGTTGTCAGATAAGCCGAAGGCAACGCATTCTTAAAGGAACTGAGAAGGAACGTATTCATAATTTATGCCTTTCTCGCTTACATGCAGCTTATCGATATGGAAGCCAGAAGGTGAAATGATTTAACATTAAAACAAAAGAGTGAAATTTTAAATCGTTATGACAGGTTACCAAAAATGAGTCAGCAGCCCAGTTAAACATTTCTCAGCCTCTGAATTGCATTGAAAGTGTTGAAACGTGGAGTACAACAACGTTCCGATGACTTTAAAAAACATTATGATAACGAACAATTTATCAACAAGCTTCTTAGAAAGAATTGTAGAGTCAACAATTGATAATTTTTTTAGTTATGCATATAACATTTTTTTAGTTATGCATAATTCTTATGTTTTAATGGATAATATACAGTACATAAATATAAGGTGAATTTTTCATTTTATTTTGAAATTTAGTACATGTGAACTAAAGAGGGGAGGGAAAATTTATCTAATTTTGCATATCGTTTATTATTATCAAAATCACGGTGTCCCAAACTGATCATATTAAGAAGAGTCTACTGTATTTCGATTGCTGATTTTCTGTTATAATGTATTTCTATATGCCTAAAAACTAAGCTTAAGTCATTTTAAAAATTAAGTCCACAAAAATTAAAATGATATCAGGTATTCATTATTATTAATAGCAGATTAATACTGACGAATACCTGATGTTCAAAGTTGTTTATGCATCGTAAATATTCGAACAGAAAGAATCTGTTTCTAAAAGATTGCAAATGTATCTAAAGTCTAGGTATTATATTCCTTCAGCTCAGTGTTAACCTATTGCGTAAATAATACTGCCTATGGACTTTTAACCCTCTGACTGCTCCATTTGTAAATCAAGATCACTTAAAAAATTGCGAAGTTGTTTTTTTTTTTCTTTTTTTTTTGCATAGTTTGAGTATATATATATATATATATATATATATATATATATATATATATATATATATATATATATATATATATATATATATATATATATATATATATATATATAATATATAATATATATATATATATATATATATGTATATATATATATATATATATATATATATATATATATAAATTGGAGGATTGAAATACTAATTTCTTTTCGAGAAAAGATTTTTATATTGACTTTTATCATGAGAAACTAAGTTTCCAGAAAAACTAATTTCACATGTTATCACATAAAAAATGTGCATTTTAATAACTTTCAATTGAAACACAGTTAATTTCTATTTATTTACATAGTATCTATAATCCTATTATCTAATATAACTATAGTTATAGTCATATAATTCTATTTATTACCTAATTAAATGTGTAATATTATATATAATTTATTCCACTGATTGAACGGTGAAAAGACGGAATGTGCTTCTTAATAAAGGAAGAAAAACACATGCTCGCAAAAATCGCGGGATGGGCAAATTTTGCTACATTTGGATTTGCCCGTGGAAATCGCAGAATGAGCAGTCAGAGGGTTAAGGAAAAGCATCTTTAAAGAAACTTTACCGTGTGCCATATTTGAAATTTATTTGAATCAAGGTATTTTCTGTTTCTGGCAATTATTTCTTTTCAATGATCATTTTGCCATTCAAAAACTATACCAAATTTTTTAACAAATAATTTAAAACTAAAGTGTTATGGATGTTTTAAAAATTAAGTCGGAAGTAATCGTGGATAATTTCTTATTTCCTACCGTGATCAAGTTTGTTGAGAGAAATGTCGAAATGTTAGATGACCATCGTCATAAAAATCTTTTCTCTTTAGGTTGATACTGACCCAAAATAACCCATATTCTGACATCTTAAATAAACACATTAAAGTGCACGGATTAAATTACGTATGCTTTGTTTTCAGAAAATGTGCAATTATCATACAGAAAGAAAGAAATAAACAGTTGTGACTTGTATCAACACTAATCATGTTTTTTTCTTATCTGAACTTTGATTACAATTACTGTGGAGTAAAGTTCATTATTAACAGTCAGTTAACGTTCATTGCCTTCAAGGCATTTCAAGTACATAGAATGTAATTGCAATTTTATCTAATTGTAGTATGTTTATCTAAGTTATATTCTTGCACTATTTTTTTTCAGGTTTTACATTTGAAACAAATGGAAAGCAAGTATAATAAAGAACTTTTTACACACGTTAATAAAGAGAAAAATCTATTTAAAAGTCACGTCAGAACAAGAGGAGATAGCGCTACACTTTTACCGAGACCTCTTTATATTGCCTTACATGTCTTTGGTCTCGATGTAAAGCGAGAAAATGGTAAAGAAATAGCAAAAAGCAATCGCTTTAAAACTATATTTTCTATCCAAAATATAAAAGTGTTAATTTCACATATTCCCCTTTTGTTAATAATAGTACGAGGGTTCCTAAATTACAAACACATCACTTTTTTAATCTCTGGATTTATTGACTTCTTATTTTACGCAGTCAGTTTAGACTTACTCCTGCTACAGAAGAAAAACATTCTCAGCTCTTTAGAACACCTCAAGAAGATTCCTGATGGAACATCCCTTTTTCCGAAGAATCATAAGTTTGAAAAAACGTCAGTATTATTATCAACAGATATTTTTTATTCATGCATTTATTTGGCTTATGTTTTATTTTTAAGCATTATTGATTTACAAGAATCATTACCTCCCAATCCAACGGACGAATTAATAGTTAAAATTTTAAAAACGATTGATCACACAATGTATTGTTTTCTGGTAACCATCGGAGTTCCCCTTCAGCTCACTCTATTTATACATTTTTCATCTCTTATATATTACAAGCTAGAAACAGTGGCTAGTCGACTTGAAGGTCTAGTTCAATATGATGTGGAAAGCTCTGTCTCCAGTATTCGAAAAAGAAAGAAAGAATTTTGCAATCTTCAAAACATTTCTGTTCTTGTAGATTCAATATTTAACAAAATTGTTTTCTTATGGTTGATTAAGATTATCATCAGGGGCTGCCTCAGTGCAGTGGATATTTTAACAAGACCATGGGAGGGGAATCAATCACTAACTCAAATTTTGGTGATTTTGGACATACTCTTCGACATCAGTCATTTGTTACTATTATGCGCATTTGGAGGAAAACTTGAAGATGGTAAGGTGAAAGTGTTGACATCATTGTTTTACTTAGACGCTAACTGTCCTATAGAGAAAGAAAGTATTCAAAATGAAATCAGTTCTTTTGTGTCTTTGGTTGGTCATTCTCAGATTAATTTTACAGTTGCAAATTTATTTGTTTTAGACAGAAAGATTGCACTCACTATTTTGGGAGCTTTATCCTCATATTGTGTGTTAATATATCAGCTCTCATCAAAATGATGTATTTTAAAATTCTATGTATAAATGCTTGATCTATGAAATATAGTTCACATTTGAAATGAATAAAAATACTATTAACTTTGATATTTTCTTTATATATTGATGGTTTATACGTGAAAGATTTGAAGAAGCTAAAATTCTTTGATGCATTTACCAAATAAGTTTTATTTCTATAATTTCTTTATTCTGTACGTGTAAAAGTTTATGAGGTCACAACATCGAGGCTTAAAAAGATAGCCTAAAATATATTCATTTAAAAAACAAAGAGACTTTCGACATAGCATAGAGTCCAACCAAAAATGCGACAGGCTTAGTTTCTCCCTCAGAAAAATGATTACTTTATTTTCTTAAAATTTCGTTTTTACCGTACATATATGCTTTAAATACCCTTTTTACAGTTTGATTTTTTATACCGGTGTCTTCAAAAGTTTCTAAATGCATCACATTTCTCTTAATCTGGAATGTTTGAAAACTATTTATTAATATGTTTGTCCTAAAACTGTATAGGCTATTCTAAATAATAAAGTAGTTCGTTGAAGTACAGAAGGTGTAATTCTGTGAAATAAAAAAATAAGTAATTAGTAAAACATCACACAAGTATAAAAAAATATTTTTATAAATTGCATTTAACGTAAGTGAAAATCAATACCCAATTTTCTTTCTGTATAAATGCAAAACATGTAGGGAACATATGAAAGCATTTAGTTAGTATGCAATGTACTGGGAACATTTGTAATAAATTTTGTACAATTTAATTTTTATAAAAATTCTGTTGTATTTTAATAAAAAAATTCTTTTTAAGTAGATTTATCATCACAAGAATTAATTACTTTCATATTAATAATACATTTAAAATTTGAATATTTTAAAAATTGAGATTTAAGTTTCCTTGTTACCTTAATTGTATCATTTATCTTTTGTTTTCCTTTTACCCTTTTTCCTAGAAAAAGGAATAACAGTCATATAAATGTGGAAAAGAAAAAAAAGAATGTTTCAGAGAACAGTTTGAAATTGGTAAAAACAGATGAATGAAAATTAAAGACTTCTGCCTTATTTTTTAAAATTTCATCTGTCCATATCACTCTAATGCGTCAATTATTTTGGCTTTTTCAGGACTCCTTAACATGACAGTGTTTTTGTGAGAATTTAACAAACATTGAGTTTAAAATTATAAAAAATACAAAAAAATTAAATCATTCAGATATTTGTCAAATATTTTGTGAAACTGAACTTTTATATTTTCTACTTTTAATACTAGCTACATTTTGGTGAAAAATTTCGCCATAATAATTATTTGTCTAATGAATGCAACAAAACTCTTAAACCTTTATAATTAAAGAAATATTTGGATTGATTTGGTTTAGAATGCTACGGTCTACTTTTTGCAACACGAGGGCTAATGAGACAGGGACCTACAGCTTAAAGCCGGTTCCGAACAGCTACGAACATCCATGAAATAGTGGGATTCGAACCCACGA
>CM063506.1:10712283-10935275 GCA_032207245.1 Pardosa pseudoannulata
TTTCTTTTTCTTAAGTTTGGTTATCAATTTGCTATTTTGAAATATTACTTTACATCATTCATTCTAAAATATAAACAAATTGAACTTAGACGTATAAAAATTAAGAAAGTTTTGTTTTAACATTTTTGTCAGTCAGTCTCAACTACTTATGTGAATGAACGTTTTCAGATTTAATACTCATTAAATAGAAATATAGTTCAATTTCAGATAGTTAAGTTTCGATATTTCTAAATCTTGTATCAAAATTTAATTTGTCATGCAGTTATTTTAATCCAAAAGTTTGAAACAACGATATATGCCTCATTAAAACGGGATTTTTCATCATTAATTTCTGTATACTTTTAAAACAAACTCCAAAATAAATAATTACAGTATACATATTGTTTACTAAAGAGATAAATTATTTGTGGAAATATATTTATTATATATCGTTATTTTAAATTTACCATCTGGTGTAATATCCCGAAAATATCCGGATTTTTATAAGATGTTATAAATGTAAAAGTATTTAAGATAATTCGATGGGGGAAACAATTTTTCTAAGTGGAATTTGGATTTGAATGCTTCATTTTAAAACTCCAATCTTAATTTTGCCTACCGATGACAGAATGTTTAGGGGGACTAGAATTCGGAAACGGAGTTTATGGGTTCGAATCCCACTGTGGCATGGATGTTCGTAGCCGTTCGGAATCGACTTTAGGCACACCTTCCACCTCCATCAAGCAGACCGCATCTTCAGCGGGAGAGAGAAGCAGGTCGAAGCAAAGTCCTCGGTACTTGTCTTCAGTGATTGCTCATAAACTAATGATTAAGTCGCAGCCGCAATTATAGCATATAAAAAAGAGAAAAAATCCACCAATGGTCTCAATCACAATCTTCCAGGCAGAAATGAAGTCTATTTCAGAAGTGTTAAACTGGATTGCACAGTAGCCTGGTCCCAGCTCGTTCCAGACTACTGGGACTCGATCACTCGATCAATAAAGGCAGGGTTCTCTACGATTTCTTAAGAAAAGTAAAATTGAATGGACTGAGCGAAAATGAGGCAGTAAATACACTCCTTACGAACCACGGACCTTTCCCTCAGTATCTCCACAGGTTCCACGTCTCGGGGAGCTCCTCGGGAGATTGTGTCTGCGGTGCAATCGGTGACTCCAATCACTATCTGAGAGACTGCCCTCTGACACACGACTTGTGCCTTAAGAAACCCTCTGATACATTCAACTAACCCTGGGCAGAAAGCATAATAGAAACCCTAGTACTGATAAGGAAGACCTGGAACCTGGTTGACTGGCTCACCGTAAACAAGACATCATCATCATGAAGAACTTAACCTAAAACCGCACAGCAAGGGACAAAGTACCCCTTCACTAATGACCATCACAACTACTCTGTGCTGTTATACTACACGTGCTGCACAGCAACACGTGCTATCATGTCAGAAAGTTCCATATAGTACACTGACTCAACCGAACTTTTAAACTGAGCAAAACTCTTGAGAAGTATCCCCCTACCCACTTCCGGAAACTGCACTGGTTGTACTTATTTGTCTAGATTTTCTACATTTTACTTTGTTATTTTAAATTATATGATCAGAATTCTGACTTTCCCCCCCCCCGTGTAACGCATTGTTGCCGGACGGTCAGACCGAACCAGCAATTCAGCACCCTACACCCGACTTTTGGTAGGTGGCTGGTTACAGGTAGTACACGGCTCTCGGTAGTAGATTCCGGTCTCATTAGCCCTCATGTTCAAAACGTAGACCATAGCTACCAAAACCAAACCAATCTTAATCATCTTTTGAATTTTAAGTTTTTTTTACACAAAACTTCTTATTTGTGCAAGTTTAAGCGGAAAGTAAGAGATGGTATCGTTCAAATTGAAAAATCTTCATATATAGCCAATTCTTAGTTTTCTATGAAATCAAAAGTTCAGCGCTATTTATTAATAATTTAGGTTATTCGAAACACAGCAAAAAAATTTATTTTATATAGAACAAAAGGTTTTTTGATAAATACTTTGCAACTCGAAAGGTACAAGATCTCTTTAATAATATTAATTACATTAATAGCACAAAATCATTCAAGAAATTTTAGTTAATTTATTTTCACCGTTGTGGAAATTACAGTGCACCTTTTGTTAACAGAAAATTTCTATTCAGAAATTAAATCCAAGAACCAAAATTTCATTTATTCTTGCACTTATATTCTCTCTTACTGTATATTCCACAATTTCATAAACAGGAGAACTCTCGTGGTTCTACTCCAAGACTCCAATTTTCAATACACTAGTGCATTGAAAGCGAAGATTTGCAAAGATTTTAATAGATTCCTTTAGCCGGCGTTGTGAACAAACATACCTTTTCAAAATGCAAACTCACGTCCTACTAAGTAGAAATTATTCATGGAAAGAGCTTTGAAAGATATTTTGATATTCATTTGCTAAATGTAGGATTCACTCGGAACACATCCTTTAGTCAAGATCAATCTCGGAAATGCATATTGATTTATTTTAAGGAATGTAACTACCAAATTGAAGGTGAGTGGATTCCTTGCAAACATGCAAAAATGTAACATGAGTAGTAGTCTAGATAATTATTGATAAGGAGTGTATTAAAGATTGAAATGAATAATGCAATATAAAGTCAATAAGCTTTGATTATGTTCATATTGCAAAATTAATAAGCCATTAGTTTACATTTTGCTTCACGCCTATTTATACTTCCGTTATAAAACACTAACATTTATGTTATTGTTTATAAAATTTTGTGAAAAGGCTATCATATTAGTGGGTCGATAGGGTAGTTTTAAAATTAAATTATCTGCTTTTAAGCGATTCTTCTAGAAAATGTAATATGTTATAAATAATATACACGTATAAAATAAATTTGCATTTCTAAGTAAAATATTAGTTATTTTAAAAGTTATTAATAATCGTTTCCAAAATACTGTAAGTTTCAAATGTACTGAAAAATTCTCCATGTCTATTATAAGGTTGATTTATAATCAGCCTCTTGAAATTTAGATGTTAAGAAAGAGTTCTTAATTAGAAACATAATTATTTATTATTGTTGGTAAAGCAGCTGCGTAGGTTACAAGCATGGCAGACATCAACAACCATACATATATTGCCAGCATTCGTTTTCACAAGTTAACATAAACTAAACGATTACAATTTTTTCATCAATATACAAAGTAAACCTTACACGCAAGGAAGGATCAATTGTTGGATCAATAGGTGGTTTGGGATCAATCGTTTCCAAAATACTGTAAGTTTCAAAATTACTGTGAAATTCTCCATGCATATCATTTTTTTTTTCATAAAAAGGTTTATTATTAAATATAGCAAGTCCTGGCAAACTACAGCTCTGTGGACAAATCCTTATCTCAAGCAAGTATCAAAGAGAATGCCGTGAAAAGACTTATCCGTTTCTAAATTTTAAATTAGGACTGTGGTGATGCTAATGTAATGTGTTCAAATTTGATTTGAAGTTATACTGTTTATTATGACTGATGCTGTAAACAGAAGAAGGTCTTTGACCACTCTCTCCAATCATCTTCAATTTTTTTTTTGTCGTTATAAAATAGATATATAAACTAACTAAAAATTTATAAAACTTTAAAAAATGTAAGAAAAAAACTTCAAAATAAATTAAAAGCCTCTGATACATTAGGTAATCGTATTTCTGTCAATCCTTTAAGCCTTGAAATTTCATTGGTTTATTTCCTGAAATTCTATTGGACGAATTCCTGAAATTTGATTGGTTCTCCGTGTTCCAGGTGAATCTCTTAGAATCAAAAAAAAAAAATATTCATTTCCTCTCTCGTCTGCAGGGTTCGGATGTCCTTGGGCATAAAAATGTTCTATTTTTCTGTCCCTGAACTTTCTACTCTATAGATTTTTGTGTCATGAACTCACGAATTCACCCTACTATCTATTTCTTTCATTTTTAGTTGTTTATTTTTCCATTCGTTTACAATTTTATGCTTACTTTTAGAAATCTTTATATTAGAGGGTTCGTCCCATAGAATCCAGTTTCACCATCGTCTTGAAAGTCTTTAAGGTTTTGCTACACGAGGGCTAAAAGCAGGACCTACCGCTTAAAGCCTTTTCTGAATGGCTACGAACTTCCAGTCCATCGGTGGGACTCCTCTACCGAAAAGTACTCTATTCATTCGAATTAGTTCAGAGAAGAGTAAATTGTAATCTAAAATGTGTTATCAATTTCACTAGTAAATCTTTTCATGGGACTGTCTAGAAAATCCCAACATAAGAATTTATTCCGGATTACCATTTACAAGCAACGTAAATAATAAGAATTACTAATATGGAATTCTAGATCAGTGAAATGTTATCCCAGAAACGTAATTTCATTCTTCGTATTGCTACAGATTTTCCACTTTATGCAGAAAAATAAAAATAGCAAAATGAGTTTATTAGAAATGTTTTTAGTTTGCAAGATGTTAAAAACTGAGCGCCAAAGTAGCTCAGTCGGCAAAAGAAACGATCTCGTAACTGAAAAGTTGCGGGTTTGTACCTGCCAAAAGTCCATCGTGTTCGTTAATGGTGATTGGGGCACGTAAAATATGTTCGTGGTCACAATGTCCTAAGTTTTCAAACGGTAGCTGTGTGGTGGACAGGCCAAGCCTGGGGGGTCTTCTGCTTCTAAATTACGAGTACTTAGCGGGGGTAATGTTACCCGCTTCCGTAGCATAACCTTAAGCTATACGTGCTCCGTGGGTGGTGCTAAATAGGTAACAGCTTCGCAGCCTTGTATGGCGTTAGGATAATATCTGTATATCTTGCTGCATTGGAAAAAAAAAGATGTTAAAAATCATCTAAGTTAAACTTTTATTTTCTTAAATAAAATTTTATTTTAATTTATTTATCTTTATTTAGCTGTTTTCTTGCTTTGAATTACTATAGTGTACAATTTTTTTCTGCAGGAGTAGTAATACCTATTAAAAAGTATATTTATTCAAGTTTTCCACTTAATATGCTGAATATATATTTTTGTATGGTTCTCCGAACCCTGATCAAAAGATACCTTTTAATCTATAGACTAAAATTTGTTATCATAAGAAATCAGTGAAAATGTTAAGCAATTAAAATAATAAAAATTAAACATTTTCTGTGCAAATTGTCTGCAAAATGTTTTATTTTTCGCTAAAATCAGTTTGCATTTAAAATCATATAAATTTTATCTAGATTTTATTTTTCACGAAGAAATTAACATGACAGTTTTAATTATATTTATGACAGTTGAAAATGAATCTGGAAATTTTTAAAACTGATAAAACTTCAAAACTCTGTTTTTAAAAAAGAGACTTAAAACTATTAATAATAAAATACATTTCGTGTTGGGTTAATTACATTTGTTATACAATGATGTAAATTAAAAAATTATTGTATTTTTCTTTCTTGATTATATCAACAATTAAAAGAAGAAGCAATATAAAATTTTCACCTAAATTATTTCAGTTATAATACCACTATCACTTTAAATGCCTTGTAGGATTATTTATTCATTTTGCTTCCAAACTAAAATCTTATCGTTACACAACAAGCACCGCGAAAATTCGATTTTTCAAAATGCTCTTTTAAACAATTAAAAACCTTTGTATTTTGCAGTGTCATTAGTTTAAATAATTTATTATTACAAACAAAGTAAATAATTCCAAATTTTTTTTCTTTAAATCCCCGTAAAAGTTTCTTGCAATGGATATACAGAGACGGACAACGAATGCAATAACATAATCATCTTAACTTAAATTTGTGAAAACATATCGCACACGTATTTCTAACAGCAAAAGAAAAAAGTAAAAAATCTTACTATTGATCTATCACCATGGTAAAATTGTATGTAAATATGCATTTAAGATTTTTAATTTGAGATTTTACTAAATTAGCTTCCAATATCGTTTACGAGATATGTGAGTTTACACTTCTTGTTGTGATTCATTCACCCCACCCCCAGTGATTTAGTTTAGTAAAGTTTAATGTAAAATTTTATAAAAACTTTAATGCACTGATAGAATATTAAATGAGGTTGAATTCCTCTTTATTAATGCAAATACTTTTTTGTAAAACTTCGTGTAATATTTTATTGTACTTACTATACATATTTTTTTAAATTTTCTAAACATTAATTTATGACTCTTCATTGTGAAAATATGTGTCATTTTTAACAAGCTTTCATTTTTATGTAAGCTTCTGTCCTCTAGAAGCTTTCAGTAGTGAAAGCATGAAACAGTTATTTTCAATAGTAAGAATAAAATGTTTATAATCACCTTTATGTTAATAATTTTATTTACATTAATTAGAATTTTATAATACATTAATTAGATTTATTAGCGATTTTCATCAATAAAATACATATATTTTATCTCATATGTCTCTTTAATACTTAAATCTTATTCTAATATGAAATAACTATGAAAGTAGAACACTGAAGGCATTTTTGCATACGGAAAATATACGTTGATTTTTGAAATTTTCTTAACATTAATTTGATTTTTCATTGCAAAAATATGAGTCACAGTTAATAAGCTTTCATTTTCCTGCAAGCTTCTGTCCTCTAGAAGCTTTCAGTAGTGAAAGTATAAAACCAGTTTTTTTTTTTTCAATAGTAAGAATAAAATGTTTAGAATCGCCTTTATGTTAGAATTTTATAATACATTAATTAGATTTCTTAGTGTTTTTCATTAGTAAAATACATATAATGCATTTTTGCATACCGAAAATATGTGTCACCGTTAACAAACTTTCATTTTTATGCAAGTTTCTGTCCTCTAGAAGCTTTCAGTAGTGATAGTATAAAATAGTTACTTTCAATAGTAAGAGTAAAAAGTTTATTAACACCTTTATGTTGTAATTTTATAAAATGCATTAATTAGATTTGTTAGCTATTTTAATTAATAAAATACATATATTGTATTTCACTTCAATAACTTTTTGTGTCACTTCAATACTTGAATCTTATTCTAATATAAAATGAAAAAATATTTCACCGTTTCCAATTGAGAAAACATCATTTGTTGATCATTGTTGAGAGCACTTCTGAATTTTATAAAACCAATAGCCTATACATGAAACATGAACTATGAAAATCAGTAACACATTGAATACAATTGAATACATTTTTGCATATGGAAAATATATATCGTCTAAAATCATAACTTTATACCTTTTGAAAGTAATAGCAAAACAAGAAATCCCGAACATTTGAGTTTTTCCCAAACATGAAACACATCATATGAATAATGCTTAGTTTGATAAATTGGAAACATTTGTTTGAAACCTCCAAACTTATTTAAAATTAGAAATATTTAGAAATTTTTAAGAAAGTAAATAGAAATAAAACTTTTATCAACGTATTGATTTTTTCCCTCAATAAACAAAAAAGGGAAATCCATACTTAAAAATACCTCAACTGAAAGAAAAGAACATTTTGGATAAATGAACATGCTACAGTAGTAAACATTTCTCCTTTATCAAAGGAAATTGTATTGGAAATAGGCATTTAAGTACTTTATAACTCTTTTTATGTAAATGTTTTTCAGATAATCTTTTGTAAGTTAAGCAATCTCTTTCATTTTTATTCATGTGGTTTATGAAAAGAAATGCTTAGAATCACATAAAATACTTGTTATACATGTATTCATTTCACTACGATGGTTTTTAAAATTGTTACAAAAATGTACTTATTATTTGTATAGATCAAATACAAATTTAAAGATTTTATTCTATCTCTTTTAATTGGGCTTTAAATAATAATAATATGGAAATAGGTAGCTTTTTCAGGTTTTAAGATATAGTCACAATATTCAATATAAATTATGAACACTAAAAAATTTAAATTCTAACATGAAAGGGCAGAAATTATCTTTTCTTGGTATTTTTCCGGAAAAAAAGAACCGAAATAGATAATCAACAAAAAAGAACAAACTTTTCTAAAGAAAACTTAGAAACCTAAGATTATATCGAATCAAGAAATCGTTTTCAATTCAAATTTCATTTCTTCAAAATATCTTTCCCTTCAAAACCTTTTAATCAGGAAGAATGAAATATAAACCAGGTTTTGAAATATTAAAAGTAGTGAAATAAGAAACTGCAACATTCTTTCTATACGTCTTAGTCGTGCTTTTGATTTTGTCTCTGCAATCAATACTTTATTAAAAAAATTTCAGGTGAGAGAAATAGAAATATCTATTTCTAAAATAAGCTACATTCCCATCTTAGCCTTTTTTTCAATTTCACACGGAAAAGAATAAAAAGTCTGAGATCATGCACATTTAAATTCGAATATTCAAAGTCAATCACGTTCACTAAAATATAAAATGTCAAGGAATTGTTAGTTTGCAAAGTATTACATGCTCTGGGGGATTTTATCGCAAATTTAAATCTATTAAATTGTTTTTAAACTTTCTTACAGGTTATGTTAATCATTAAGAATTGAAAAAGAGACATTTTTTAATATTTTCTGTTGAACTTGTAAAATATGCATTTAAGGCATTTCTAAATGAAGAGAACATTCCTAATCTATTAAAATTACCGTAATTTCGTACGTATATTCCGCTGACTATCTGTGTTTAAGCCTTTAACGGACAGTGGTTTGGGAACGAAACCACCTGTTAAATGCTTTCTCTGCTTTTAAAGACATAGGATGTACTTTAAGGTTTTTTATGTTTGACTTTTCCAACTAACAACAGAGAGTATACAAGAGCTCTATACTTCATTTGTAATTAAACTTACTTTCCCTGGAAAAGTCAGTAATAAGATTTTTTTACTTATAAACCCAAATAAATGTATCCAAACAACACTTATAAATTGTTCCTGTTTGGTACGGTCTACTCTTTTTCAACACGAGAGTGAATAAAACCGAGACCTACAGCTTAAGGCAAATTCCGAATTGCTACGAACATCCATACCTGCAGTGGGATTTTAACCCATGAATTCCAGTACCTAACAGCAGCACTGTACTATATGGCCATCGCTCGACTGTAAATTGGTTAGTTTTTCTTTATTATACCCTTTTGGATAATAGTCAGTTTTCCCGCAGCATAATTAAACCTTTAAAAAAGCATTTTCACTCCTTACAAGAGGTTGGATTTTGCATTTTAACCACCCCTTCAAAAAATGTAAAAAAATATGCATTTATATTTATAAAGTTCATAGATACAATTTATGAACTAATTTCATTAAATCCCAAAGAATTTATAATAGTGACCTTTAAAGGGTTAAAAAGCAAATTTCTTCAGCCGCGGACTATGTGCCGGTGAGGACTATCTTCTGGTTGTCCATTGTTCAAATCATCAAAATTGGAAGAATTAGAAATAAAAAGCACTTCACACAAACGGCCGATGATCAAATGTAAACAAAAGAACAACTCACGAGATGCCAAGAAAACATCGTATCGTATCATTAATAAATCATGAAAAAAAATACAACCTATAAAGCATAACGGATGAGTAATAGCAAGTAGCGCAATCTTAAATTGTGTCCTGGAGTACGGGAAAATATCGACTGGATGGTTTCAAGATCGAAGGTTGAGGGTCGAATGTCATTTCATTATGAGGATCACTCGTTATACTGAAGAGTTGTAGCATGTAGAGGAAGTAAGCTGTATGTAGGATGATTGATGAAGAGTCGGAGGTTTTATTTTAAGAGTCACCTCAGGTGGAAAAATCAGACTCTGACTTGATGGAGAGACATCCTTTTATTTAGTATTTGATCAAATAAATTTTAATTTTATAATCTAAAACTACCATAGTTCACTTATGCCTTGATCTAATAGTGGGTATCTGAGATTCATTCAATTGCGTTGTTTAAAAGTATTAGGGAGATTAAATGGTTGTTTTATATAAAAAATATGATGGAGACTAATTTGTTGCGTTATATAAAAATATAATGGAGATTAATTCGTTGCTTTAAGTAAAAATAACGCCAAGAACGTTGCAGTAAAACAAGGATAGAGGGCTTAGGCTGGCCAAAGATCGAGGTGGATCCAACGGAAATATTTTACCGACCAAAAAAACGCATCGGCAAGGGTGTTAAATCTTCATTTCTGTGTCACCGTCTCACAAAAATTATCACAACTTCTAGGCTGCGCTCACGCCAAAAGCGCCGAAACACAGCCAGCAAGAGGGTTGCCAGACGCCAAGAAAACACCGCGCTCTCAGGGAGAGAAGGGTTTTCGTGGCTCTGACCAATGAAACGTCGAGACAAGGTGCGCAGAGAACAAAAACCCAATCGCAGTAAGGCGCAACTCCGGTGGTGAACATTCGCCAAAAACGATGCGGAGCGGAGCTTGGCAACACACTACAACGCTGCATCTTTCAAAGGAGCGACTGTTTATCTCAAACCGAAAGTGATGGCTACAGAAGTGTCAGAATATGAGCCGATGGGAGCAAATTATGGTCGAAAGGTTTGGGAATTATAATAACCAAATTAAAGACAATTCAGTATATGTTGGATTTTATTACTTCGTGTAACTATTTAAAAGTACTCCTGTTGTATAACCGTTGTAAAATATAATTAAAAGGGATAAAGGAGTACAAAAGAAGTGCATTAACCATAAAGTAATGCAAGTAACTCCTTTTCTGTATAAAAAGAAGTTAGAGACAACTTCTACTACATGATTGAGAGACATTATACTAAAGACATTATCAATTTCAAATTAGAAATAATTGAAAATTATTTGGAAGAAAATTACGAATAAAAACTGAATTTAAAAATCAACAAGATTCACGGGAAATCCAAATGAAATAAATTCTGGAAAATCGAGTGCATCAATCGTGTACAACAGTTCTTAGATAATTTATCTATCTCAGAGTATTACAGAAAATTACAATCATATGTCAATTTTTATGATAATATTTGACAATATAATAAACATTTAAACACCAGCAAGCCTCTAAAATATAGTTTCACATTCACACAAACATATATATATATATATATATATATATATATATATATATATATATATATATATATATATATATATATATATATATATATATATATATATATATATATATATATATATATATATATATATATATATATATATATATACATCATCTTATCATGCGGGATCATGAGGGGATCATCGTATTGGTATTGATCATCCATTCATGCGGGGGGAATCGAACCCGAAACTGATCGAAACGATCTCCCTCAATCCCTCCCCCAGGTGAAATACTGTGAAATACCAATTGAAGTACGGTCTGCTCAGATTATTTAATATATAAAAGGCAAAAGAAGTATGTGAAGTACACCACTATTTATGTCATAAATTAAGGAAATGTTGCTAGAATTTTAGGGAATTATTCGTTTCCATAAAGACTACATATTATTTTAAGTTTGTTTATTGATATATTCAGCCAAACGTGTGAAGCTATAGAAAAGGGAAAAATTAGTATATGACAAAATGTTATCAGTGATTACATTTGTTCCGGATTCTGTGTGATTGCACTTATCTCATACATACTTTTTAATTGGTTTGGTTTGGTTAGGAGTGCTACGGTCTACTTTTTGCAACACGAGAGCTACTGAGACCGGGACCTATAGCCAATTCCAAACGGCTATGAACATCCATGCCAGAGTGGGATTCGAATCCACGAACTCTGGTACCGAACGCCAGCACCCTAACCAATCGTCCATCGTTCGGCTAATTTTTAATAGAGTAAACGTAATAATTGCACATTTTTTATTGTCATGCAGGTCTAAAACTGATAGCACTGTCGGATTCCACTTGAAAATAATTTATGAAATAAATATATGCAATAATATTCAAGTATCTTTAAATTTAAAGGAAAAGTTAGAATTCAAAGTCAAACAACACACAAATATGCGGGTGCTTGAAATAACTAATACTTTGAAATCAGAGCTTTAGAAACAATTAAAAGCATCATATAAAATCAAGCAGTGGTTCTTTTTAAAATTTTATATAAACACAATAAAAATTAAATAATAAAATATTGGAGGAGATCTGATTATATTTACCCTCTTTTACACCTACCTTCTTTCACCCTACCCTAATCACTTTAAAATATATTTTGGAGCAAATATCTCATAACAAATCTGTAGCCATCTCTACCTGTAACCTTACTCAGAGTACTCATTATTTGTATGAATGGATTATTGAGGCATGTTTGTATTAATCAATTAAATGGTATTTGATGTGAAGACGCAACAGGACATTTTAAATAATTGACCTTCTCCTTGAATGTGAAAGTAGTCATCACTCACCTTAAAAGATAATGTGTAAATTCACAGATAAATGATAATTCCCCTATAGCGTTTGTTTAAATGCTTAAGGGAATTCAGTGAGTAAAGGAATAACTCTTCTAGATGTGTGACATTCTACAATCTTGTGTTAAATAGATTAATGTTACAAGAGAGTCATTTTAAAGCTTCAGAAGTTTGATTTTGATCACTACGGTCTGCATTTTTGATACAGGAAGAGCCTGCGCTAGTGTTTATAAGGAATCTAAAAAATACCTCCAACTCTTATATAACTGTGAAATCTTTAAAAAAACATAATTATAAAATAATAATGCTATAGCCAGGAAAGTGCCATAGAGTTGAATTCAGAGAATAGTGCTAATACAGATTTACGGGTTGACGAGGTACTTCAGTCTGCAAAGGCTCATGGCCAACAGCGAAGGGGCTTAAAATAGGATAATGGTCTCAATGTCCTCCAAGTTCAAAAGAAAAACCCCTGTTGGTTTTTATGTTCATAGTCCTTAAGAATCGGCTCAGGGTCTCACTAGCCCTCATGTATCAAACCAGTAGGCCGTGGTGCTCTAAACCAATCTAAAGTTCAAATGATACCTCTGGAGATATCAGTCCAAGTCTAAGAGAACTTCAGATTGGGATCTTCTTCCAAATTACGAGAAATCTGGTGTGCACTGGTGTGCAAAATTTAATCAACAGGTGAGTTTTTTGCCATAACTCTAAGCTTTTAGGGAGCTACTGGAAAGTGAAGATATCACTCGAATGGATTGACCTGTGTACTCCCCTAATTTAAATCCCATTAAACATGTGTGTGATTCTTTGGGGAGACACATTGCAGCTTGCTTACAACCTCCTTAAAACATCCAACAACTCAAACAGATGCTGATTGCGGAATGGGCACGTCTACCGCAAGATATGTTGGACCAGCTGATGGAGTATGGAGACGGTGTGAAGCAACCATTGAAGTTAGGGGAGAGCGTATCCCATATTATAGAACATCTGCTTGTTATTATTTCTCTTGGATAGACAATCGTAAGTCACGATACTATGCTTTCAATACAGCTTGTTTTTGTTTGATTCCATACAGTATGCATTGTATTTCTTTTTCAGTGCCGATGCTTTCGTCATCCTTTACGTACATAATACTCTCCCTCATTTCACTTCTCTCAGATAATTTCTCGTGGAGTTATGGCAAAAAACCACCTGTTGCTTAAGTTTTTCACACCAGTGTATATGCCGTTCTTTCCCTCCAATGGTGGTCTTTAAAACGAGCATTTTAACAAGATAACAACTCAATATTGTTAATCTTTATTTTATTAGTAAAAAGTTTACATAGGATGTCCACTTTTTTTATTTAATACCACTTAAATTTAAGCGTCTCTTGATTTCAATACACATGGTTCCGTTTTGTAAATTGTAAACAGGCTTTTAAGGGAATTATTTAAAAAAATTAATCTATATCTAATCTAAAATAATCTAATCTAATTTATATCTAATATAAATTATCTAAAAAAGGATTTTTAAGCTGTGCATAAATTATTAAAATGGTGTTAATCATTCAAAAATTAAATGTGTACTCAATTAAGAATGTCCAACCACGTACAGTGATATGCACATATACTTTCCATCTTCAAACTATCACTCGCTCACAATTCTTAGTTTGCTCCTAATTTTCTTCATATGTATTCAGCAAGCTTAGTAGGTAGAATCCAACATTATTCCTTCCCTAAAAACATAATAAAATCATTTTATTTTATTTTCAATCTTCTTCCTAAATCTATGACTGTTATATTATGTAAGAACTCAGCTGTTATTCTTTTATACTGCTTTGAAAATTTGTTCAAAAATGTCACGGCAAAATTTACTCCCCCTTTGACCTACAACGAGAAGTAAAACGATTGTATCTAACATTTTATGATTAAAAGTTGTTGGAAAGATATGAAAGGAGAGAACATGTTCGTAACTAAAATTCAAAAAAGTCTTCTGTTCTTCGTAAGATAGCATTACAACATGTAAAAATTTTATTAAAAACATCATAAAAGCTTTGAAATGAATCACATATGTTTATCACTTACTCGGGAAAATTAATATGAAGACCTTTAAACGAAAAAGTTTTATGTTACAAATTCTTGCCTGAGAATAATATTTTGTGTATTACAGAACACTAAAATTCCTTTCTCAAAGCACTTTAAAGCCATGTTGCTAGGATTATTCAAGAAGTGGCTATAAAAATTGCATTCCTTACAGCTGTTTTTTAGGTCTCGTAAAAAATAAGTTCTGACACTTACATATGTATTAATATAAGTAGAGAAAAGTTACTGCTGAAATAAATTATACATTATAAGTATATAATCTGTCTTGTCTTTTATTTGGCACCGGGAATTAGCTTTTCAGAGCTTCTAGTCTTATAACTAGAGAAATTATTTATCAAAAGATACTGCACATTTTAGCATTCGCCGGTGGCATTGGTATAGTAGGTACATTCAGAAAGTATGTTATAGAGACATTCAATTTGTTAGAATCTGAGACTAGTAAATTGGGTCTAGTCTTATAACTAGAGATATTGTTTATCAAAAGATACTGCACATTTTAGTATTCGCCGGTGGCACTGGTATAGTAGGTACATTCAAAAAGTATGTTATAGAGGCATTCAATTTGTTAGAATCCGAGACTAGTATTTTCTGCCTAATAATAAATAAAGACAACACTAAATTTTTGAAAAATGCCTATGATGAATTCACTCATTATCATAAGTAGGAAAAATTATATATTTGAATAGTATTACTAGTAACTGGCTAGTAAATCATGCCTAATTAAAAATAAAGATAAAACTAAATATTTGGAAACTATCTATCATACATTTAACCCACTTTCATTAGTCTTGAAAAATTAAACTTTTGAAAAAGTATTACTAGTAATTGGCTAATAAATTTAATCTTATAATAAATAGAGGTAAAACTAAATTTAAAAATTTTTTCTATGATAATGGGTACAAATGACGTTACGTAATAATTTGAGAATGATGTTGGAACGAACTTTATTATATTTAATCAAAAATCTATTTCAAGCAATGTTATAAGCGCCAAAATGATATAATAAATGTTATGTGTTTTCTACATTTATGTAAAAATCGGGGAGAAATAATCTTTATACACAACATGCTCTGACGTTCTTTTTCACATTAATTTTTTTCTGTTGTTCGGAGCTGGGGATATCAACTTTACCCCCTTTTCCTACGAATGAGTTAAGATAAAAGTTTTTCGTAAATTTAGAATTTCCCAGAGTCACTACAGTGATTGGATTTACAATGTCCCCTAATGAAAAAAAATCAATTCCCTATCTATTATATAGCTTGTATGACATTTGTGCTACCCTTGGTTGATTCTATAATTAAGCCTTTCAATCGATTGATTACGTTAGAATCAAACACATTACTAAGGTTTATCGTACTAATTTATTAATGCCCGTTCATTATTACCGACCATCTGCCAGCCATTTTTGATCAATCTGCTTTAAAATGCAATATATAGTAAAGAATACAATTTTATGAAAGTGTTTACAATTTCTAAGTGAAATCTTAATGTTTTTAAAAGTTATTAATTATTAGCTATTTCAAAAGGAACATTATTTTAAACGTTCCATGCGTATCACTGTTACATTTAATATGGTTATTTTTATTCATAGAGTACTTTTAGATACTTAGATTTTACCATAATTATTCGCAAGAAATACGGTTAGAAAAATAGTAATAATAGTTAAAATATTCATTCCCCCTCAAAATATGTGTAATATTTCAAAGGATAAAATATATCCTCTGTTGTTCAAATTACATCAAATTTAGATTGGTTAGGGTGATGCATTTGGTACCGGAGTTCGTGGGTTCGAATACCACAGTGGCATAGATGATTTCGAAATCGGCTTTAAGCTGTAGGTCCCTGTATCATTAGCCATCGTGTTCAGTAAAGTAGACCATAGCACTCCAAATCAAACCAAGCCATACATCAAATTTAATACCTTTTTTTTCAATCTCTACAGGGTAAATTATCAATGGTCTATGACAATTAGAAATGCACCTAGAGTGTTTCAAATACTTAAATTCAAAAATATTTGTAATAAATTTGTTGTTTTATTGATAATGCTTCTTGGACGAACCAACCCCATAGGCTAAAAGAAACATTAATTAAGGCTAAGATCTGTCCCTTCCGTTGAACGAGCACAACTATGAAAGAAACTCTTAAATCAAGTGGGTCGTTGTAATTTAGAAGCGGGGATCAAGCAAAGGACCTCCACGCTTGGTCTGCACTCCTAAAGTTATCGTTTAAGAACTGTGATTGTGACCACGAACCTATTTTACGTACCCCAGTCAACATTAATGATCACGATGGATGTTAGGTTGGCTCGAGCCCCAAACCTGGAGCCCTGTAGTTAAGAGATCGTTGCGATTGCAAACAGAGCTACCACTGCTCATTCAAAGGGTGGTTAAAGTAGTAGTAACTCAGTTGTGTGATGTGGTATAAATTATGTTAATTATAGAGTAGCGGATATTAAAATAAACTCTTTGATTGTTTCACTTATTTCCCAAATCGGTGAAATAAAAATATCAATTATTCAAGCAAATTTCACCCAGATGAACGTCTATTGTATTC
Source organism: Pardosa pseudoannulata (assembly GCA_032207245.1). NCBI lineage: Eukaryota > Metazoa > Arthropoda > Arachnida > Araneae > Lycosidae > Pardosa > Pardosa pseudoannulata. The sequence goes on from CM063506.1 coordinate 10,729,170, forward strand.
GTTAAATATATTGTTTATTGGGATACACTTGAAAAAAATGCTATTCTAACCCAGGGATTGACAAAGTTTTTTGGCCACTGGTCAAAAATTGAAAAAAATAAATTTGACGGGCCAAGATAAATGTTTCTAAAATTTTAAAAACAATATACAAGTACCTAACGGTTTAAACACGTTAATGAGATGAATGAAATTGCGATTTCATTTTTAAAAGTTCCTTATACTGAGGTTCGAAGTGATATGTACTGATATTAAGGAACGATGCTAAATGCTCATCTGTCAGTCTACTTCTGAAATTATTCTTTCTAAGGTTCAAAATTGAAAACACTTGTTCACATGAAAATATACCGCTCATCCTCTGGGCGTGAGATAATAAATTTGGGATATAATATTTAAGCAAAGTAGAAAAGGAGATGGATATATAACGTATAAATATGTATTTCTTTTAATTTGCCTCGGATCGGCAACTTAAATTTCTATCCGAGGTCCAGATAAAACATTCCGGCGGGCCGTAGTTTGTCCATCCCTGTTCTAACCCAACAGTCAGATATTTTCTTTGTATCATCAGATACGCGGTAATGACGCACGATGTTTGGTTTCCATAACAATGTAAATTAGTTCTTTCGGCTTTATACAGTAAATTAATAAAACAGCATTACAAACTGAACTGAAACTATATTTAATTAATACATAAGTTAAAATCATCCCCAAATAAAAATCTAAAGTGTAATTAAATATGTATATATATTTTAGTGCAATAATTAGAAATATTAGAATAATTAGTTTTAATTTTAAAGAATAAAAAATAATACTGTAAAAAATATAAATTGCAGTTTCAAATTATTCAGAGTTTCAGCATAAAAAATTTTAATGCTCCATTTCTATTTTTTGTATGAGTATACTTACATGGGAAATGATTCAATGCTTAAAATAGAGTTTATTTCTCTATTTAAATAACGCTGAAAGTTTAAAACATCACTTCCTAAGTCTGCACGTTTATACATCTCTAAAGTAATCTATTTTAGTGATAACTTGACACATTCAAATCCCTACTTTCTCTAAGCTCTATCCTAAATCAAAGCAAATAAAGATAATACTCACCACCCCATCAAACCTTTGAAGAATGTGCTTTTGTTAGAAGAGCGCATCTTTCATACTTTCCTTGTATACTTAAGACCCAAACAGAATTCCCTCTTTATGCTTCTCTGGAAATAAGAATTTATTATGTTTTTCCCTATTTAAATGCGTTGAAATATCTTTCGAAAAGAAATGATTAATGTATGTTAGGGGAAGTCCCTCGAATTCACATCGCGAAAAAAATTTTATAAGATTCTTTGAGAAGCATGTGTATTTAAGAGCAAAAATGCGTTCCAAATTTAGTGCATTTACAAAGGGATTTTATTCTAATCTCACAGTATCGTTTCCTTCAAGGAGAAGTAGTTCATCATAAGAAAATTTTCAAAAATATTCGAAGGATAGAGATAAGAAATGAACAAATGTTGGCAGTATATTAATAATGAGACTGGGGCTCAGTTGAATAAAAATTAGAGCTTCTAAAGGAAATGAGGAAATATGTGTCCGAAATAGTAAACTTTAAGATATTTTTTCTTAAAAACCATTTTTTGTATTTCACTCAAGCGTACAAGTCAAGCATTGAAGAAATAAAAGTTCTCACATACTTTCATACCAGATATAAATGATTAATAATTACATAAAAAATAATAATAGAATTCGATATGGAATTCAATTAAATGTGAAAACTTACTATATTGAACTATTGAATTTTATATTATCAGAAAACCCAAACTGTGTTTTGGCAAATCAAAATTAAGAGGTAAAATTATGCATTTGGACACGATACATCAAGCTGCTTTGCATCGAATTGCTTGATAAGTTGAATGATATTTTAAAAACTAATTGTCCTCGTGCGCAATAGCCCCTGTCACACGGTGCCAATCTCCTTTATGCCATTATCCAAATGCGCCCTTTAGATCTTTTTTCATTCTTTAATCCCACTACTTTTTGCGCCACTTCAGCTTTTTTGTCTATACCCTCTCACATTTTCCCACTTAAGCCAATTTGTCTTCATTCTTCTCTTCCGACTTTCCGGGCCCACTTCAAATTCAGTGAGGGGCCATAGTCAAGCTTAAAATCCTCATTTTTACGTGCTCAAAGCTACAGCTCTGTGCGAGCTTGACCGTTATGCTACATACTCAGAAAAATTGAATAATAAATTCCTAAATTCCTTGAATCCTACGGCTATGCATGCACGTGCAAATCACCGTGAGGAAGTACTCGGTACATACAAAAAAATAATAATAGAATAATTCGATAATTGAATAATGTGAATTTTATTGAACTATTAATAATATTGTTATAATAAAAAACAAACTTTTTATCAAATTAAGAGGGCAGGGCAATCTCCGTTTACGCCAATAGCAGTTGAATCCTATTAATTATTAAAAACTAAACTCCTCCCAAATACGCTTAGAGGTCCAGTTCATCTCCGTTTACGTCACTTAAGGGGTGATGAATTTTGATGTCCTTTGATCAAACCTCGGACGTCTGTGTAGTGTGGTAGCAGGTTTTTATTTTGTTAATACTTATGGGAATCGTGACTCTAACACTAAATTTGCGGGGATCAACCTGGATCCTGGGTGGGGGCCGAACTTTTACAGGGCAGACACTCTAAAACAGCAGCAACTCCTGTGGCGCACCCTGTAACTAGAGTGTCCCTCCTAGGTCAATGATAGCCGTCTGACAACCTTAAGGGGTTATACCTTCTTTAGGTATACTCGGGTGTCACGAACCCGTTTCCTGATATGATCCTTCTCTTCAGACTTTGGTAGTCACGAACTTATATATATATAATATTGTTCTATATATATATACATATATTCTCGAACCATGACGGAACTCTCGTAGGTCCGCAGATGTGGTTTTGGTTACGTTGTGGCGACTATGTTATCATTTTCCGTATTTAAGCAGGGTCTACGAATTCAACTTACGTGACCACAAAGCATATGTTATGTTTGGTGGTCAATCTTACTAACCCCTAGTGTTTAGCTCCCAAATACGCTTAGTTCTCAATTCATCTACCCACTGAAGGGATGAAAGGCTGAGTCAACTTTGCCCAGCCCGGGGATCAAACCTCGGACCTGTGTCGTGGGATGAATGGTATTTTACTCATTTTTTATATGTAATACTTATGTGAACTCTCTACTCTAAAACAGCAGCAATTCCTGGAGAAATTGATCCTCTTTAAACGGGTGCAATGGGGCCGTACTCCCTACAGAACTCAAAAGAGCTTATTACACCAGCAGAAGAAAGTAGGCCAATAGTTAATGAAGACTCTAGATTTTGACTTCAAATCTTTTTCCTTAAAAACTGATCAAGAGAGAACAGAGAAGTAATTTTTACCCACGAAAATAAGAGACATTTTTTTCGTGGGCTGTGGTTCAGATGAAATAGTCAGGTTTAATGCTTCCAAATTGCTTACATCTCCAAACTTTGAAAAGGAGCATGTTACTGCTAAAAAAGAAAGACGATAATTTAGAAGCATAGGCTCACTTGTTTCAAGATGCAATCTGCCCTGTACTAATATTCGTGCATTTAAGACGCATGCTCACCGAGCAGCCATCATCAACTTCTTCACTGATGTTGAACTTTTTTTTCAACCCTCGGTGGTAAACAGCCTTCCCTAAGGATTAGGTTTTGAGATGCTTACCACGAAACAGTTCACTCCGCAACAGTAAAACAAACAAAAAAAGAAGAAAAGAAATATAAAAAGAAAGAAAATAGTCATGAGTTATCATATAAAAATGTCCATACTTTAAATTATTAAAAGAAAACCCTGCAATAAGGTAGTATTCAGCTTGCCATTAATGTTAAAGTGAGAGAAAAAGGTTAAAACTAGCGGAAAAAGGTTTAAACAGATAACCAAAACTAAAATGAAGCCCTAAATTTGGTGATGTTAATTGGGTTCCAAGATAATATTGGGAACAGTTTCTTTTACATAATTAAACTTGGAGAGAGGGTGGGGGTCTCCAAGCATGGGTCCAGCCCCGGAAGTGATATGAAACAAACATTTGACTGTACAGATATTGGAATTTGTGTTATAATGTCCTAAAGAGCGTTACAGACAACATGAATAACATTTGCATTTAAAAGTAACGAGAGAGAGGAACGTAAATTGACAACAAAATGAAAACTTTGATATTAAAATTGCCTAACACAGGCATCGGGATTCTAGGTCTCCTAATTTTAATCCTGAATGGCATATGTTAGATATGCATTCAAGATAACTCGTTGCCCTTGTACACGAACCACTCCAGGTACAAATCAGCTATTCAGGTTTGATATGGTTTAGCATACGACTCCCTTATTTCTTCATTTAATTCGTTACACATTACATGCGACAAGGTATAATCTTAACAATACACACATGCAAAATAAGCTTAAACATTCCTTTACTGTTAATTCATTTTCAGTAAATTTTGTACTAGGAATATAACCATTTTGCTAGCAACCATATAACTCCAATCATAAAAACCAATATAAATCATCATCTGCTTTGATTTCGTTTTATACAGACTTCGAATGCCTGCAAACATATTTCTCTTACTGCGATTTACATTTTTTTTTTTATTTTTCTGTTTTTTGGCAAAAAAATATAAGAAATCCTTGGCATTTATGCTTAACCTTAGTAAACAATAAAATCATTTAAATCACACGAACAAGAATATATTTAGTGAATAAGTGTGATTCCAGTTTCATAGAATAATTATTTACCTCCTTTATACCTCCTCAGTTATTCTTCACGGTTTATCATGATACTGGTGTAACAAATTAATTATTGTTTAATCTCTGAAATGTGGCTGTACTGAAACCCCAAAGATGTAAATTAATCCTTTTCTTAAGACCCTCTTGAGTGTCACAAAATGAATATATTTTGGGGAATCTTTACGAGATGTCACTCTGGTAATGTAGAGAAGAGATGTAGTAAACCAATTAATGAAAATAGGCTTTTATGTTAACAATGTACGCCAGGAAATCACATAAAACCAGAGAAGCATCAGGAGAATGGTTGTGCTTTGTTACTCATAGTGGGTAGTGAAAAGCGGTTATAAGATAAATATTCTTAATCCGGAACAAGGTCAAGTAGCTTTAAAGACATAACTTATACACACGCTTTTGAATTGAGTTCATAGGCAACTTATTTAAAGGCAATATTTTTTAAAACTTTCTTTTGAGTTAACTTTTAATAAAATATTTATGATGACGTTATTTCTCTTTTGATAATTCTTATATGTTATTATTTCAACCTAAATCCCACCCTGGTTTCAGAAAATGTAAAAAAAAATTCATTCTGTATTTTAGGTATAGCTATATTTTATAAACACAGCATAAAATAAAATCTAATAATTTATTTTACCTTATTTTGTCAGTAATTGTACTTTGGCTTAAAGAACAACATAAAGGTAGCCTAGTGAAATTTGGAGAAGTCAAAATAATAACAATCATATTTTTGACAAATGTAAATTTCTTCGTGTCTCAAACTAAAGCTACAGATTTATCGTAGACAATCCAATTAAATCAAAACGTTTTGATTTAATAAACAAGCATAAAATTTATCAAAATGTGTTTCTTACCGTAATCTTTTTAGTTCAGAAGGTTATGATTGTGTACAATCTATTATACAAAACATATCTGAAGTGTACATCACAAGAAACTTCCTTGTAAGTCTATATTAAATTATACGATTTATATTGCCTTTCATTTAACGTTATTTCATTTGAAAGGGAGATACGATCCTCAAATTATTTAATAAAAAAAGACTTACACAATTATAACCCTATCTTGCACAGTGATATACATATGAATGAATTGAAGTTTTTTACCTTATTTCCGAAAAATTAATTTTCATTTATTTCACATTTATTATCATTTATTTTTCTTTGGTTTCATAATTCATCCTTTTTTACATCTCATTCTGAATTTCTTTACTATTTCGTAGTAATTAAGCTTTATATCTTGGAGAAAAACCTTATCAATGAATTCCATATATAATATTTATATTACTTCTACCTTACACAGTGATATACATATGAATGAATTGATGTTTTTTACCTTATATACGAAAAATTAATTTTCATTTATTTCACATTTATTAGCATTAATTTTCTTTGGTTTTTCAATTCATCCTTTTTTACATCTCATTCTGAATTTCTTTACTATTTGACAGTAATTATGCTTTATATCTTCGAGAAAAAACCTTATTCATGAATTCCATATGTAATATTTATATTACTTCTATCTTACACAATGATATACATATGAATGAATTGATGTTTTTTACCTTATATAAGAAAAATTAATTTTCATTTATTTCACATTTATTAGCATTTATTTTTCTTTGGTTTATCAATTCATCCTTTTTTACATCTCATTCTGAATTTCTTTACTATTTGGCAGTAATTAAGCTTTATAGTTTCGAGAAAAACCTTATTCATTAGTTGAATATATAATATTTATATTACTTCTACCTTACACAGTGATATACATATGAATGAATTGAAGTGTTTTACCTTATATACGAAAATATTAATTTTACATTTATTTCACATTTATTAGCATTAATTTCTTTGGTTTATCAATTCATCCTTTTATACATCTCATTCTAAATTTCTTTACTATTTTGGCAGTATTAAGCTTTATATTTCGAGAAAAATTATATATGAATTTATATATATATATATATATATATATATATATATATATATATATATATATATATATATATATATATATATATATAATATACATATACATATATACACATATATATATACATATATATATATATATATACATACATATATATATATATACATATATATATATATATATATATATATATATATATATATATATATATATATATATATATATATATATATATATATATATATATATATATATATATATCTGCTTATATTTTTTAAATTTTAAACCAAGAATTCTTTTTCTTGGTTAAATAGGTATTTAGTTTACATATCAATATTTTTCATACATTTTTCAACAGTACATTTCATAAATTTAGAAGTAATAATATAAATTTTATAAAAGCAGTAAAAAACGTTACCAGCAATTAAAAATTCAAAACGAATTAAAAACCATCAAAAGGAAATTAAAAAATTCAAAATGAATTTTTAAAAATATTTTAACACACTGTCTTGACCCAAATATGTGTATGAAAAAATAAAGTTGCAACAAAAATAATTGTGAAGTTTAGGGTTATAATATTACCTTTTTAAATCTTTCATAAGGAAAAAAAGAATGAATGATTCAAATTACAATTTTCGAAATTGATATTCTAAAAGAAAATCACATCGTCGTGTACCTAAATAAATACTCTTCATACTAATTCAATCTTTTTAATTTATACATTCATGTGGTAATACAATTTCCTGTGATGTAAAATAGGCTTTCTAGTAGATTCTTAATGTCATTCTAAATGTAAGATTGTATCTTTATCGTAATTGCTTAAGAAACTTTTTTTGAAAACTTTCATTTAAATAAATACTCTAAGATTTAAAAAAATTATAATTATTGCTTGAAGTCATAGGAGGAATAATGCCTTGTTCATATTTTAACTGCTTTCCCTAGCCTCTAAATGAGCTTCGTACTAAATAATGTTCAAGAATTATTTCTTTTCCTTCTTAATAACACTCATTTTCATTATCTCAATACTATGTAATCATTATTTACAATCCTATTGGGAATAATTATAAATTTTATCCTCTAGAAAGTTATGTTATTCTATGTGAATAAAAAATAAATTACTTTCATTAGTGTTTATGATTTCAAACCTATTCTTTTCTCCTATAAATAATGCTGCTTTAGTACAAAGATATCTTTTTGTCTAATAGCATTTTTTATTTGGCGGAGAACTTTGGGGAGAAAATTTGACAGCTGTTACAAATTCGAAATACTAAATTCTTTTTTAAACAGCAGGGTTATCGGGATTATAGATCTTCTTATTGTGCAAGCTTTTGTAATACTTAGCTGCAGTTCTAATGATTTAGATAATAAAAATAAAAACTGAAAATGTTTTTCTTTTTTAAGATTAAATTAAACATAATTTTATAAACGATATTACTTAAAGTTTTAAAGCGAAATAATATCTTTTTACTCTATGATAAAGCGAATCCGGTTTCTTAGAAGAAAAAGTGACAAAATGTATAGCTGGTGACAAGAACCAAATATTTGACAAACAAGTGACTTCCTACACAGATCTGATGAATCAAATTCCAAGGTACTTTTGCTTAACATGGCTGTAATGTTTAGGGTACTGGCCTTCGGAACCGGAGTTCGTGTGTTCTAATCCCACTATGGCATGGATGTTCGTAGCCGTTCGGAATCAACTTTAAGCAGTAGGTACTGGTCTCATTAGTCCTCGTGTTGCAAAAAGTATACCGTAGCACAACAAACCAAAACCAAGGTACTTTCAGTGTTTTTCTAAAAATGACTCCATTTTAAACAAAGCCAATACCGATTGTTATCAATCAAATTAAGTCACTGGGGGAGGGAGGTAACGGCTACAACAAGGTGACTGAGATGCCTGAATTACTGATGGGCTCATAACTCATTATAACAAGGATTGTATTTTATTCTTTATATTCTATACGGAAAAAGTGTTTTGTGCAAGCAACACTGATAAGAGATCTAGTTATACTGCATAATTTAAGTTGCAAGCAGTATAAGAGGTAAAAGGATAGTGGTTTCAGTCTTAAATTCGGCTTTTAAGCTTAATACACTGAAGAGCCAAAAAAACTGGTATGCCTCCCTAATATCGTGCAAGACCCCCGTTACCAACCAGAAGTGCCACAACACGACGATGCCTGGACTCGACTAATTTCTGAAGTAGTGCTAGAGGTAATTCACACCATGAATCCTGCAGGGCTGTCCATAAATGCCTTACAATACGAAGAGGTGGAGGATTATTCTGAACAGAACGTTGCAAGGCATCTGAGATATGCACAATAATGTTCGTGCTGAGGATTTTGCTGGGCAGCAGAAATGTTTAAAGTCAGGAGAGATTTCCTGAAGCCTCTCTGTAGCAATCCTGGACTTCTAGGGTGTCGAATTGCCCTTCTAGAAATCTCCAAGTCCATCGTAATGAGAAATGGATATGAATGGGTGCAGGTGATCAGACTGGATAATTGCGTGTCACCTGTCAGAGTCGTATCTAGACCATCACAGAGCCTCCAACAGTCCCCTGTTGACATGCAGGGTTCATGGATTCATAGGGTTGTCTCCATACCCGTACACGTCCATCCACTCGATACAATAGGAAATGAGATTCGTCAGACCAGGTAACGTGTTTCCACTCATCAACAGTGCAATATATTGGTATTGACGGGCCCAGGTGATGCATAAAGCTTGGTCTTGTGCAGTCATCAAGGGTACAAGCCTGAGCCTTGGGCTCCGAGAGCCCTTATCGATGGTGTTTCGCTGAATTGTTAGCACGCTGACACCTGTAAGCATCGAAATTTGCAGCAATTTGCAGAAGGGTTGCACATTTGCTCACTTTTAATGATTCTACCCAGTCGTCGTCGGTCCTGTTCTTGCAAGATCCTTTTCACTCAGCAACGACGTCGGAGATTTGATGTTTTACCTCATTTCCGATATTTCAGTACACTAGTAAAATGGTAGTACGGGAAAATTCAAATGTCATCTCTACCTTGAAGACGCTATACCCCATCTCTCGTGCACTAACTATAACACCACATCCAAACTCATTTAAATCTTGATTACCTGCTATTAATCAGCAGTAACGGATCTAACAACTGTGCTCACACAGAAGCTCACAGAAGGATGAGGTTTACAGGGTTTCCTGGGCCAAGCCCTCTAACCCCGAAAAACTATCAACAGGCAAAATTGAACTAGCGGTGGTGAGAACTAATCATGAAGGGAGAAATAAGTTAATTAAGTTGGGAAAAGAATTCCATAAAAACTAAACTCCGTTCACTGGGGTCTTTAATATTTTTAAGTTTGTAAAGGAAATTCTTTAGATTAGTTAACAATGAATTAAAATCAGAAAATCCAAGTGCTTTAGTAATTTCGGTAATTAATTTACCTATTTCAATGAGGTCTTTAATTGGAGAGTTTAGAGTCTGAGAGAAATTTTTGCTAGGGATGGAGGGTTGTTCCTTAACAGAAGTGGTTTGAAGGGAGTCAGCATAAGACTTGACATTCTTAACATGACTAATTTGGTGATTTTATATTTTCTAATTCATGAGAGGGATTATCGTTTTTATTATAGTTTGGAAGTTTTGGGAAATTAATGCATCCCCTATAGCTTGCCGATGTTTTCCACTGCAGTTGCAGCACTTAATAAATTCAGGGTTTTCAGTTTTTACATTGTTGTGAGGACACTCATTAGTAAGGTGACTTTCAGCACATTTGACGCAGCGAGGCGCCATCCAACAATTTGCACTATTAGGAAAAAGTTTTGACAACGATGACACTGGGGTATAGGCGATCTATATTTTTCTACTTTTATTCGAAAATACTTAACATTTTTTAATTCCAAGATCTTAGCGCTAAAAGCATTAGGTGCAAGTTGTACTTGATATATAGGTAAAAGCCTTTTATCTTTTCTGCTATTAAATTGTACTACTTTTAGAACTTCGTATTTTAGGTTGATTAGTTCATCAAAAATCTCTTCAATGGGGAAGTCGTTTGGAAGTCCTTTGATGACTGCTTTAAACGGTTTACAAAATTATGAGCATAGAGAATGCCTCAATATTATTTTTATATAATCAATTAATTTATCCCTAGAAGGAATATCTTTTGGAAAAATTCTAAGATACTTATTAGTAAGCTGAACTTCAAATTTTATATTTTCATCATATTTATTAACATCTTTAATTAGGGAGAAGGTAACTTTCCGGCTTTTTAATATTAATCGGTTTAATCTTATTTTTATGGTCCAAGGACTCATCATTAGTTTTAGGGGGTCATTTTCTAAGATTTTTTCCTCAGTATTAATACTATCAGGGTTGGTTAAGTTACTATCTATTTCCATAGTGATAACACTATTTCCTCTTGCACAGGGAGTGCAGCTTTCTTATTACTAGCTTTCCGCTTTTTACGAGTTTTGGTAGGGGTAATAACTTTCTCACCACGTGGTTCGCTAAAACAATCTACCTGCTTACCTATGTGGTTGCTGGCAGCTTCTCCGAAAATATCAGTTGCATTGTGCATGGCGTCCTTTTCTTCTTTACTCAGCGCCTGAGAGACAGAAACGATGCATCGAAAAAACATCCAGGGTGCACTTCCAAAACGATATTTTACATAGTCTAGTACTTCTTCAGAAAGGAAATATTCGTATAATTGCTTGTATTTCATATGCAGAGCTTTGATGGTTAACTCCGTACCTTCAGCCTTAAACTCAAGCGACTTCGCCGTTTCAACAATCTCCTCATCATAGTTTTCATGGTGCGCCATCGCACCGAGATCCGTAGGGGGGTTTATCAGGCAAGAGCTCATACGCAGACGTCTTCACCTCACGGGAGCTGGCATGCGTGTGAAAAAGTAGTGATAACTACGACGCCGCATTCTGATTGGTTTTTTAACTCTACTTGCAAACACATACATATACAAGTTATTTTGTTTTTATTTGGGGAGGGGGAGGTTTTTAGTGTAATTTATCTTACTAATAGTGTTGTATAAAAAAAGATAATGAGGAAAGTTTAGGTGGTTCAATACTTCTACAAAGTATTGTTTGATCAAAACATTTACCATTTCATATTTTTCCATAAACCGGCATTTCTTTCATGGTTAAAAAGAATGGAATAACACACGCAGGATATTTCATACCCAGGATTGTTTGTCTGAACTTTCTAGCATAAAATCCATAGACTTTCTGTGAAAAGGTGAATAAGGTAGCAAAATATATGTATAAGCATATATGTAACATTTTCTACAAATAATTGCCATGTGTTCCACACATATGTTTTTATCATAATATTTACACACATATTTAGTTAGCATATGCTTTCATTTCTACTTCTATATAACCTTTGTCATTTCTCAGAAAAATCATTTTTCAGTTGAGTCAATGGAATTGTTAGTTGCATTAATTCCATTTTACTAAATTCTTTATCATTTCAGGAAAAAATAGTAGATTCCAAGCTTTCGGTGGAGAAGTAAAGCTTTCAGATATTTATTTTCTTATTTCCTGGAATATTCTTAGCGATAATTTTGACGGGAACCTTCACATTAGATCTCAATTTCTCTTTCTTCCAATTTGCAATATTGTTTTTTCCTAAGAATTAATCAATTTTCTTTGAATAATAATCATATTCAACTTCTTCATTCGATTCCATTTCATTTGAGGAATCAGGATTGATGTTACATTCCGCATCTTCTGGTTCTTCTTTACCTTTATTTAAAATTTCTTCATCCGAAAAAAAATTATACAATAAATTTCTTAAATACATTATTTCACCATCATAACTACATTAACGCTCCATAACGACAAAAATATTCATAAACGCTGTTTTCTTACCCCATAGTGTAACACAATAACACGCTCAGTATATGTCTCCTGCCGCTCTTCCTAAATACCTATTCACGAAAAATTCTTTAACTGACCTTTCACCTCCAAGGTTATGACCTTAAAGTCAGTTAGACGGGGTAAAACCACTTTAAAAAAAAGAGGGTGAAAGGAATAATAAATTAATAGACGGGTATATCATACCCTGCTTGCAGCATTCCCACTTTAAATAACTGTCCTTATTTTACAATGATCATATCTAAAGATGTCTCCACTCTTATCACAGTCTACGCACTTGTTATCGGTTGTTTTAGATCATTGGATGGGATGCTGCTACAATCATAGAACAATGGGCTGAAATTGAAGACTTTGCACACAACATCTCTTTTTTAGGGGTGACATGGGTGAATTTTTATTATCTTCATTACTCTTCGTGTTATACAAATAAAATATTTATTGACGACATGCGAGAATGATGGGTAATCAATCCACCTTCACTGAGGAATTTAAGTTGCAAGCATTTCAGTATGCAAAAAGGAATGGGACCTGTGAGGCAAATGAGATAATTCTGAGTTCATAATTAATAATTAGTATAAAATCACAGTTATATAAAAGATGTACAATAAAAATGAAATATGGATGCAGCAATGCTTCTATTGAGTACGATTTTTTCTTTTTATTTTCTCACTTGAATTCTTGCCTTTTTTTCTTATATATGTAATGAGATTGTATGATTACAAGTAGTGGTAAAAGTTATTTTGTGTATAACATGAATCTTAATATTTTGTACTAATTTCTAGAAACGACAGTGCGCATTATGCACGAATATGTACGTTATACTGGAGGTAGCTTGTGTCGTACAAAGTTTTTTGCTCAAATCAGTTATATACATATAGGCTAAAAATCAGAATTGTTACAAGCATTGATTTTATAAAATTAATAGTAATTTTTAGTCATAGCATATAAAGTACTTTTCTCAATATTGGCATCTTTCTTGAAATTCTAAACAAACTGAAAGATGTTTTATAAAATAAATGAGTTGGAAAGAAGCCTAAATCTTTCTATTAGGTAACTACTGAATATTCATTACATTTGTAGGAGTAAATGTAATGTGGTTCTTACATAGATTATTTTTACGCTTATTAAATAACAAAATACTTTTTATCCACTTTATTTAAAATTTTAATGGGATTTACTTGTTACCCCTCCAATTCTTTAATAGTTCTCGTGTTTTATTTTGCTATAATGAGGATTACCGTTGTGTAGCGTTAGATTGAAAATATAGCAATAATGAAAAAAAAATTAGAGGTCGACAACTAGATGTTATAACAATCCTAAATACAGCTATGAATAACATCTGTGGTATTTAAACTCACAGACTCAGCTACTCAAGGCAGGGTCTTGCATGTAATATATCAAAATTATTACCCCTAAAATATATATCTAAAATTCTCCTTTTGCCCCATCTCCTTCTTTAACATCTGATTTCCCAGCCGTAAATTGTCAGACTTAAAGTAGTGTTTTCCAACTTAAATTATTTTTACCCATCTCTCAAAACTAACGTTAGAATAAATGCTAACTTAAAAAGTTAATTTATAAAAGTTAATTTATGAATCTCAAAAAACATTGAGTAATTTATAGGTCTCTTTGGAAAAAATTCTTTCGATCACTCACTCGTGAGTGCGCGCGAATATTGAATATTGAAATATGTGTTTTTCTCGGTCATTCGGTGCAAACCTCTTCCTTTGTAAAGATGGTCATTTTTAGCCTCAATAAATTTAAAGTTACACAACTATGGATTTCGCTTTCTTTAATAGGGCCACGACTAAACTATGATTAATTTCCCAGTATGCTCAGGCAATCCAAATAATAGACGCTAATTTCATGTTTAATTTGGGGGGAAAATTCGCTGGTCACATGCATATTCGGCTATTTTGAGATCATTAAGTTAGAAAAAACATTCTTATTCAAGTTTATCTAAAACATCACAAATATATTTTCATTAAATATATTATAGCAAAATAAAAACTTAAATATTTAGTACCTTAGTTTACTACAGATTTACACCCATTTATTGCGTCATTTAAACCTGTCCTTTAATATTTGTTGTCTTATTAAGAAAGCATAGCAGCTCTCAAGTTCAAATGTCTTTATTACAATAGTTTATTTTCGATTCAATATGGAATAAAATGTTCTACTCTTTTTAAAATAAGTTTTTCCTGGATTATTAATAAGGTTCTATGTTTATAAAATTTATTTAATATTGTATACATTTTTTAAATTCAACATTTAAAGTGAAACTGATCCGTTTATTTAGTGTATAAATAAAAGGATTAGTTTATACATTAAATGACGTCTTAAATTTGTGAATCATAATCTAGTTTTTATGGTAAATAACAGCTAATTATCACTCTTATTCTGTGAATCTCAGCTATCATAATATTTGTTTTTCCTAACGCAGCAGACAATACATACATATATATCTTTATACCAACACAAAGATGCGAAGCTGCTATGAACTTATCACTACCCGATAAGCAAGTGTAGCTTAAAGTAAGCTACGGACGCGAGTAGCATTGCCCCCCAGGCTTGTCCTGCCACCTCCAGAGGTATCATTTGAGAACTTGGAGGATATTGTGACCACGAACATATTTTACGTGCTCCAGTAACCTTTAACGAACACGGCCAATCTTAGGTCAGATCGAGCCCTAAATCTGCAATATTTCAGTTATGAGATCACTCCCTTTTGCCAACTGAGCTACCGCTGCTCAATCCTATTAGTAGGAGAAATATATTTTGATTTACAGCAGGATAAAGATTAGTTTTGCTTTATTTTACAATTTATTATCAGCTTTTAGAAATCTTTAATTTTTAATATTTAAATGCCTGATAACTTTAAAGTTTAGGTTTTCCAAATTAAGCAGATATTTTATTTCAATCTAATATGATATATTAGTTTAAAAAAAAAGATTTCACAAATTATCTAGCAGGTAAAATAATTCTCTTTTATTCATTTCCTGCATATTTCTTACGCTATTTTACGAGAATCTGCTGCTTAAAATGAAAAAACCAGTGTTTTGAATCCTACAATGTTTTTAAAAAATTTATATTAAAAAAATTTTTGTTTCATACTGAATGAAAAAACGCTGTTATAATGCATACTTTAGATTTCTAAAAGCAATATGTTCCCATAATATTATTAAATCATAGATAAATTTACTTTACCTCTAAATCATGTTCAGTGGTATTTCATATCATTTTATACCATTGAAAGATGTTAGGAAAATAGTCAAAAACCTTTCGATGAATTGGGCTGTTCTCTTTACATGAAAATGTTATTTAGTATATATAAGCATTAATAAAATAAAACATTTTTCTTCAAAATTTAATTTCTCTGTGAAGCAGCTATCCTGAAATACCCTTCATGATGTTTCAGTGCCAATCTTCGCATCCAGATGACATTTATAATCGTCCAAGTATTAACATAATGCCATTGGGTACTGGTCCAGTAGCCCCGCCTTGATGTCCTGCATTCCAAAACTAGGGCATGACGTAAATATCACAGATCGTGCTCTGCCAGATTTAGTTCAAGAATAATAACAGACAAATAAAATAAAACCCAAACATGAATAAATAGCTTTCATTTCCGGAAGATGTGAAGGAACGAAAATAAAATCTAAAAGAATCAAGAAAGAGGAGGCACAATTTTCATATGTATGAAACTTTTCTTTTCCCGGCAATTCAATACCCACTGGAGAGTGTCCAACGCTCTTTTAAAGGTCTTTTCACAGAAAGGCATCGTGAAATGTGACTAAGTGTAATAATATATCACATATATTATTGCTAAGCTTATTGCATTTTTATATGCCGTTCATGCAGAGAATATTGATCTTCTCTGAGATTATTTTCTCTACACCACAGAATCTTGTACGGTAATGTGAGAAAGACAGGTGTTGGGCTAGTAAAAGAAATATTTTCTGACTTAACGGATGAAAGAAAAATTGTTTTGGGTATCTGTATTCGAAAGCAATAACTTTTACATTGATTAATATACGGTGTGGTCACCACATGATTTCTTAGTACATCTATTAAATCATACCCATTTGATTTTAGTTTGATTTTTTGTATATTCGATTAAAATTACAAAATAAATTTCGATCCTCAAGGTAAGGAAGTTACCTGAGTTGAAAACAAGTCCTGCCATCTGGCATAGACAAGCAGCTTTAATATTTGTTGTTGGGGTATATATATGTTATATATTTTTATGTCTTAAAAACTATTAATTACACATTACTTTAAAGGTTCAGAAATAGTTTCGTTTGTCAACGTGTGTTATCTGATAACAGATCAACCACTCTCATATAAGGAATATATGTCACATAATTTTCACTTATATTGAGATTTTTTATTACATAAATATTTTGTTATAAATATATTTTTTCGTAATTACAAGGCTTTCTTTGTTTATTCCGTACCGGGTAGTAATAGAACAATAATATTTCAAAATTATTTTTTAAATATATTAGAATTTTATTTTATTTCAAAGAATAATAAAACCATTTTCCTAACTATTAAAAAGCTTTGTTTGTTGTAGACCGGCATCTTTCTTGTCTGTAGTATTTTAAACTATTTTGGAATATAAAGAGCGGAATGCAACCGCTCTATATATAACGCATCCGAAAATTCTGTTACCTGTAAAACATTTGATGGGTATTTTCCTATCATACATTTCAATTTATGAGGCTGTTAGTTCATTTTACCTTTTACTAGAAATAATTTTTAAAAAGCAGAATATCTTCACTTCATGAGCATTAATCAAATAGATCACTTATTTTTCATACTTTAATTCCTCTGAGACACTTCTTTTCTGAAACGCAGTTCAGTATGTTTCAGTGTCATTCTCCTCATCCAGGCGACATTTATAATCGTCGAAGAATTAATATAAAGCCATTGGTTACTGGTCCAGTAGCCCCGCCTTGATGTCCTGCATTCCAAAACTAGGGCATGACGTAAATATCACAGATCGTGCTCTGCCAGATTTAGTTCAAGAATAATAACAGACGAATAAAATGCATAAACATGAATAAATAGCTTTCATTTCTGAAAGATGTGGAGAGAAGAAAAGAAAATCTAAAAGAATCAAGAAAGAGAAGGAACAATTTTCATATGTATGAAACTTTTCTTTCCCCGGCAATTCAATACTCACTGGAGAATGTCCAAGGCTCTTTTGAAGGTCTTTTCACAAAAATGCAACGTGAAATGTGTCTAAGTGTAATAATATATCACATATATTATTGCTAAGCTTATTGCATTTTTATATGCCGTTCATGCAGAGAATATCTATCTTCTCTGAGATTATTTTCTCTACACCACAGATTCTTCTACGGTAATGTGAGAAAGACAGGTGTTGGGCGAGTAAAAGAAATATTTTCTGACTTAACGGATGAAAGAAAAATTGTATTCGGTATCTGTATTCGAAAGCAATAAGTTTTACATTGATTAATATACGGTGTAGTCACCACATGATATCTTTGTATATCTATTAAATTAAACCCATTTTATTTTTGCTTGATTTTTGGTATGTTCGATTAAAATTACAAAGCTAATTTCGTTTCTCGAGGTAAGAAGTTGAGCACAAGTACTGCCATCTGGCGTAGACAAGCAAGTTTAATATTTATTGTTGGGAGATATTTTAATTATATATTTTTAAGTCAGTAGAATTATCAACTACACGTTCTCCTAATGACTCAAATATAGTTTCGTTTGTCAAAGTGTGTTATCTGACAACAGATCAAATATTATCATCTAACAAAGATATGTCATATAATTTTCATTTATATTTTTTCCTTACATAAATATTATGTTTTAAATAGATTTTTTCGTGATTACAAGGCTTCCTTTATTCCTTACCGGGTAGTAATAAAACAATAATATTTCAAAACTATTCTCTAAAAATATTAGAATTTTATGTTATTTCAAAGAACATAAAAAACTCTGTTCCAACGGTTAAAAGCTTTGTTTCATGTAGACTGGCATCTTTATTTTCTGTAATATTTTAATCTATTTCGGAATATAAAGAGCGGAATGCAACCGTTCTCTATATAATGCATCCAAAAATGCAGTTACCTGCAAAACACATTCGATGGGTATTTTCGTCATCATACATTTCAATTTATGCGGCTGTTAGTTCATTTTGTCTTTTATTGGAAATAAATTTAAAAAAGGATATTATCCTCACTTCATGAGCATTAATCAAATAAACCACTTATTTTTCATAATTTAATACCTCTGAGACGCTTCTTTCTTAAAATGCAGTTCAGTATGTTTCAGTGTCATTCTCCGCATCCAGGCGACATTTATAATCGTCGAAGAATTAACATAAAGCCATTGGCTACTGGTCCAGTAGCCCCGCCTTGATGTCCTGCATTCCAAAACTAGGGCATGACGTAAATATCACAGATCGTGCTCTGCCAGATTTAGTTCAAGAATAATAACAGAAGAATAAAAAAACATAAACATGAATAAATAGCTTTCATTTCTGAAAGATGTGTAGGAACGAAAAGGAAATCTAAAAGAATGTAGATAGAGGAGGCATAATTTTCATATGTATGAAACTTTTCTTTCCCCGGCAATTCAATACTCACTGGAGAATGTCCAACGCTCTTTTAAAGGTCTTTTCACAAAAATGCAACGTGAAGTGTGTCTAAGTGTAATATATCACATATATTATTGCTAAGCTTATTGCTTTTTTATATGCCGTTCATACAGAGAATATATAACTTCTTGGATCTTACTGTCTCTACACCACAAAATCTTATAGGTTAATGAGAGACAGACAGGTGTTGATAACCAATAAACCTTTAGTGACTTAAGGGTACATAGTATAATTCGACACTTAAAATTTTGTTTATAACAAACTTTTTTTATTCAACAGATAATTGAAAGTTTTGCTTCTTTTCGAATGAACTTTATCCATACTCTTTAATAACATTTTAAGCTTTAAAGCAATTATTTGTGTTATTTCAAGTAGTATTTTTATTATAATATAATAAACATACACCAAATGAAATAAGAATTTTCTTTTACTTACTCTTAAGATACCTTTTGAAAAATGTGTAATAGTAACTAATTTTTTTACATCAAATTGATGTAAAATTTATGTTTTTTTCTGTAAGCCCAAATTTTAAAAGTATTTGTCAGTTTAAAATTAAAAAAATAAATAAATAAATTGATATATTCGTAAATTAGCTTTTACGCTAGATTTAATAAGCCAATTTGACTCTAATTAAAAATTTGATCACTATATGTATAAAACTTTAATATCACTTTTCAAAAACATACGTTGGTTTTTAGTTAAGTAATAAAATATATGTAAACTTTCATTCCTCTTCCCCGCAGACCCCTTCGTTTCGCATTATCAAATGTGGTAAACCTATTTTCACGGTTGTGAGCCAATTTGACTCATAGAATGTATATGAAAATAAATAAATATTGTAATAAGTATAGTATAAAGTAAATATAAAGTATAAATTATATAAAGTATAGTATAAAATAAATATAGAGAAAAAGTTGAGAACACTTCCATTCTAACTACAGAAATTCACGCTACTGACGCACGGAAGAATTGTCAAGTTCAACAATCATGCAAAAGAAACAGATGTAGAAACCATTGTGCTAAATGTAATAGAAATGTTTGCTGAAAATGTGTTTCAAAAACAGATCTTATATGTAAAAAATATTTTCCATGAATTTTTTTATAATAAACATTTTATTTAAATTAATGTGGAACTATTTTCTTCTCAAAAAACTTTAATTTTCTTGTATGAGTCAAATTGTAACACTTCAGTAAAAATAGGTATATGACCAACATCCGTAAATCTAGTGTTTATCATGCTGTAGCATGATTTATATATAATTAATATAATTGAAATTCACTGAATAAAATGACATTTAGCTTTTATTTACTACTAAAAATAACTTTTACTTACGAATTATCAGGTAATTTCGCTGATAACTGGATTTCTATATTTTTCACTTCATGGTATGTAAAAAAAATCCATTGTTTCATGTAACGAACCTAAATAATTTTAATAAAGTTAAAAGTTTCTTAAGGATCTAGAAAAATATTGGTTCTAAATAGAGTAGAACACTTTATTTTGTATTGAACTGATATTAATCAATTATAATGAAGACAGTTTAACTCTAAAGGTACTATACTCCTCCCTTGGTAATACTGATGATGTGACAAATATCATGGAATACGTTTAAATGACAGGAAAACTGGGTGAGCATTTTTGGTAAGTTAAGGACTAAATAATTCATTTTTGATTTTAAAATAAAAATTTAGATTGAAGAGATTTTCTTTTTTAGATTTAAAATATATTTATAAAAATATACTCGATTATAAAGATTATAACGAAATATAACGATTCTTAACCCTAACAGTTGAACAATATACAATTTTAAATTTGGATGAAAGGATTTTTATTTTGTTTTACATTTGATGTATAATTTTTACATTTTTTAAGATATGTATTGCTTTATGTAATAAATCTAAATAATTTTTATAAAAAAATTTTTATTTTATATCGAGTCAAAAAAAGTTTTAATGAAGACTTTTTAGCTCCAAAGATACTATTTCCCTTATACTTGTGAACAAATTATTGTTATTTTTTTCTCTGCACCATTGATGTAAGAAAGACATATATGTGTTGGGAGCTTAAAACCATATCCTGATGTAACGAATGAAAAACTAATTGTGTATTTGCAAATATAAGTTTTAAATTGATTGCGTAAATAAAAATTCTGATGTGATGACGTACATGATTTCTTTGTACACCTATTAAATTTATACACTTTAATCATGCAAGAGAAAAATATACATACGTACCTACGCATGACGTGGGACGAAACTAGTCAAAAGACATCCAGCGGTTGTCAAAAAATGGTTATTTAAACTTTGAAAGTTAGTTACCTTGTAAGTACGTACAGACATAAAACAAAATGTAATTAAAAATGAATTCATGCATGATCAGAACAAGTATTTACGCTGAAATCTGAACACTGAAATTTTTCGCAATTATAATACTTTAGTTTTGTACAAAGAAATAAACATTTCAAATACATTTAATACAAGACAAATTGGCGGATACTTCCTTAAAAAATTAATTTTTTTCGGATAAGGGGTGTGATACTTGTGTGCATGTGTTTCCAGGCACTTGGTTACATGAATATGAAAATTCAGAACACTTCAGCAACTTCTATGAAGAGAAAGGTAAAATATTTCACCAGGGTATAAAAGTTTTTGAAGACTGGTACAGTCGTCTGACAACGAAAATTCAGAACACTTTCTTGTAAACTTTTGTAACTTATACGAAGAGGAAGGTAAAAGATTCCACCAGGGCATAAAAATTATTGAAGGCTGGTACAGTCGCCTAACCATGATTATGAGACAATAGTGCCAAACACTTTTACTGTAGGGAACATGTACCATATCCCCCAAAGAACCCATATCTTTATTGAAAAATTCGGTATAGAAAATGAATTATCTTTTGTTACTTTTTCTTACGTAGTAATAAGGTAGAATTGTTATCACGAATTTTGTCAGTTTTCAGATTTCTACCGAAATACCTATTCTGACTGTACCTTAATTCATCTTGACTGCTTGAAGCTTTACGTCTGAGTGTATACACAAGGAAAGTTCAATTTTGAAATTTTAAATATCCATTTTGACCATCTCTGAATTCATTTTGACTAGTTCCATCATTATGTCTGTATCTATCTACACTTGTATGTATCTTGCAACACTAAAAATCTGTCAGGTCTAGAATGTCGAAATTTTGTATTTATGGCAGTTGTAACATCAATTGTGCAGCTCCTCGTTTGGAGTGAAATCTTCACTCTATACAAAAAAATTCAACATAATGGCAATTGATACTACCAGGCACAACTGAAAAACATTTAATCTTACTACTCCTTGAAACAATAGCCCCTAGGGGGCCAGGATCTACTGTGTCAATCTCCGTTTCCGAGACAAAGGGCCCTGGAGTGCGAAGCATATGTTCGCGGAACCCCCAGCGTTTAGTTCTCAAGAACTTTTCATCCTCAGCTTGTCTGCCCACTGAAGGGATGAAAGGCTGAGTCAACCTTGCCCAGTCCGGGGATCGAACCTCGGACCTGTGTTGTGGGAGCACGAAGCTCTACCAAAACGCCACTGGGCTTTACATTTAGTCTTAGTATCTTGAAATTTTGTATTGTAACATCTAGTCCTGCAACTCCATTTTAACCCACTCTATGTATAATGAAAAAACTAACAAATATCAATGCTGCCGATCTCCGCCAACTGGTTGACATAGGAGCTACACATTGCTGAATTAATATTGTATAAGTTTTCATGTTTTTAAATATTGATATTTAGCAAATGTGTATCAGTACACTTTATTAAAGAATTGGAGGATCGTATCTCATTTTCAAAAAACATAAAATAAACTGCAGCAACAAAATGTATACTATTCATGAGTACAAATGGAAGTAGTTTTGTGTCAACATCAGATTTTTGCCTATGTTATACTCTTAAAAATGCTACATGATTATGCGATTTTAAAGATTTTGTTTGGAAGAACATTAAAAAGAACAAATGCTTTATTACTTAAATCAAAAGATTTATAAATGTACAACTACAATTACAAAATATTTTATTAAAACTCATTTTTATTGTTTCACCAGAAAAAATCCCAATTTCAAATTTCCTTATAAAAATAGTCACAGAAGATTTATGCTTTCTATAATGCAACAACTTTTAAATGTCATTAGTTTCAAAGTATTTCTTATGTAGTGTCGTACCAGGAATTATTTCTCTTATTTCTAAAAGGAGGAATTTGAATACTATTCCGCCTTTGAAATCTTTTAATGGCTTGGAAAGAGGCCAATAGGTTGAAGCATTTGATTGCATTCAGCAGAAAAAAACATTTAACTTTCTTTATTAAAGTTTACGTCTCCCAGTTTTACAGAGAATTACTTTTTTTCAATATAGTTGACCTAAACAAACTATTTTATAGATTAATTGTCTGCTTTTGGATTATTTTTTTCTGCGTTCTTTGAGAAGAGAAGACTTAATCAAGTCTACAGAAAATATCTAAATGGTATTTTTAATTAAGTATATGAGTTAAGTTTATTTCTACCAATAAATTAAGTTTCGAGAAAAATCTTTGTAAATAAAAGCAAATCACAATATTTCAGAAGTAAATTTAATCAAAAAATAATATTAAATTATCAAGAAAATGCATAATATAGTCAGAAAATAATTAATATGTAACGAAATATTACAAGTTCTTCAACCATTTTCGATTGATTTGTTAGAGTTATATCTATGTTTTACTACATTAAGACTAATGAACCAAAACCTACATTTTAAAAATGTTCCAAACATCCCTGCCGTCAGTGGGATTTCTATCTTCAAAACTCTATGAGCAAAAGCAGCACTCTATGTATTTTTTATCCATCCTAACAGGTATTTTTGGAATTTTTAAAGATACTGAAGAGTTGGGTTTTACGCTATACAAGGGTTGGAACTTTACGAGTGGCAACACTGCTGTAAAAATACTGCGCAACAAAACCAAAGATATAGCGTATGCCACGCTTGAGCTACATACTTACCTTATCTCTCAGCAAAAAGAAGCGTCTTTCCTACGTCATGTGCATGCGGAGTGACGCCGCGAAGACCAATCCTTGTACTAGCTTGCACTCTAAAGTGTTGTCAGGATGTTTTCAAAACAAGAACAATGAAGTTGGATAAAAATTCAATATGCAAGAGGTCGAACATCCCTACCGGCAGCGGGATTTCTACCTTCAAAACTCTAGTGAAGAAAGAGCGTACGTATTTTTTTATCATTAACAAATATTTTTGAATTTTTTAAAGAAATGAAGAGTCTTTACGTTATACAAGTGTTGGAACTTTAATAATGGCAGCACTGCATAAATACTACGCAACGAAACTAAATAATTCGCAATCACACGTGAGCTGGATACCTACCTTACCTCTCAGCAAGTCCCTATGTCAAACAAATGCGGAGTGACGCGAAGAACTGATCCTAGTATTGCTTGCACTCTAAAGTGTTGACAGGATGTTTCAAAACAAGAACAACGAAGTTGGATAAAAATTCAATGTGCGAGAGGTCGTACAACAAGACAATGTCATCTAGGGTTTTATCCATTAAATATCAGGTCTAATCCGACATTGTCTTACTTCCTATGATGAAGAAAAGTCGAACGCAGAATTTTTTCAAAAGCGATTCATAATTTCAAGGAGGTTTTCATAATTCTGAAAAATAACAGCCCGCATTTCTACTAAAAATTTTTTTGCCATTTTTTCTGAGCTCAAGGGGGTGTTTAAATAAACACCACCTTGCTTACATGAGAATTTTGTGGCATTCGCTTCAGAAGATCCAGATATTCTTGTGTCAATAGACCGTTCATTCAAACTATCAACAGAAAAACTGCTACATGTTCTGCGACTTTCACATCGTTGGAAATTTATACCGTACCGTCGAGAGTCTCTCTTAAGGTACTTTATACACAAATGTGACTATATTGAGGGACTGTAAAACATGGTGATATGAATCACCTTTGTATTTGTAGTCGACTATTAAAATTCTAATCGTATTTCATTTTATCTATTGGTTCCGAAAAGATGACATGTCGTATACGTGATTTGAAGGTTATAAAATCAAGTGAACCAAGTTTTTTTACTTTTACAAAATTAAAACTGCTAGCCAGTGTTAATACCTAGAATGCATAGGCTTAAATAGAAAATATCCTAGATATTGAATATTTTCCAAAATTCATCGCAATTTACAAAAGATATTAAAAATTCAGTCTTTCGTCACCCTTTTTTGGAAACTATTCCAAATGGACTTATTCAACTTTGACTGTGAATCCCTCATTTAGAACCGATAAGTTTAGTTGTTTATTCGGTTATTATTACAAAAAAGAATTTACAACTAATTTCTATCTCTCATTCTTCTCAAGGAATAAAAGTGTATTTAATTTACTGATGAATTTCGTTTTAATTGTTTCTTACTAAAAAACAAGACTGAAAACACAAAATATATTCCTTAATAAAAAATTTAAATTTTACCAATATAATAACCTAACACTAGTTACAAGTTATATGAGTACGTATATAGCAAAGTTAAACAGGAGTTTTAAATTTTACACACTTTTTTATAAACCAAAAATATTAGTTTGTTAACCATTCTGTAACTTTCACTGTATAAAAATTATTGAGTAAACTCCCACTTTCAAGTGAAAATTGCATGGCTTCTGTAGTAAGATCATTCTGTTTACATTGGAAAAGAAATTAATTTATTTAAATAACCCTGTATAATAGGAATTATAGGTGTATTATATAATATTAATGTTTTATACCTTATTCATAATATTCAATGGAGAATTGCTAATATTTTCATGAAGATTTAAAAACGCAGGTATTATGTATTGTCACCAAGACCAAGTCAGAAATTGTATAGTTTAAGATTTTGCAAAAGTATTTTGTTTCTTAGCCATATTTGTCCACAAAACGGGACTAAATCGTTTTTGGCAATTAGTTCACTGCATTAACCCAAATTTAAACTGACCGATTCTATGTAGTGAAAAATGAAGACAGGTCACAAATAAGACATTTTGACTTGCCATATTTGCTTGTACATCAATGGTATAATAAACACATAAATTAATTACATATTAAGAACAAAAATTGGGATTCAAATTAAATAATAAAAAATTGATTTGATGACGAGTCATGGACATAGAAAAGACTACCTTATTTTATACGTAGGAAAGCTATCGATATTTGCTTTATTTTGTAACTAGCATATAGCCCGTCATATGACAGGATCAGTGGAATTTTTAATTTTCCAGATTATAAAGTACCCTATAAGACAGGTAAAAAATGGTTTGTTTTTTGGCTAAGAAATTTCTGGTACGCGCTCAATAATTTGTTTATCTTCGTACTCCTCTAAAGTCTTCCGATACTGTGAATGCAATTAAAAATCACGTTGAATTCATTTAGAAAGATAATTGAAAGTTTTTTTAGCTAGGTCGAAATTATCGTTCTTCCCAAATATTTTGCCACAGTCATTAATGGAAGTAAAAGAATGAAACTATCATTTCTACTACACCCTGCAGGTACAAAAAATTTGATATTAATACTATCACTAAAATTTGCATTGTAACAAAAACTAATCGATGATTAAATTTAAAATTAACACATATGATCCTATCTCTAATTATTTAAACCAAATATAAAAGAAAATTATTTACATCATATCTAAGTTCAGTGATAAAACTTATGAAAATAATGCAGACGATGTTTAAATAATTTAAAATAAGAAATGATTAAATGATAGGGTTGAAGGAATGACGTCAAAATGCCAGAAAAAATGTTATTTTAAATGTTGTTATCCATTTATTAGGTGATAAGTTGATAAATTTAATCGCCTGCTCTTACCTGGGGAAAGTAAGGCTTGAAGTAATGACATAAAAGGCTCAAAAAGGGAAGAAGGGATTTACAGACGACAGTATTTTATGCTGTGATATGAAGTATATTTATACCAATTTATTTTAGGATCGGATAGATAGTTTAGGAGAAGATAAATTTTATACGCTTTGAATTTTGCTAGTCCTAACTCATCAAGAATGAAATATGGATGCCTCTATTCATTCCAAGTCAAACCGCTTCATAAATTCAAGAACAGACGGAAAGAAAAGTTAAGCTATTATTATATAGGGGATTAATATTTTCAAGCAGCTTACAATTAAAATCCAAATTGGGGAAATTAATCAAAATGTTTGCATTGTAGTTGACAGAATCGTTTATTGAAAGCATTTGAATAAAAAGGACAGATTTTCCGAAATTGCTGAAACAAAAATATTCAAAAACGATTAAAAAAATTTTTTTTGATTTTTACACGCGTTTTTAGATTTTAAATATAGCACGAGTATTAAACCTTTTGGTCATCTAAACCTGATATGATGTTCCTAATTTAAGTATTAGTTTAAGATAAGAGTTCAGAAAATTTTTATCCTTAGTGACAATTATGTAATTATGTAAATTTTATATGTGGCTTCAGAATAAATTGTTATCAATAGCAGTTGGTAAGAAAAAAATGAAAGTTTGATGCATCAAATTCGTTGAAGAAGTGAATACAGAAACGTAGATTCTGTATTATGTTTGATTTTTGCCTATTTACTACTAGTAACTTTTTCTTTGAAGTATCATTTAAAACAATGTAAAATGTTAATATTGTCACGAAGATTCAAATGAACACACCATTTAGCCTAACAGACGAATTTATTGAAGCAAAGTAGCAACTCGCAAATTTACAAGATCGAGAAGTTGCCTACAACTAGTGGGTATCAGCTTTTATACTCGAACAGAATATTCGAGAAATAACTAACTTACATAATAAAGAAAGATCTAGAATGTTCAAGAACATAAGGCAACAATAAGTGACATTTTAAAATAAAAAATCCATACTTTGGATCAACCACCATGGCGAGCATCAAACCCACAAACTTCGTGTCTGGATCTCGTGCTTTGATCATTCGTTCACTGAGCTCGTTGGCACAGATTGTTTTTGCGCCTATGTAAACGTAAATCTTATATAAATGAACTACATTTTGCTAAGAAGGTATAAATTTAAAATTTATCAGTTAACTGAGTTTTAATCTTTTTAGCTTCTTGAACTTCTAAAAGTATATGCATTTCCACCCCACCTCGACTATTTCAATATCTTATTAGGTGCTTTCAATTTTACTTAATAGAACCAAGTCGGACAAATTACTTAATCTAACCTAATATGCTTTCGCATGTATAACAAATTACAAAATGATTTTTCTTTGATTATCATATAATAAGTAAATCAAGAAGTTAAATACTTGATTTTCATTTGTACATAAATTTATATTTATTCAACTACATTACAGCGATGTACAAACATTAGATAACATCAGTTATTATCATAAGTGTGTATATACATGTATAAAAGTGCGAAACAGAATAAAATTCAACTATTTCACTTTTTGAGATTATATCCAAACTTATTTGTACAATGCATTACTTACAGATGACGTAGCTCAGTAAGGCATTTATATTTTTTTTCCTGCTAAAATAATTCAATTACATCCAATGTGTTTGCTGCTGTTTTTATCTCATTCATATTTCATGGGCGTAGTACACGTGTTGTCATTTCCAGGATTTGGCGCTAAAGTCCCCCGATAAGGAATAAAAGGGAAGAAAAATGGGAAGACCGAAAAGAAAGGGATAAATACTATCCCCAAAAATCTCGCTTTTATCATTGCATTGGAAAAACATCGCCTCGAAAAGTTTTTAAATGCCAGATGGGCAATCATCAATCACAGTTGGAATCCGGGATTTCGCTTAGCAGCCTGCGGGGATTCAGATCACACCGTGTACTGCGATCCTATTAATTTATTGCGTGTACGTTCCTTTCTTATCAGATCAGGTGGAAAAATTTATCTATAGTTAAAAAATATTTTTTTGCAAATAAAGAGATTTCAAAGGAAGAAGAAAAATTTTAATTATAAAGCAAACATACTCTAAAGGTAAATCTCAACATAAGAAAACAAATTTCATTTCTGATGAACGAATGCCTTCACTAGACTTTTTAAATTTTAGGTTTAATAATTATTAATTAATTGGGAAGAAAAATATGATGTTTTATACCTCTCTTTACAAAACATATATAATAAAAATAGAGGCAAATCTACAAAATAAGAATAAATGCAAGGCTGAAGCAAACTCTAATCTAATTAAAATCTATACAATATATTATTAAATGCCACTCTCTCTATTTCTCTCTCTTTCTCTCCCTCCCTCTCTCTCTTTCCATCTACGTGTATGTGAGATTGTAACATAAGTACATGCATACATAAATGCACATATATGTATTTTTTATAATATTGTGCACACACATTCATTAATGTATGATGTATGTGCGTGGGCATAATATTAACACTTCGCGTGGGGGCAACGTATTTTTACGTTTTTTGCAGTCTGTCACTGAAACGCGAGTCCCATAAAAATACGTATTTAGTAGATTTGTGGTGGATACCCACTAACCACCACAAACTACTGAATACGTATAATTATACGTATGTATGACTTTACGTGAGTATTGTTTGCGTTGCTATGCAACACTTTACATTTTTTCTTTCCACAAGTAATGATTGTCGAGTCACTTGGTCTTTTGTTGCGTTATTTCGTCTTCAATCGAATTCCTAGCTCCAGAACGTACAAGTCGTGTTTTGCCAATTTGAAGCTTGGTTTTTTTTTATTGTTGAATACAAAATTGATAAAATGTGCAGTTGTGACAAAGATAGTGATGAAGAAATATACGATGACAAATTATCAGATTTTAATTTTAAAAATGATTAATTTTTGTGATTTAGTAAAAATATTGTTTTTTTTTTGTTAAATAATCATACAGTGTATATTAAAGTGTAAAATTAAAAAAAAGTTTCGTTCATAAAAACAAAGTAGTTTTTGATTTAATGCAATTTTTCTGAATAACTAAACTTTAGCACGATTTACCAAAAAACGGCCGCTGCACGCGTAAGTTGGCGGTGAAATATACCCGCATGACAATTGTTAAGAAATATCTGTTATTTTGAACTAAGTTTCTTAAGAGATTTTACTGCTTTTAAATTATCAGAAAAAGAAATAAAAGCGTGGTTACTTTTGCTCTTTTGAAAGTACTTCTTAGAAAAAGAATTTTGTAACGTAATGAGTTATAGACTAAAATGTATCAGAGGATTCATTGAAAATGCATAATAAACAAACCTTTAAAATCATTTACCTCTAACGTTTAATTTTATCATTGCACACATATTTAATCTTAAACTATCCAATGCATTTCATTGAGTTTTTTTCAATACATAGAACCATATAATATAATCAGTTTGAACTTAAATTAAATTAACTTGGTACCAAAATAAAACAATTTCTGTACTTACTCTAATGATACAAGTTTTTCTTATCCTATTAATTATATATTTTTAATACATCAAGACTTTTATTACCATATATTTCAGATTCAAGTACAAGCTGGAATTTTAAAAATTACTTTACATGTCATATTTTGCATTTACAATTCAAAATAAAATTAATATCTTCCTTTAACTTTAAATAGTAGTATCTACTTTTAAATTTCAATTATTTCTGATGAACTGTTCGCATTCAACAATACTTTTTCAAAATCTGAGAGATTCTTTCCCATTTAATTAGAAATGTTGGCAATCAATCCATATTTTTATATATATATAACGAAAAAATTGCTGTTAACAATTGTTCTTTGGCCTCGTCTTTAAGAGTAGTGAAATTCTTTATGGCTGCAAAGAAATGGAGATATTAAGTTCGAATTATATTTCTTTAAATACGCATTAATTTAACCATCTGACAGAAACACTTCTAATTAATTTACCCCAACACAATATGTTGTTAACAATAAGGTAAGTGAGTTTTACTCTGACCCGGCCGAAGCCATACAGACCTGATTAACAGGTCGCCACGACGTAACCACAACACCACAGGGTGCTGCTGACCTACGAGAGGCTCCGTCATGGCTCGAAATTAATTTAGACGACCCCAATAAGGAACAATACTACAAAAGTAAGTTCGGCACTACCAGGGAAGTCTTAAGAAAGATCACTCAGGAAACCCCGGGTTCGTGACACCCGAGTATACCTAAAGGAGGTATACCCCTTGAGGTTTTCAGACGGCTATCATTGGCCTAGGAGGGACACTCCTAGTTACCAGGAGGAGCAACGAGGAGGCTGATAGCTGTCCTAGGTGAGGTACCGTAGTACAACACCCTGTTGCTCATCCCCAGAGCCGCATCGAAGCACGACAAAGGTGAATCACTGCAACACCCCCCTTAACAATAAGGTAAACAGTACCTGACGTTTCTGTATTTTATAGTGAAATATCGATAAATATCTTAAATACTTAACATGAATAGTACGAAACATGTTTGCTACGTTGTTGAAATATTGCAATTTTCATCTATGCAATTCCAAGTTGGAAGTTCCGTCTTCCAAGTGAGTAGTGGTCATCGGCAAACTGTCATATTCAGAGAATGTACATGGTGCAAAATAACTGTTGTACTCTACAAAACATTTTCTTAACACTGACATGAATATTGAGACTATTCGGATGGCAATTCAATCAGGTTATCAATTACTTTTATACCTCTCTTAACGAAGATAATATAGATAATGTATTTGCAAAATTTTGCAACCACATTAAAACTATACGGAGTACTTTTGTTTTTCTTTAGTCTAAGGTGACCACTGCTTTGCATGTTTAATAAGTCCTGCTTCACCGGATGCTGAGACTTTTTAAGATTTTCGAATGGTCTTATTCACCTGCAATCTGTAACATGGAATTATGGAATACAACTATATTCATTTAATTATATTATTTAATAGTTTTATTTGTAATTTTATTTTATTTATTTGTATTGTTACCATTTTCAATTTCTTGAATATCAAAAAAACTCTGGAATTCATTACTAATTTTATACAGTAAAAATTACTCTATATCTTCCAATTCAAGAATCAAACTTATTCTCTTTATTGATAAAAATGTAAATAAGTTAAAAGAATTTACTTTTCGGTGCTTTATTTTTTATTAGTTAGTGACTTGTTATTAATTAGTTGATTGGTTAATAAAATATTTTCTAAAACTGCACATTGTAATAACACTTTTACCTTTACAAACATCCAGTTATTTTTAATGAGGCAATTTCACATATTTCTAATGATCTATTTTAGTTTATAAATACCAACAATAACTTAAAAGATCATGGGAAGATTCCAGGTAGATGAAACTTTGTGAGAAAATTTATCCCTTGAGTGTTCTAATGCAATGTAAGGAGGCGTGTGTGCTCAAGAGCTAATTACCACAGCTATTTTTATACTTCTTCTAAAGGTTTTACTATTGAATATTGTTCAAGTAGAATGTCATAAAGCAATATTTATTTGAGGAAACAAAATGAGTGAATATTTAAAGGGATTTCTGAGAATAAACTTTTCCCGTAAGACATTTAAAGTAAATATAATGTACATTTGTGCTTTGTATTTAAATCTCTCTCTCTCTCATATTTCTATTTTCTCACTCTCTCTCTTTCTCTCTGTATATCTCTCTCTGTTTCTCACTTTCTCTCTCTGTCCCCGCTCTCTCTGTTTGTCTCCTACTACGTGTGAGATCATAATATAAGTACATGCATGCATATATGCATAAATATGTACATTCCTATAATATTGGCCACAGATATTCTTGAATGTCTGATGTATGTGCGTAAGCAAATTATTATAGAATATTTGTTGTTTTAAAATGAGTTTGTTCAGGGGTTTTACTACTCTTAAATTATCAGAAGAATAAATAAATGTACGGTTAATTTTATAATTCAAAATATACTCCTTCCAAAAAAAAAATATGCAACTCTGATAGAACTGTATGATCTCTAATAGTAACACACTAAAATCAGGCTCTCAAAACACCAAGAGTTATTGACTATTTTATTGGTGAACAGACTTATTAATGAAGCATGTGCAGTCTATGAGACCCCCACCAACAATTGTTAAGCATTACAACAAGAAATCCATTAAAATCTTTGTAATTCCTCTTTTCCTGTTTATAATACGATTCAAGCATATTTGGAAATGCAAAGTCTATCTGAATAATTTATTTAACTTCTTGACGTATAAATAAAAGAGAATTTGATGCACCCAAAAAATGCTATGTAAGTTGGCTCAACTAAACAGTTATGTAAAAGATTAGAAACAGAATAAATTATTCTAAAGTTTGAATTGTTATATAACATTTTAGGAGTTGTATATATCGGGTTAATGGACAGTAGCTGTATGGCATTACAGTACATTATTACATTACATTTAACATTTACTTGGGACTGGAGATAATACTAAGCCAAGATTAAACATATTGGTTTAACTGAAGAACAGGGTGCCCCTGCCAACTTGACGATAAAGTGCTCAGCATGGTAGCCTAATATTTTCTCCTGATCTCGCCTTGTCTAAACAAATGTATCTATATTTTAATTCATACTATATTTGTACTCAGCTCTCCTTGTGAAACCCAATTCATATATTAAATTCGTATAATGATTACAAAAAGTTAGATATAATGAACCATTAATCGTTCACTATGGCTAATTTTTAATAATTTGGAGCTGTTGGCTTTGTAAAAGGTTGAGTAAATTCTCCATAAATATAAATTCCTGGTTTCTAATTTTTTTGAGTTAATTAAGTAAAAGTATATAATTCTATTACAATGGCGCATTCTACATCAAATAAAGTCGCCAAAAAGCAAGGGATACAATGTGCGGATGGAATACATTTGTGTTTTAATAAACATCGTTAATAAATTCGCTAAATATGCCAAGGGGCACACTGTTCTTCAGTATCATCCACATATTATAATTGAATTAATACATGGATGCATGTTTTCATGAAAAGTTCATTGTACTACCATGGAATATTTTTTCTTTGTTGGTATAGAAAATTTAAGTTTCATAAAAAATGAGAATGCTTGCTTTTCAGCCATCCCTGCTTTTCAACATTCTCTTAAAAAAGTGATTATGGTACTTTTAAATTTTATAAAATTATATAATCATCTGAAAATTGCTGCCATAGTTTGGATCCAGTGGACAGTTATGTGCAAAATCAGAAATAAAACAGTTTATTTCGAAACTTAAATTCCTATATAACATTTAATCAAGTTGATAAATGTTATCAGACAATAACTGCATAACATTCTAAAATAATAAAGAGTAGTTCTTAAACATTTCAAACATCTGGAACATACTAAACTGAACTAAATCAATAAACAAGAGAAACAATTGAATAATCTATTAATAAACTGCAGAACATTCACCGGAGAGTCCTTGATGTCTTGAAAATGTCAAAGTCTGCAATGTGACGTGTAGCTCTTGTTTAAATTTAGGTATTTACCTACGATCGAATTTATAGTGGTTGTTTATTTTGTTAGTCACCAAAGACTAAATATTATTTGGGTTGTGTTGTGTAAACTATTTAAATTTAACCATAGGTTCTGAGAGACTACAGACTTAAAATAAAAAATAAAATAATAAGCTAAATTAAGAGTAACTGAAAAATAAAAAAAATTACAATAAAAAAAGCAAATTTATTATAATGATATATACACATAACTAATATACAAAAATTTGACATGGTCTATGGCTAAGGATCCTATGCAGCTTTACTTGAGTGGACCGAATCTCAAATTCAAAGATTTATAATGAGTACCTTTTTGGATCTGTTTGGTGTGCCAAGAACACCGCAGGTTGGGAGCTGTCCAGGACTGAGTATAGGTAATCTCGACTGGTGTAGTTGCAATTTTCAATCTTCCGTACCACGTCTGATCAGGGGCTTCCTTCTGAGTATTTGTGATGCGTCCGTAATATTGCGACACAGGAACACTGCTGTTAGAAGCGAGAAGTTCCAAAGTTTCCGGAGTCTCTGTCGAACTCAAGGTTGGCCTCCCGGTCACAATCGTTAGATCCGACTTCTGACCTCGGACAGTCGGACTTCTCTACTCGATTCTCAAAAATTGGGAGTCGAACTACTCTCCTCGACTCGACTGCCGGGCACCCCTCCCTCTTGACTTTTTTCTTTTATATTATTTTCATCTTTGTCTTTTCTTACTTCTTTTCATCCAATCTGGAGAGTTGTCTAAATCTATTGGCCTCCTTTACCCCACCTTCAAACCGCAAACATGGGAAAACCTTGCTCCTTCAAACTGGGCACTGTCCCTTAGGGACTCATAATTTCCACAAAGGTACATTCTTATTTATTGCCACGTACGGAGACGTGATTCTAATCTGAGACTGGGATCAGAACCCTGCCTGAGAATCCCACACACGACGAAAATCCGTTAAAATAATTTTTATGGTTCTTTGTCCTTTACAAAAGATGTGATGAGGTCAGATTTAGATCTCAAGCATTTTACTTCTCTTGTTAATCAATATCAATTATAATAATTAATTAATAATATTAATTATATCAATTATATTAATTATCAATTATATTAAGGATCTAAATCTCCTCATAACATGTCACATCAAATAAATGGCATCTCTCAAACGTCATGATAAGTCAAAAAATGAATTAAAATTTAACTTTAAAAAAACTAATAATTATGGTAAATTAACTTTAAAAAATTTAATTTACCATGATAACTTAATTTTATCTTTAATTTAATCTTTGCGGTTTAACCCTTTATTGTTGCAATCCAAGTGAATACTATTATTCTAAAATTTTAATTTGATTATTATATTTTAATATTTAACAAACACCAACTTTTAACATGTGTTTATTTCAAAGATCTGGATGAGATAAATTAAAAAATAAATAAAACGGTACAAAGAAATATAAAATGAGAGTAAATGTCAAGAAAAGTTCTCGGTTTCATCATTCCAAGTGAAAAACATCGCCTGGAAAGCTTTAAATGTCAGTTTAGTAATCATCAATCACCATTGTAACTTCGCCTAAGTATTCGAGGGAGATTCGACTCATCGCATTAGCAGAGTCTCATTAATTTCTTACATCTACAATGTTCCCGGCAACTGAGGCATCTCAAAATATAAGATTTATGAAATCTGAGAAAACTCGTATTAAATCAAATAAAATTTAACCGCTCATAAAACTTTGGTTAAACTTGTTTATAGGCAGATATTAGTTTTTGTTTTTAGAAATGTACATTTTGTTGCATCACTGGTAAAATAAATCCTTCGTAAAAGAAAACTTAAGCAGTATAGATGTATAAAAATTATAAGAAACCGATACGTAAAGCACTGAATAACGTTAGGTAGCATATATACTTCAATATTTTTAAAATTACTTTAGGACAGCATAAGGTTTGGTTTGCTGTGCTACGATTAGTTTTTCAAAAAATAAAGGTTAATTACACTCATATTTCACTGCTTAAAATTGATTTCAAAAGCTTACAAGCATCTATGCCCATGCGAAAAGCCTATGCCAGTGGATTCCGAACACGAGCACTCAATATCGAAAGACAACAATCTATCAATTCAGACTTAATTAAACAAGAGTATGACGAGTTTCATTTTGCATTTTCCCATTTATTCTCTATTCTGCACCAGAGCATGTTTCTGCAGAACGGAATCGTGTCTGGATTTTCATAAATCACTTTTGAACAATCATTTATGTATATTAGAAGAATATGGAAAAGTTGGACTTTATTATATACCATAAAAACTATTTTTAATGTGATACAAACTTATATACAGGAGCCACGGTTGCTCAGATTGCAGATACCGTGATCTTGTATCCGGAGGATAGTGGGATCGAGGGTTGAGTCAAAGATCAGCCCGGTTCATTAATGTTAGCTGGGATATGTTAAATAGGTTCGTGTCGTAATGTTCTCTAAGTTCACAAACGATAACTATGGAAGTGACAGGCCAAGCTTAAGTGTCTTCTGTTTGGTCCCTTAATTATGAGGATACATTTGAGATTATATCAGTCTTCACCCTTCGTAGTTAATTACGCTGAAATTTCACTGCTTAAAATTGATTTCAAAAGCTTACAAGCATCTATGCTCAGCCAACTGGGTTCCGAACACGAGACTCGATATCGATAGATAATTAAGCGCCAAAGCGGGCTCATATGGCTGTGAGGCCCTCTAGGCATATCCCGGCGGCGGTGGGCAGATCGCGAGTACTGGGTTCCTCATCCTTGCACTACCTTTGAAGAACCCGGTGTGCACACGTCGCGACGCAGGCGCAATCCACGATAGCTGCGGGAGAGAGAATTTCGAAGACTGCTGGATGCTTAGCGTACCTCTTGACGCCGGAGTTAGTGAGGGTGGCAAGAACCACTAGAGCCAGAACAGAAAAGAACTAAAAAGTCGGAATTTAGCTCGTTGCACCCAAAGAGATAGGAGACCGAATGAGCCAAAAAAGAGAACAGGAAATTTTGAAAGGCGACAGTAGTAACAATCTATCAATTCAAACATAATTAAAAAACAGTATGACGAGTTTCTTTCTTCATTTTACCATTTATCCTCTATTCTGCACTAGAGAATATTTCTACCGAATGAAATCATTTCTGAGTTTCTATAATCACTTTTGAACAATAATTTATGCATATTGGAAGAATCTGAATAGATCCACGTTATCATATAACATAAAAAATATTTTTAATGTGATACAAACTTATATAATTATTAGGGGATTGAGGGTAGAGTCACCCAAAGATTAACCATGTTCATTAATGTCAGCTGAGGCACATTAAATAGTTTCGTGGTCGTAATGTTCCCCAAGTTCACAAATGAAAACTATGGAGGTGGCAGGCCAAGCCTAGGTGTCTTCTGCTTAGTCCTTTTTTTTTACTTGCGAAGACTCACTTGAGGTTATGTCAGTCTTCACCCTTTGTGGTTCCTAGTTCAAAATGAAGCATATTACCCTTAGCAATGATCCAGTCGCATATTGCAACGGAATCTGTTGGACCTAGTGAAGGCTCTCCTACCCGAAAGGGAGAAGTAACAATTACAACAACTTACATAACGAAATTGTTTAATGAACTCATAAATAAATACAAATAGTTAAGTTTAATTTTTTACCTAATTTTCATTGTTTTTGCAACACAATTCCTTGGTTGATAGCTTATAACTTTATTTTAGAAATCAATTTTTTTAAATCATATTCAATTTTACGATTAAAATAAATGTCGATAAAGAAAAATTTCTCAGAAATTAAATTGTTTTAATGAGCTCTGAAAATTATCGAAAAACTAACTGGTTGTATGATGACGGAATAGATAGATTACATACTAATATGTAATCTATGTATTCTAAATATGTCTGTTGAAATCTTCCCACTCCTGTTATGTATGTTTCTGCTGTTGTTACTCATACAGCTGGGGCAGGAAAGCCTATCCCCAGATCTAATAGACCCCATTGCAATATGCAACATGGCCCATGGCTAAGGATCATATGCAGCTTAACTTGAGCAAAGAACCATGAGGGATGAACACAAAATAAGCCTCAAGTGGGTCCACATAGTTTAGAAAGAGACCAAGCAGAAGACCCCCACCCAGTATTGCCCTCTTACGTTCAGAGGTATCTTTTGAGAATTTAGAACCAACGGAACAACTTTAAGTGCCCAATCCGCCATTGAGCACGGAGTATCTTTGGCAGCCTCTAGCCTTGATTCGGTATCCTCCAATTACGAGACTTCTGCCTTAGCCGATTTATGCCAACTGAGCTACCGCACCACACTGATATAGATATCTGTAATCATTAGCATTCAACTTTGAATTGTAGTGCGCATTTCAAAAATCGACCTAACATTCCAAAATAAAATAAGCATGTCTGTTGGAATCTTTCCACTCCTGATATTTATGTTGCTGCTACTGTTACTCACAGAGCTGGTGCAGGAAAACTTATCCCCAGATCGAATAGACCTTGCTGCAATATGCGACATGGTCTATGGCTAAGAATCCTATGCAGCTTTACTTGAGAGGAGAACCATGAAAGCTGAACACAAAATAAACCTCAAGTGGGTCCACATAGTTTAGAAAGAGAACAAGCAGAAGACTTCCACCCAGGATTGCCATCTTATGTCCAGGGGTATCATTTGAGAACTTGGAACCAACGGAACAACTTTAAGTACTCAAGCCGCCATTGAGGACGGCGGATCTTTTAGCAGCCTCCAGCCTCGATCGTGTAACCCTCCAATTACGATACTACTACCTTAACCGATTTACGCCTACTGAGCTTCCACACCCCACTGATATAGATGTTTGTAGTTATTAGCATTCAACTTTGAGCTGTAGTAGCGTATTTCAAAAATCGACCTAACACTCCAAATTAAAATAAAACCTGAAGAGATTATCTGTCCTAATTTTTAACAGTGTTAAATGGCTGCACTTCAGTTTTTAAAAGTTTAAATAAACAATCTTTAGCAAAATTTCAAAACGGGAGGGAAAGCGTCATATTTAACTTTTCTAGAAGTTGGGTTGAATGGAGATGATTTGTTTTATAAATGTAAATTTTTCTTATCAATATAAACCTTACATCGACGACAATCATTTGAATTTATAAAACAAAAAGTATTTTCTCCTCAACACAGAACTTGAATTAATTCTGATGAAAACGGATAAATAACCTCTTGCTTGCAAAAAATAGCTTCCTACATTCCTTGACCATCATAAACAAGCCTCTAATATATGTTCGTGTCTTAATCTTCATTTTTTCTCCTTTTAGACCAACAAAAAATAATAGTTTGCCTGTGCACCGTTGGAATTTTTTTCTCTTTGATATCTTGCTTATGTTTAACTTATTATCATTCGAATCATTTCTTCTGAGTATATGTTGAAGAATATACCACATATAAAAAATATTATCAAAATATAATAATACATAAAAAATTTTCTATAAAAAAGAAAATCATTCAAAGAAAATCTAAAAACTAATATTTTAATTTCCTTGAATAAAGACACTGGAGATTTAGGGGTTAAATACTCTTTAAACAAATATTCTTTAGGTTTGGTTTGGTTTGGTTTGGAATGCTACGGTCTACTTCTTGCAACACGAGGGTTAATGAGACTGGGATCTACAGCTTAAAGCCGATTCCAAATGGCTACGGAC
This sequence comes from Pardosa pseudoannulata, assembly GCA_032207245.1. Lineage (NCBI taxonomy): Eukaryota > Metazoa > Arthropoda > Arachnida > Araneae > Lycosidae > Pardosa > Pardosa pseudoannulata. Next base: position 10,769,459 of record CM063506.1, read on the forward strand.
ATCCATGTCACTGTGGGATTCGAACCCACGAACTTTGTAACTGAAGGCCAGCACCCTAACCAATCGATCATCGTTCGGCAAATATTCTTTAGAATATTGTTTTCCAAATATAATGCATGATTTGTATGAAAGAAAACTACCTACCTTAATTTCGTTTCGAATTTATTTGCCATCTTTAGTCGTTTAATTATCAAAATAGTTATAAGTGTATCTGAAATAGAATGGATTCAGCCACTTTAGAATTTTAATTATTTGATGAATCAATAAATCTTGTACTATTTAATGGTAATCCTAAAAGAATTTTAAATACTCGAACAGAAGCATTAGTGAATGCACTGCATCTTGATTCTGAATGATTTAATTCTACCTAATGTAAAATTATTGTATGAAATAACTACTGTAATTCCATAGGTCTAAAAACAAAATACAAAGATTTTTAGGAAGAATTTTGATTTATAACTCAGACACAAATAATGTCACTTTCAATACGGTTTCTACCTTTATCACAATATTTTCGAAAAGCATTTTTTTACGATTTTGCACTTTGAAATCTCACAAACATCTTGAGTTGAGGTGATGACATTTTATTTCCCCTAGATTCGACATTTTACGACTTTCTTCAAGTTTTACATTCTTTATTGTGAAAACTCATACATATTTTATATGCTTTACATTCCCATACCCGTTAAATAATTCCATAGGAAATTTATTATTTATTTTGAATTTAAATACTGTTGTTTTGTCATTAGTTGCAAATAGAGTATTATAGAGACTAATGTTTCATAAAATTAAATCTGATATACATTTGATAATTTAACACTGAACACTTGTATTTATCGAGCGTTATTGCTATGCATACTTACATAAAACGTAATTTATAAGTAACTTTACATTTACAAGAAAGGCAAGTATTGCATACTCTTTAAGTTTAAAAAAGATTCATTACACATTAAAGCTATTTTCAACTTTTAACAGTTTATTATTTTTTTAATAACCAATAATTGCTAGATACTTCAAATACCTATCAGGAATGATTTAAACTTATCGAAAATACATCTAGTATTGGTTGTGAATAATAATCGTTACATATGACTATTAAAATGGGTTTTTATTAAAAATAAAGATATAGAAATTAAATATAAAATACAATTTAAATGTATACATGCATACATTTCTGATGTGCAGGTTCGGATTCCAAGTACAAAATTGATACTGTTGATGAGCAGTTACTTCGTTTGTATGGATGAGAACTTCTTTCAGTATCCCAGTATCAAGAATAATTAAAGGATCCTACCAATCCAAAGGGTCCAAACAATTCATAGGATCGGACAGCTTATTTGCAAAATTTTTAGTCCTTGAAATTAAATGTTTTGTAAACTTTGATGGTAGAATTTTTGTTTAGAGAGGCTGTCTGCAATGCCCTACCATTTATCTCTATAGCTGTGCCTCTATCTATTTTTATTGATTACCCCATGCGATCTATTTATTTTTAGGAATGATATTTTAAAGGATAATATGTCTGGGTATATTTGGAATCATTATTAACAATACGTAGAATAGATGTAAAATCATAATCCCAAACACTTGTAGAATAATAAAAAATATGCCTATATGAAACTATTAGTATAGCGTAGATGTTTCCACTTGAACAGCATATAAGCCACTGATCGTAGACAATATAATTACCTGTAATAAAACTCTCTCCAGTGATATATGTGTATTTGGAATCATTAGGAACAATACGTCGAATAGACGTAACATCATTTACGTGTGTAGTTCCAGACACTTATAAAGCGAAACAAATATACTTACTCATGTATTGGTAAAGCATACAAGTAACATCATTTACGTGTCTAGCTATAAACACTTATAGAGCAAAAAAAAATATACCTACTCATGTATTAGTAAAGCATACACGTAACATCATTTACGTGTCTAGCTCCAAGCACTTATAGAGCGAAAAAAATATACCTACTCATCTATTGGTAAAGCATAGATGTCTCCATTAGCATAACATGTACGCTGAATGTAGATAGTATAATTTCCACTGGGAAAAAATTTGAATGAAAGCTTGAGTGGGAGAAACAAAAGAACAGAAGCAGATAACTCTGTCACTATCTGTCTCCGAGACAGATAGCGTTTTTAAGATTAAAGGTAAATATTTACTGATGATCGTTTCCAATAAAAATTCAAAAAGTAATAGCCAAAGAGGTAGGACACTTCCAATGAGAATAAGTACAAAATTTCTCAGTTAGATTATTGTTTTGTTTAATTTGAAGCAACTCCTCCAGCCATTGAATGCTCTTATGTGTTTCCTTAAATTTTACATAATTTTGATCAGATTTTATTTTCCTTCATAATCTAGAATACAATATTATTAAATATTGCCATTTTCAAAACGACCATTTTCGGTTATTTTTATATAAGAGAAGAATGAAAGTATTGAAGCGATAAATTTGATTTATTTCTTGTAACTTTAAACGTATCAGCTTTTTTCTTATAATCAGCTAACTTTTGTTATAACTAATTTCAGCTGGATATTTTTACGTCCTTGGTTATTTCAAAATGCTCACATACTTTACAAAATTTCAGCCCATTGTTTATTAAATAACTTCTTCTAAAACTGAGTACGCTATTATAAAAACTAAAGACTTCAGTGATTGATACAGGTATAGAACTTTTAATGTGTCATGATAACGAAATGTTACTAAAAGCTTGTACAGGAATAAATAATTTTCAGTTGAAATATGATACCCAGTTGTGTTCGTATATAAACGCTAAATATATTTATATAAATTAAAGCAATCGATTAATAAGTACGAATCAATTAATTGATTAAATAAACGATATATTTTTATAATAATTTTATCAGCTCGAGAATATTACATTGTTTTTCATTTAAAAATTCCCAGATACTTTACTGCTTTCAAAATCTCAGCAAATTCTTTAATAAATTATTTCTTATAAAAGTGAGTAAGCTGTTATAAAAATGAAGTAGTTAAGATATAGGTATATAGAGTGTTACAATAATGAAATATTACTGAAGTGAAACCCAGTTATATTCGTATATAAACGTATATAGTACTTAAAGAAATTAAACCAATCGATTAATATGTAATGTGCTGGAACCATTTTAAAGAGGTTTTTTGGACAACTATTATGAAATTGTTTTATATTTTAAATCAAAAATTCTCTTGTGCATTTTTGTGATTTACATATTAATTTTACTCAATATTTATTCTCCTATATAAAAGAATTATATAAAATTTTAGAGTGCATAATAAAATCAAGTAATAAGCTCTCTTGTCCACTTGAAAATGACATAAAATTACACCTTTTGAAAAAATAAAAAAATTTAAGAATATGCTTTATTCTTTGCTACCCACATATATAAATAAGTTCAAAATTGGTACCTAAATATTTTTTGTAGATAAAGGATAAAATATTCTAGCCTATATACAGCATTATAAATTCTATATATAGCTTAATAAGAAGCTCCGAGAACTTGTCTTGAGAAGTTATGTTGCGGTATAATATGCTTATTACGTTTGGAGCACATGATAAAAAGCTGGATTTAAAGGGAACACAAATAAGGATAAATGCTGTCAAGTTTTACAACTTGACGTTAACGTGATTTATTGACATAGCGCCACAACTTAATACCCTTCTAAACCTCAAATTTGTTACTTTGGTTAATGAGGAGAGCATACAGCTTAACTAATCAGGGGATTGGCGTAACTGCAGAAATCTGAACATTTTTATGTAGTCACTAACGACTTAAAATAAATGCTGCAAAAAGTTGTCTCAGAAAACATTTTTTTGCTGGTATACGGAATTAAAACGGAAAATCGAGGAAAATAAGTTATGGTAAAAAATAAATATATTAACTCACTTAATATCTCGTGACTTATGTTTTACACAAATGAAAATTCCATAATAAGTATTGTTATTGTAAAGACTCATAAATTTCTACTAAAATTATGTTTAAAAGTTAGAAAGTTAAATAAATAGTCAGATTTTGATTTATAGAATGTATAAAAATAACATTTTAAAGCTTAGACTAATTTAGATACCAATAAACCTTACGTAAAATTATATTTATTGTTTTAAATTTATTGTACGTAAACTTATAGTTATTGTTTATCTTGAATTATATATATATTTGAGTAAGGATTGGGTGAATTTGTGTTGTCTTCTCATTTGTGTAGGAATTCATGCTGACTTCCTATATATTGCTTTCATAATAGAACAGTTTATGAAACCTGCGACATTGTAGAGGCGAATTTTCAAATGTTTAAAAAAATGTAGTTAAATACAAAAACTCATTATAAGTACAAGATTCGCTCAAAGACCAGGCCATTTTTCCTGAACGACATTTGAATTGCAAGTTAGTGAAAAATATTGATATGTCAAATACAAAATTAATCAAAATTTATGCACTTCGATACTTTCTTTCGCTAAAAACTTACAGTTCAAAGGAAAGTCGCCTTTTAAGATTTTACAAACGACCAACAGAAGGCTCTAATGAAATTTATCTTCAGAATATTTGTAAAATTCACATTTTTTTTAACTTGGAATCAGTGGCATTTTAGAAATCGTCTGCCTATTATGTTTTCAGTGAATGTTAAAAGAAGCAAGTGAGTGAAAAAATAGAGATAACTCTTGAAGGCTTATTTGGAGGATGCCTACTGTTCTATTTTAATAATCTTATATGTTATGTACCTTTGAATCTTTTTTAAAATTGAGAATTACTTTTTTTAATTGAATAATACTAAACTGTTCATCCAATGTTAAAATCTTTTTCATAGAAATATCTGATTAATGGATCTAACAGCCTTAGGAGAATCGTGACTAGCTGACCAAATGCAAGAATAACACAAAGTTTTCGAGCTAAAATACTGAAAACACAAAAATCTTAGCTTGTGGAAACTTTCATTTTTTTATCTCATGACTAGTGTAGTGAAACAATGTGGGTGTTTTTTTTTTAATTCATCTTTACAACAGGAAATGTTTCTGCTTCCAGACATATTCTGCCTAAAATCAGCACATTTTAATAATTCCCAAATAGCTTGAAACTATTAAATTTATTAAATTATCCAAATTTTTATTTAAAAATAAATTAAACGAAACATGATTTATTCAAATTAAAAGTGTGGTTATTAAATATACAAGAAAGTTAACATTTCGCGTCAGTTAAACATGCAAAAATATATTTAATAGCATTGTTTAAAACTCCTCTATATGCAATTAAGATAAAAAGGAATCAGTTAAAATCTAATGCTTTGTATCATGTCCATTTAGAATTCCTATGACTTCTCAAGGAAAGATGGATCTTTGAAGAACAAATTCCTTTTCAAAAGACAATTCCATTGTGATTATTTGTGATTATTTGTGAATCACATTTTGAACGATTTTTTAATTCGCTTATTTATAATATGAAAATTAAGGGGGAAAATCTGATGTGAACACCATATGATCTCTTTTTTTGCCTATTCCATTATACACATCTTTATAATGGTTGGGTGGTGTCGCGTTCATATCGATGTCATGCGACTTCTCATGGAAAAATGGATGCCGTTGCCTCGAGAGTTTAGATGTCTAAAAGTGAATTCTCGAAATTTAGAAATAGGAATCAAGCAGGAGAATCCCCAGCTTGGCCTGAAATCTCTAGAGATATTGTTTAAGAACTTGGAAAATACTGCAACCTCAAACCTATTTTAAGTACCCCAGTCACCATTAATAAACAAGCTGCATCTTTAGCCAGTTCAGCTTCTACCCTCAAGTTACGAGAGGGCAGTATATTTGCCGACTGAGTTAACGCGGCTCAGTTAAAATCTAATAAAAATGTTTATAAATATTTCATTCTTCTTTTTCGTGAAGTAAAAGAGCAAACTAAACCCAAAGAAGAATATGCATGTTGATCTTTAAGAGGTGTCATATCGCTACAAAGAAATTCGGGAATGCTGTAAAAGTACCTGCTTGGATTTATTATGAATTCCAGAAACTTAATAAAACAATACAAAAGTTCGTGGGATATTCAAAACTTGATTCATGTTTTATAAAATTGTGAGATTATTCCTGTCAACTTCTAATATAATAAAAATAAGAAAATAGAAATATCAATTTACAAGAAATTAAAATTAAGTTACATCACTGTCCGTAAAATTTTAAAAAAATTCTATTGAATAATTTAAATTTTCTTATGCTTATATATATATATATATATATATATGTGTTATATATGTGTGTGTGTGTGTGTGTGTGTGTGTTATAGAATGAAATATTACTCAGATAATTAAGCAGACTATTTTTATAACTAATTAGTTATAATTTCATTCTTGTTTTATTTCTAAATTTCAGGAGCATTCGATGTTTTTATATGAAAACTAGATGACCCGACAGACGCTGTCCTGTTTTATAAATCCAAAGATGTAAATCCAAAAATTGTAAAAGATTTTTAAATAAATAATAAATTAGACTGTTTAGATAGAAAAATAAGAAACACTATTTAAAAAATACTGTACGCCAACACGCGTACAGTCATCCCAAACGTAATTAGACTAAATTAAGTAAAATTTCCACATCGCCTGTATGTTGATTCAATCCTGGAACTTTTCGCATTTAAGCCCGCTGCTCTGACCACTGCGCCACAGATAGGTCTGTAGTGAAGGTTTCCAAGAGGCATTATAATAGTTTCAATACGCACGCAATTTCGGGATTTTTATTAAAAAAACACATCTTCTATCTGATCAAATTGCTAATCTAAACCATTCTCTTATCAACTTAATTACATACACAAAATTTCATCAAGATCAGCCCAGCAGTTTAGGAGGAGTTCTATACTCACGGACAGAAGAATTTTATATTCTTCCATCCGTGCCTATAGAACCGATGATTTCTGTTTTAATAGCTCATTATTTAAATTTAGTTTCAAATCACAGTAATTTTAGTTATTGGCATACACTTAAATTGTAAATTAAGTTATCTTGTGGACCACTATAAAACTTATTTTCTTTTCAAAATTCTAACGTATTAATTTTTTACCTATTTCAGTATAATAAATTAAAGCGAATTATTTCATTTTTCATACGAAACAGATCGTATATGTTTCACAAATTTTTGTATAGTCTTTTTACGTATTTAAAGATTATTGTATGCTCCAAGACAATTTTTAAAAGTACGAAGCCCTGTAAATGGATATTTTATGTAGTAGTTTTGAAGGATTTTTTTACACGATGTTTTGTAACCTATAATAATGAAACATTTATTTTACACTTCAAGTTTTAGTGTCAGGTGTTAGATTATTTCCTTTAATCAGAAGAAAAACTTTTGGAACTTTACTTTCAAGAGGTTATAACAGCAAATCAAACATTAAGAAGACTGAAGGAGCGTAAAGCTTATTCAAGGAGTCCCATCACGAGCCTTTTTGAAAAAAAAAATTATCAACTTTTTATTCTTGCCATCAATTTGTTATATTTAGGAAAAAAAGCCTTTACAGTTTGAGTGTAGATTTTTATAGTGTAAACCATGATATATTTTGGAGAATCGTAAAACACACAGATAGTTATTTTATTTATAATTTTATTAAATGATTAAAGACGTATGATCCATCGAAATATATATACTTTCAAAATAAAAATTGTATTTTCTATTGCAATATGTATCGTGTATAAAAAAAAATACAGTGGACTCTACTTAATGTAATTGCATTTAATGTTTTCAATCACTTATTCTTATCGAAATCACTTGGTCCCGATTTTCTCTATTCATTTTTAATTAAAATTATCGCTTTATGTGATCATAACATCGATGAAGGGTATCAGTTTTCGAACCTCATTTTAACTGCAAAGGAATATTCACACTATATTCAGAAGGAACCCTATCTTTTCTTTCCCTTCGCTGTTTTTTGAATTTCTGGGAATTCTCCTCTTCAAACTAGGGAAATGGGGAATGAACAAAGGAGTGGGAAATTACACGTTCCTGGAATTTTTCAGAAATACGCACACCCTGCTGGTGGTCAATGGTTGTCAGATAAGGAGAAGGCAACGCTTTATTGTCGGAACTGAGAAGGAGCGTATTCACATTTTATGCCTTGTTCCTTTACATGCAGCTTGTCGATATGGAAGCCTGAAAGCGAAATGATTTAACATTAAAACAAAAGATCGAAATTTTAAATCGTTATGACAGGTTGATTATGATTATGAACAATTTATCAATGAGCTTCTTAGAAAAAATTGTAGACAGTCAACAATTGAGCAATTTTTTTAATTATGTATACAATTCTTATTTTTCAAAGGATAATATACAGTATATAAATATAAGGAGTGTTTTTTCATTTTGTTTTGAAATTTAGTACGTGTGAAAATTGGGGGGGGGATAAATTTATCTAATTTTGAATATCGTTTATTGTTATCAATCGGTTATTGTTAACAAAATCACGGTGTCCCAAATTCATCACATTAAGCGGAGTCCACTGTATATACAGATATGTTTAAAGATAACGTGTCTAATAATTATTTTTCCTTTTTAGAGTATTAATAAATATTTTGTATGTTTTCAGATTATTAGAATTTCGCATAAATTTTTGGGTTTTCTGACACTTTACCTGTTTTTCAAGACCGGCGTCTTCAAAATTACTTCTTATCACAATTTATTAAAACTGAATTTTTATTTAAAGATTACACCTTCACTCTTTCGTGCGCCTTGGGAAGATTACTTCTCGTCTACATGATCTTATGAAATACATCTATGGGAAGCGCAAAACCCACTATAAAATATTGGCTTTCCAATTTAAAGATGGAAAGACTAATTCCCAGTTTTATGAGGTCATCTATTGTTTGATCGAGTAAATAGAATTAGTACTTCTGTTTTGAAAGTTTGAAAACGTAGTGTGAGAAATACATGGCCCACAAAAGGGTTAATTTCTTTTTACCGTTCGCACCGGGAATAGGACCATCTGATTAAAGAGCATATAACTGCTCGTTCATTACAGAGGAGATGCAAGATATACTTTTGGTATGCATCAAAACTAATACTAGACGCAAGAAGCAAGTTTGTGCTACATGGACACCTGCATTTTTTACGGCGGCCGAAGACAGACTCATCTATAGAGGGTAGAAAAGGTACTACCTCAAAGAGGTGAAAATTCACCAGGAGGGGGAAGGCCGCCACCCCGCCCAAGCCAGCTGCGGAGGAGAAGAGGGACATTTTCCCATGGAGGCAAAAGCCTGAACAAGGGGGGGGAATTCCACCCTGGCCCTCACCAACAGCAGAGGATTGATTTGATTTGGTTTGGAGCTCTACGGTCTACTTTTTGCAACACTAGGGCTAATGTGACCGGGAACTACTGCTTAAAGCCGATTCCGAACGGCTACGAACATCCATGCCACTGTGGGATACGAACCCACGAACTCCGGTTCCGAAGGCCAGCACCCTAACCATCGTTCGGCGACAGGAGAGGAGGAGAGGCCCGCTAGGAACGAGATAGAATAGACTGGAGCAGGGATGGACAAACGTTTTTGGCCGATGGACAAAAATCGAGAGAAAACAAGTTTGGTGGGCAAAGATAATTTTTTTTTAATTCTAAAAACAATATACAAGTACCGTTTAAATACGTTAATGAGATGAATGAAATTGCGATTTTATTTTTTAAAGTTCCTTATACTGAGGTTCGAAGTGAGATGTACTGATTTTAAGGAACGATGCTAAATGCTCATCTGCCAGTCTACTTCTGAAATTATTCTTTCTAAGGTTCAAAGTTGAAAACACTTGTTCACATATAAGAAGCAAATATACCGCTGATCTTCTGGGCGTGAGATAATAAATTTGGGATATAATATTTAAACAAAGTAGAAAAGGAGATGGATATATAATGTATAAATATATATATTTCTTTTAATTTGCATCGGACCGGCAACTTAAATTTGTATCCGCGGACCGGAGTTGGCCCGCGGACCGTAAATTGTCCATCCCTGGACTGGAGAGAGGAGAGCTGATACGGAGTATGATACGTGCAGGCCGCTAGACTTTTTTTCGTTTCCTCAGGACGTTTCAGCTAAAGATGCGATATTCCTATAATAATGTATAATTTTCATATGTTCAATAATTGTAAGTAATAAATGCTTAGTCTAGTATATGGTCGCTGCAGTATTTAATTGCCGGAAAGACAGGTTTTAGGGAATCCATAATGCTTGCTCCTGTAACAATAGGGCCAACTATGGCCGAATGGTTAGGGTGCTGGCCTTCGGAACCGGAGGTCGTTGGTTCAAATCCCACTATGGAATGAATGTTCGTAGCCGTTTGGGATCAGGTTTAAGCGGCAGGTGCCGGTCTCATCAGCCCTTGTGCTTCAAAAAGTAGACCGTAGCACTCCAAAACCAAACCAAACCAAACATGTAATAATAGACTAGCAGGTGCAGAAACGAGGTGTGCAGTCATCGAGAAAGACAGACGCGGACACACATATATGTAATAAAGACTCCTTTTAAAAGAATGAAATTCCTTAAATCTTATAAATGTTTGCTTTAATAAATTGTAGAGCTCACAAATTTATAAGCAATATGACTCAATAATACGTACAAATTCTATTTATTAATAGATGCACGCTTTCACAAAACATGGCATCTTTGTATCAGTTAACTGACTTAACTCTAAAAGTTTGGATCACACGCTTTTGCTCAAGTAATGCTTCTACAGAATTTAGTTTCTGTTTTGTCAGATTCTTAACCTACAACAAATGTCACAAAGAAATGGAATACAAAGCGCATTTAACGTAGAATTCGAAATGAAAAGACTTCTTTACGCTATTAATCTTTGACTGAAACGATTCAAGCCGACAGAACTAATGTAATTTTCTAGGGTTACTTCTCTTTAATTTAATTGAATTTTCGTATGCTCTTTCGTCAATATAAGAATAAAGGCCTGAACGCACATAACACGGTCTTATAAATAAATTATAAGTAGAATGCAAAATAGAATTTTCTGCAAAACGACTTCCAATTCAAAGGCAGTGTATTTAAATAACTGCCCTTTATTCCTCCTTAACGAAATTAAACATGTGAGAGCTTTTAATAAATTGTTGTTTACCTATAAGAATCATTAAAAGTAATCTATTTAACTTTTATTCTAGAACTGCCAAATAACAAGGAAACGAGAAAAGGAATATCAAAGAAAATTTGAGATATGAAATTAGAAGCTTATGTACATTAATATCTATGTTATATGCAATAGAGAGTTTTTAGTTTAATTACTGAAGAACTGATGCAAAATATTTTGACATGTATATAGAAATTAAACTTTTACTTTCATCCAGCTTTAAAATAGAAACCGGTCATATTGCATTGTTCTAATCTATTGAGTTAAAGTTGTAATTTATTAGGAAATAGTTCTACTTACGAATAGCTTTCAATGAACCATATCTTTAACCAGGGAATGCTTGTATAGGGGATGACATACCAGTAGTCTCGGTTAATTTAATAATCCTCCCTCCCCTTTTTTCGAAAGTGGATGATATTCCGTCTAATGGACCTTATGCTGGCCATTGGCAACGATATAGTTCTTGTTGCCAGAAACAAAATATATCTATTGGAAGCATTTGAGGATATTGAGAGTGAAGCTAAATCAATGGGCATCATTAATAACCAAGAAAAAAGAAACAAATGCATGTCTTTAGTAATAGCTTCCCCTCATTTCACATCTCAGTTGGGGATCATAAGTTTGAAGCACAGAATTAATTTATTTAGGATTAATGCTCAACAAAAACAATGGTGTACTTCCTGCATTAAAGAGACGAATAATTACTGAATATTGACGAATAAATTGATTTTTATGGAATAAGTCATTCACTTAGATTTGATCTTTTATCCAGAAATACAAAGTTACTACTTTACAAGACGCTTATTTATCCTGTCTTAACGTACTTCTTTCTATAAAAACAAATTATAGAACTTTAAAAAAAAGCCAGCCTGATGGCCCAAAAATAATCGCCTCTGATATTTGGCAAAGTTGCTGGTAAGCTTGCTTGCCACAACAAAGCACGATTTATTGGGTCATTCTGTCAGTCACGGTCCTATCCAGACCCCCCCCCTGTTTGACCTACAGACCCAGCGCATCTATCCCAAATTTCATTAGCTAATTAATTTTGTTTTTTTTTACTTAATCTTAAAATTCCTCGACACACACCTACACATATTAGGCGACGAATCTTCTCCCTTTCCTTCCAGATGTAGTGTCTTCAGTGCGGTAAGTGTACTTTTAATTATCTTTACTAACGCTCTCTTTTCCAGCAACTCCTCTCTCAGGTTCGCACCGATCTTTTTTTTTTGTAGTCGCCTCCCCCCTTCTTAGTTTGAACCTTCAAAATTTCCCCTGAATACCAGGAAGTCCACGTTTTGGCCTTTAGGATTCCCCAAACTCAGACCCGGACAATAGGTCTCCCACAAGGGAAATCAAAGGTCCAGGCCGAGGGAGAGCATGGTAGGGTTAGGTCTGCTATGATGAGTGACTCGGCAAGGTGGTTAACATAAGTCGCAGCCAAGACCCCAAAGTCAGGCTGGCCCAGTGAACTCAAGGGAAAATAATCCCCAATGGGACCACCGCTCATTTTTCAACTCCCCCCAATTTTTTTTAAATTTATTTATTTATTTATTTTTGTAAGTCGAGGTCGGACTCTCAGGGCTGACATCGCAGCTAACTTAGCAGGACCCATTTCTACTAGGTACCATCTTTTTTTTAATCTCTCAGGTTAGGTTAGGGAGGTTCAGGTTAGGTTAGGTTCCTGGAGCTATGCGAGGCTCCAGCGTTCCCTTTTTCGAGCACGCCGAGTCATGGGGGTTCCGCATGGAGGGACAAAATTCCGTCACAATGACCCATCACAATTGCGAGTGTCGCCTCTCAAAATTTCCTGTCTTTCTTTTTCGGCCCCCTAGGTTTCCCGTCCTGTTTGGTGCAAAGAGAAAATTCTCTCTCATGGCTCATATTTTCCTCTTTGGTTAACGTGATCGCTCCATCTTCACTAATTCCGGCATCAGGAGGTCCGCTAAGTATCCAGTAGTATTCCAAATTCCCTCACCTCAGCAGCGCACGTCTTCTGCGTTCGCCCGCGAATAGCGGCTGCGGCGCGAAGGGTGCGGGCCGGCTACTTCGAAGGGTTTAGTGTGGGGTGGGTTAGCATTATATCTGCGATCTACCCACCGCAGCCGGTATAAGTCTGGAGGGCCTGACGGCTATATGGATCCGGTTTGCGCTTGATTGTCTTAACGTACGCTTTAGACACCTGGACTATGACTAGAAAGAAGGTAAATATTTTAGGTGCTTTCAATCGCAATATATTAAGAAGTGTTTCTGGATGAATCCATGAAAATGGTATCTGTCGTAGAAGGTGCAACACAGAATTGTTCATATTAAGGAGCCAGATGTTGTTCATTTTACAAAGATAAGCCTCTTTAATTGGGCAGGGCATGTTATTCGTTTAAAGAACAGTAACATACTTAACGAAATATTTTTCGCTAGTCCAAACAATACTAGAAAAGAAGACTGCGACTCAAACTTCGTTGAGTGGGGTAAGTCGAAGAGGATTGTCTTGTCCTTAAGACAAAGAATTGGAGGAGCTGAAAGTGCACAACTAAATGTTACATAGTCCTAAATATAAAATTTCATCACCCTACGGTTAATCATTTTGAGTTATGTTAAATAAATACGTACATATGCACAAACATTAAGCTGAGAGTAAATTCATTCAGCGTTGGTTACAATGATTATGTAAACTTTGAAATTACAGTTTCGTAGCATGTCTGTACATAGGTAAAGCTTAAAATATTCAAAATGGATTCAGACGTGGCCAAAATGGGTACTTATGTTGAAGTCTTATTCTCAAAAGTTTTTAAGCTTAAAATACTACCTTATTTCATACAAAAAGTAAAAACCATCACCAAAATTTAAATATATTTCAATCATGGTGTGTCTAGAAAAAAAATTAATGCCCCATAATTAAGGGGAAAAGATAGCTTAACATTCATTAAAATTCTTAATTTTCCAAAACAATAATATTTTTGCAAACAATAATACAGGTTCCTAATATTATTCATTGACTTTAACAGTAGATAGCAGGTGTCAGACCTTTATGGAAACGAATTTAGTATTAAAAAAAGCTTTTACTTACAGAAAAACGACATCGATCATTTCGAAATTTAATATTAAATTAATATCCCCCATTTTCCTTTCGTGCTTGACGGTAAACTTAATAACCATCTATCATCACTTTACGTTTCTGCTTACTAACTCCTTTATTTACAAACTACATTTCCACGAAATGTCATCACGTGAACAAGCTCAAAGTAACGCTTCATCAACGCAATTGATCTAATTATATTAATCATTCTGTTCGGTTATTTCCACTCATCTCTTAGTTTATTTCCGTATTGTGTTTGAAGAATTAATTATTTCTGCAACTTAAGCAAATAAAAATCTTTTAGAAATATATACGAGAAATAAGTCTAAGTTTTTTAGTTTGATACACTCCAATTGACACAACAGTTATTTACAGAATGATGTTATTGATACGACATTCATTAAGCTAAATATTTTAGTATGCAAATTTCAATTATTAAATGAAAAATTAAGATGAATGAGAACTAATAATACGAAGAATTAAATGTATGCAAATTTATTTATTCTTTCTATAACTATGCAAATCTTTGTCTTCTGGAAAGGCCCTGGTTGGTCCTCATTTTTCAGATCCTCACTGGTTCTTAGGTTATATTTACAGTATAGTTTCGAACCTTCAGGCATTCTGATTTCTCCTCGTGTAATATTCGGTTGGTGGCTGACTTGAGACTAAAGTTTGAAATTCCAAATTTTAATACTGGCCTAATTCTTCGTGACAATAAATTTTAAGCAGAATTATATTTTTATTACATTCATAATATTAAATAAAATGCTATTTTTTCTACTTATGATATATTGTTCTCTTTTAGTTGCATAAATATTTTTCTGTAAGTTGCAAAACTTCAAGTGCATTTTTTTAAGTTACGCCGTATTTGTATATTTAATTTTCGAAACTTGTTTTGTGAACCTTCATTAAGTTCATTAACCCTTTAACGGGCAGTGGTTTCGTAGCAAAACCACCTATTAAACATCTTTTTTTTTAAACTTTACTTTTTGGAGTACTTTACTTTATCTTTTTATAATTATTTACGGCTCCAGTCTCATACATCTGTGATATATGGAAGCCAATGATGTAGAATCAAGAGCTTTTGCAGTTAAAAAAAAACTTTTTGGAGATATGGATGAGTTTTCGATTATATATATATATATATATATATATATATATATATATATGTGTGTGTGTGTGTGTGTGTGTGTGTGTGTGTGTGTGTATGTATATGTATTTATATATACATATTATACATTTTATATATTAAAAATACATTATATATTTTATATATTTTACATATTTTATACATTTTATACATATTATATTTTTGATATTTTAAATATATAACAGATGATAGTTCTACGTTTAACTTATTTATTTCTTTTTCTATTGAAATATATGTATTTAAACTTTCTGTACTTGAGAAGTCAGATTCAATTTATCTTACTTATGACCTCAAATAAAAGTATCTATACAAACAACACTTTTAAGTTGTTAAGATATTTATTTATTATGCCTGTTTAAGGATTATCATTTATTGTTCTCCCAGTATAGTTAAACTTTTAAAAAGGCATGATGTTTAAGCTGTACAAGGTAGGGGTTATTCAATTAAACTACTTCTCAAACCCTAATTTGGTATCCTCTAAGGCAAACCCTTCTAAGGAATGTAAAGAAAATTTATATATTTTACATATACAAGGCTTATAGATAACATTTATAAACAAATTACATTAAATACCCATGAATTTATTTTGGTGACCTTTAAAGGGTTAAAATAAGCACCAGATACCTCTATCTGAATGATATTTTTGAGTGCAATGCAAACGTCAATAAATTATATACTCATATACTTTTGAGATTCCTAAATGTGTAATAAAGTTACACTAACAACACTGAATGAGTATACAAACATCTGAAACCTGTTTCTAATTTTCTTGTCATTCCGTCGGAAACTGAGTTAAAAATTACCATTCTCAAATGCATTTAAATATACTGAATAAGTCAAAATGAATTATCCGATTTGTAATTCCATATTTGTCGAAAGCAAATTCCAGAGAATAATATTTAAGTCAAATAAAACAAAATATGGAAATTAAATGTCAATGGTCAGTTTTCCTAGAGATCATTTCACCAAATTTGTTTTAGAATTTTTTCAGAGCGAAAATTGATAATTGCATCCACAAAACAAAAAGATTTTTGCTTGTCTTCATGAGCACGATGCGGATTTTTAATCACAGTTCAGCCTGAGTTTTCTAAATTAAATACCTAATTGATTGCCCCACAATTTCTCCAATACCATTTTTTCGACAAAATAAGATATTACCCCCATTGAAGTGTCATGTTTTCTTAATACTAGATGGCTATCAGATGCAGAGCGGATTGGTTTGAGTCATATTACCTTGTTATTTGTATATCATGGTTACCAGCGGAAGTGTGATCATCAGATACGGAGTGGATTTCTCTCGCGAAACGGCGTCCAATGCTAAACGTCATTTTTCTTTGACTCAGTTTGAAAGATAACGCTACGTACCCTTTCTCCCTTTCTCCAAATATATCTACTAAGATAGGTTTAAACATCGCAGTGCAACTGACTGCCTTCCATTACACTCCGCATTCATTGCCACCAGCTGTCAATTTTAACCTAATTGCACTGAACTTCACTACATATCTAGTAGCCGCGTGCCATAAAACTTCCTAATAATTGGATCGATCGGATTTCTGCTTCTGTACAATCAATTAACAGTGAAACTTTACAACTCTAAGGCAAACCCTTCTAAGGAATGTAAAGAAAATTTATATATTTTACATATACAAGGCTTATAGATAACATTTATAAAGAAATTACATTAAATTCCCATGAATTTATTTTGGTGCCCTTTAAAGGGTTAAAATAAGCACCAGATACCTCTATCTGGATGATATTTTTGAGTGCAATGCAAACGTCAATAAATTATATACTCATATACTTTTCAGATTCCTAAATGTGTAATAAAGTTACACTAACAACACTGAATGAGTATACAAACATCTGAAAAATGTTTCTAATTTTCTTGTCATTCCGTCGGAAACTGAGTTAAAATTACCATTCTCAAATGCATTTAAATATATTGGATAAGTTGAAATGAATTATCCGATTTGTAATTCCATATTTGTCGAAAGAAAATTCCAGAGAATAATATTTAAGTCAAATAAAAAAAAATATGGAAATTAAATGTCAATGGTCAGTTTTCCTAGAGATCATTTCACCAAATCTGTTTTAGAATTTTTTCAGAGCGAAAATTGATAATTACATCCACTAAACAAAAAGATTTTTGCTTGTCTTCCTTTGCACGATGCGGATTTGCAGTCACAGTTAAGCCTGAGTTTTCTATAAGAAAATACCTGATTTCCCCACAATCTCTCCAATATCCTTTTTTCTACAAAATATGGATCCATCCCATTGAAGTGTCATGTTTTCTCAATACTAGATGGCTATCAGATGCAGAGCGGATTGGTTTGAGCATATTACCTTGTGATTTGTATATCATGGTTACCAGCTGAAGTATGATCATCAAATACAGAGTGGATTTCTCTCGCGCGAAACGGCGTCCGATGCTAAACGTCATTTTTCTTTGACTCAGTTTGAAAGATAACACTACGTACTTCCTTTTTCTTCCTTTCTCCAAATATATCTACTAAGATAGGTTTAAACATTGCAGTGCAACTGACTGCCTTCCATTACACTCAATTCATTGCCACCAGCTGTCAATTACACCTAATTACACTGAACTTCACTACATATCTGGTAGTCGAGTACCATAACACTTCCTAATTATTGGATCGATCGGACTTCTGCTTCTGTACAATCAATTAACAGTGAAACTTTACAAAGTATGTAGCAGGAATTCAAATACCGTTTTGGCATTAGACGTGTAAACAAAGAAATATGTATGGAGCACTTTGAAATATATGAGGTGATTACGCAATAACAACTAAAGTCGTTGCCCCGTTTTGATTCGCCGAAGATTTACGTCATAAGCATCATTTCTGATGAAGGCCATTGACGTAATGTTCGGTCTTTGTTAATAGCGTCTTGTATATGTTATCAATATTGTAATGTATTTTCACACATTATTGTAACATGAATTCATTGATTTGTATTGATATTTGTTATGAGTAAAGTTTTATAGTCATCGTATTTTTATTTCTGGCAACACAGCATCTTTTTAAATTTTCAAATATCTGTAATGTATGTATATGTTGTCTGCCTATATAAGAGTAGTCAGTGTGATAGTAGCAGATAGATGGGTTGCATCGAAGGTGCTGATGTTTGTTTATGTAACTTGTATGTACTTTAAGTATTTTAAACTTCTGTACCGTTAGTTCAGTTTGATATCCAGAGCTCTACGTCATGCATTATAATAATCTTAAATAAATGCTTGTGTATAGATCTAGTTGTTTTATTTAACTGCACCTTGTGAATCCCTTCTGATCATGGTTTTATATAAGATGTGATCCCTGCGGATACTTCTTTAAGAACCGTCGATCCATAGCAGGGGTCTCCATATATACTTCCACATGTTTCTTTGTTATCATTCATGTATTCTCACCTTTCTATATTATTTTTCTGTGTATTTGAAATATATAACATTTTAAATGATATTCAAATTGTATTTTCTCAATTTTTGTGATTTGATCTCATTATCAACATGCACTAGTTGCTGATCAATTTATATAATGGGAAAGTGCATGTTCAGTGTCAAAATAATCTAAATCTGATTCAAAAACAATCTTTGAAAATCAAAGAATATAATATATTCATATTATATAAAATAATATAATATATTCATATTAATATATTCATATTATATAAAATAATATAATATATTCATATTATATTTTCTCCATTTTTGGGATTTGATCTCATTATCAACATGCACTAGTTGCTGAACATTTTATATAATGGGAAAGTGTCAAAATAATCTAACTCTGATTCAAAAACTATCTTTGAATATAAAACAATATAATATATTCATATTAATATATTCATATTATATAAAATAATATAATATATTCATATTATATTTTCTCCATTTTTCTGATTTGATCTCATTATCAACATGCACTAGTTGCTGATCAATTTATATAATGGGAAAGTGCATGTTCATTGTCAAAATAATCTAACTCTGATTCAAAAACTATCTTTGAAAATCGAAGAATATAATATATTCATATTAATATATTCATATTATATAAAATAATATAATATATTCATATTATATTTTCTCCATTTTTGTGATTTGATCTCATTATCAACATGCACTAGTTGCTGAACATTTTATATAATGGGAAAGTGTCAAAATAATCTAACTCTGATTCAAAAACTATCTTTGAATATAAAAGAATATAATATATTCATATTAATATATTCATGTTATATAAAATAATATAATATATTCATATTATATTTTCTCCATTTTTGTGATTTGATCTCATTATCAACATGCACTAGTTGCTGATCAATTTATATAATGAGAAAGTGCGTGTTCATTGTCAAAATAATCTAACTCTGATTCAAAAAATATCTTTGAAAATAAAAGAATATAATATATTCATATTAATCTATTCATATTATATAAAATAATATAATATATTCATATTATATTTTCTCCATTTTTGTGATTTGATCTCATTATCAACATGCACTAGTTGCCGAACATTTTATATAAAGTGAAAGTGCATGTTCATTGTAGAAATAATCTAACACTGATTCAAAAACTATCTTTGAAAATCAAAGAATATAATATGTTCATATTATATAAAATAATATAATATATTCATATTATATTTTCTCCATTTTTGTGATTGGATCTCATTATAAACATGCACTAGTTGCCGAACATTTTATATAACGGGAAAGTGCATGTTCTTTGTCGAAATAATCTAACACTAATTTAAAAACTATCTTTGAAAATCAAAGAATATAATATATTCATATTATATAAAATAATATAATATATTCATATTATATTAATATTATATAAAATAATATAATATATTCATATATTTTCTTCATTTTTGCGATTTGATCTCTTTATCAACATGCACTAGTTGCTGTACATTTTATATAATGGGAAAGTGCATGTTCATTGTCAAAATAATCTAACTCTGATTCAAAAACTATCTTTAAAAATCAAAGAATATAATATATTCATATTATATAAAATAATATAATATATTCATATTATATTAAAAGATATAGTATATTCATATTATATAAAATAATATAATATATTCATGTATTTTCTCCATTTTTGAGACTTGATCTCATTATCAACATGCACTAGTTATCGAACATTTTATATAAAGTGAAAGTGCATATTCATTGTCGAAACAATCTAACACTGATTCAAAAACTATCTTTGAAAATCAAAGAAATTCACAGATAGTTTTTAGTATAAATTCTTTGAATTTTACTTGATCTCATATCTTTCATTTCTTTTCAAACTTGATATATCGGATTAGCATTGACTTCAATATAACAGCCCTTTCAGAGATGTGTGCTTATTGATTTCTTTAAACCTGGTGATAAGAATACAGTTTTTGTAGATTCGATTACTACTGTCAAGCGTTCCTTTACAAGCAGCAATTGTATAATACAAATTTTGAAATCAGATAAGTTTCAAATTTCAGCGTTACTCAAAATTTCTCGATTTCGTAGCGTATACTAAGACTGTTCAGGGCAACAGATTGCCATTTTCTAGAATTGTTTATTTGAATAATTTTATTTAAAATATAATCAAAATTTAATCTTGGTATCTATTCTGAACATCATTTCATTCTAGTTTTACTTCCTCTCACGAAGTAAAGTAAGTAATGTAATCTCGATAACTTTCAGTCTGATTATTTCCACAAAAATAGGCAATTTAACCACACATGAATCCATTTGGACTAAGTTCTGCTTTACGTCTGAAAGTGCTATAGATTTGGAGAAATACCACACTATTTTAAGACAGCAAATTAAAGAAAAGTTCAAGAAGAAAGTCTCAAACCAGAGTTACTCAAAAAAATGTAATTTATTTCATCTGTGTATAAATCAAAATATGTCATTAACGACCTTCTAAATTGTGAGGCATACAGTCGAGTGCGGTTATTTATTGTCATCTAAAACTATTTTATTAAACCGCATAATAATTACATTATTTAAACATTTATATGCAGAAAAAGTCACTAACTTACAAGAAAATATGTGGTTTAGAGACTCAAAAACCTCAAGGATTCAAAGGTTTCTCTTGGTTTAGTTTGGTTTGGTTTGGAGCGCTACGGTCTACTTTTTGCAACACGAGGGCTAAAAAAAGTTTCTCTTGAAACTGATTGAAAAAATATGGAAAGGAAATACAAGTCAATGATTTCGTCCATTTGTTATCTCTGAATCAAGATGTATAAAAGGAAATTAAAATTGACGAAATATGATTTAGTAACTTACATATGTAATATATTCAAAATTTTCAAAATATGTACCATAGATTATCTAAGTAATTATGAAAATTATGAGAATTTATTTGATTATTTTAATAATTATGTATTTCCTTGACTATTATTTGGTGTGCTAAGATATTATAAAAATGTATTGTGATTAATTTGATATTGGTGAGTGAAATAAGTTACATAATATTTCTATTATAAAATAATTATAACCATTTCTCTTTAACATTGATTTATATTAATAAAGATTTTTAAGGAGAGAGAAAATTCTACTCTTACTTCAGATTCATTAGCGACTCAAAAACATTCTATACTGTTTATATATTTTACCTCAATATAGAAAGAGAATGAAATTTAATGGTGAAATAAAGTAATGGTGAAATTAAATAATATTTAATCTTTAACTTAATCTCACCAGTATCTGGTACTAAGTTTTTAACAGCATGATTAATGACTCTAACATTTATAAAGTTTAAACATTCTAACGATGAACCCCGCAGTTTAGTAGTTCTAAAATTCTAATTTCGTAAATTTTTGGTTTTCTGATTTCAGTGGTAACAAACATTTTGAACTTCACTGAATTTATTTTGACTAGTTTACGCATTACGCCTTTACACACGTAGTAAGAAAGGCAAATATCCTCTGTAACCTAAACCTGAATGCATTTTGATTGGTTTCATCCTGACATGTGTACGTTGTAGGCGTATATCTCGCATCGGTCGCAACAGTTAATAACGATTAAACGTCTAACGTGGTGAAAATTTGTATTTAGAACTGTTGCCACGTCGTGTTGTGACACTTCATTTTTTATTATAATCTGCACTCCAAAATAAATCTTTATAAAAAAAATATTAAAACGCTCCCAATCGGCACCAGACGGCAGTAATTGAGCTCTACTTATTGTAGGCTGTAATTCTATTTATTAAGGAATTAATATTGTATATTTTTTATGTTATCCATAAATAGTTTGTTAGCATTTGTGTAACAGTATCCTTTATTAAAAATCGTATCGCACATTTTAATAAAGTATATGGTCCAACAAAGTGCAGAAAAAAGGAGTATAATTTAAACTGTATTCCAGGAAATCATATGCACATCAGCGTTTTATATAAAATCTTTTTGAGTTGAAACTTTTTTTTTTTCATTATCCGAAAAAAATCTCGCTGAATTTTAACAAGCGCATTAATAAAATAAAGTTAGCCATATTAAAAACAAAGCTTTTTTTTAATAAACATTTTTTTTCATTCATCTTAATCTCCTTTCCTTACAGACATTGCCTTTTTTACAGCAAAATTCCTTTCTATATTCGGCTCTCAGTTTCATTCATTTGTCCAAGAGCCATAATCACGCAGGATCGTGACTACAATGCTTAATTCATTGTCCGTGTAAGATTAAGGCCTTTGCTGTCAATTACACATATAGCAGGCTTAGATACCCTAATACTGACGGAAACGCTAAACTTGGATAACTTGAATACTAGATTACAAAGTATCTCTTCGGATAATGGTGTTTGTAAGCATGATACCTATGAAATGAGTTTCAATATTAGTAATTTCAGAATAACTAGAACATTTCTCGCATAAGAGAAGATTGAATTTTTCAATTTTTCAAGTTCATACTTTTCTAATTGTAACAAAAATCTTTCTAAAAAATAATCAAAATGTTAATTCTTTCTACTAAATTCCCATTTACCATTTACTGTTATGATTGATGTCTAACTTTTTCTGTTTTTTTTCCAGAAATTCATGGTAGAACCTCAAGGTGTATTACAACAAATACTTTTCCCTGTTTCCTGTTATGACTGGTGAGAAACATGTACTAGTGTACTATATTTTTTTAAAAAATCACAAGGAAAATTACATGGTAAATACATTTTCCTGTATCCAGTTATGGTTGACGCCTAACGTGCACTATACATTTTTTCAAAGATTCAAAACAAATCCTCAAGGTGTACTATGATACCTATGAAACTGTACTATGGTGTACTATGTACGTATGAAATGAGTTTCAATATTAGTAATTTCAGGATAACTAGAACACTTCTCCCATAAGAGAGGATTGAATTTTTCAATTTTTTAAGTCCATACTTTTCTAATTGTAACAAAATTCTTTCTAAAAATAATCAAAAAAATAATTCTTTCTACTAGATTACATTTTACTATTTACTGTTATGACTGATGTCTAACGGGCACTATGTTTTTTTTTTCAGAAATTCATGGTAGGACCTCAAGGTGTATTACAACAAATACTTTTCCCGGTTTCCTGCTATGACTGGTGAGTAATATGTACTAGTGTACTATATTTTTTTAAAAAAATCACAAGACAAATTAAACGGAATACATTTTCCTCTTTCCAGTTATGGCTGGCGCCTAACGTGCACTATACTTTTTTTCAAAGACTCCGAACAAAACCTCAAGATGTACTATACGCAACACATTCTACTGCTTCCTGTTATGAGTGGTGAGTGACATGTACTAGTGTACTATATATTTAAAAAAATCACAAGGCAAATTACACGGAATACATTTTTCTGTTTCCACTTACGGCTGGCGCCTAATGTGCACTTTTTTTTTCATACTTTTTTTCAAAGATTTAGAACAAAACCTCAAAGTGTACTATAAGAAACACATTTTTCTGCTTCCTGTTATGACTGGTGAGTAACATATACTTAGTGTACTATATATTTTTTTTAAAAATCTCAGTGCATATTACACTGAATACATTTTCCTGTTTCCAGTTATGACTGGCGCCTAACGTGCACTATACTTTTTTCAAAAATTCAGAGCAAAATCTCAAGGTGTACTATACGGAATACATTTTTCTGCTTCCTGTTATGAGTGGTGTCTAACATGCACTACACTTTTTGAAAAAATTCAGGGCAAAACCTCAATGTATATTGTATTATAAGGAATAAAATTTCCTGCTTCCCGCAATCTTCCGATTTACGATATAATAAACACAAATATTCAAGAAATAAAGTAAAAAAGTAAATTTACTTTTCTACAGAAAAATAAATTTACCTTTTTATTTTTATTTTTTTCATGTCAATCATATCATATTTTACTCAACAGAAGTACTGCTGCATCTGTAATTTATTTTTATTGTACATTTTTATACAATACTACTGTTAACCCTAATCATTAACATTGAGCTCCGAATTGTCTACTTTAAGCATGGCAATTCCTATTTTCTATTACATATTACATAGCTTGATAATTAACCCTGTACTACCCGAGTCATATATGCCAACTATATATCAGAGCATATCTTACATCTAATTTATTATGGACTACACAGAATAAAATAAAGTTTAAAGAACTTTGAATAGTTCAGCATGTCACGTCAGTGATCAGCTATAATTTTAAACACCGTAGAATGTCTTTCATAAAAAAGGAAAAACTTTCATGAAAAAAGATTTATTTGTTGATATTACATGTAAGATGGAATTTATAATAGATAAAGCAATTTATCATGTATTTAGTCTATGTGAGTGTCTGAAAAGTAAATTTATGTAAGCTGTTTGAAAATTATAAAGTTTCAATCTAAAAGACAAGTTTATAAATGACAGAAATTACTTCAAAATTTTTTATATTGTTTATAAGATTGCCCTGTACCTATTCTTAAACGAAAATATCGTTCAGAAAACACGTACATATTCTACAAGCTATTAAGCTATTTTTAGCAGCATCTAAAGAGATACACCAGGTATTTCATAGATAAATGCTGAAGAAAAACAAATTATCTTCTCCATCTCATTCCGTCTCTCTCTATATAGAATGAAAGAAAATTTAAAAAAATATTTTATTCCCTATGTAATCCATATTAAAGCAAGTAGCTCTGCAAGCATAGTAGACAAAAACTTAATCCTTCCGATGATATAAGACGTCCAATAACAAGCGTGAAAGACTTTGTGGAAAATTGAATCATCTTTAGAATGACAATGAAATGCCGTTAGACCTCTACATCAGTATAGCAATTACAATCCCGAAAGTAACATGTATGTCAAATTTTACGTGCATGTTGTACGGGAAATAATAGTAAATTTTGATTTTGATATATATTATAGCTATGATAATCAGAGATTTTTAAAATGTTATCAGTACCACATGCATGGCATTTTCTAACATTTATTTTGTTTTGCAATTGTGAAGCAAAAATTATTTCTTTAAATAGTATATAATTTTTTGATGTAACTTTGAATATCAGAAAATTGTGTGCATTTTAATCATCGAGGTTTAATCATGCCGATGATTTAATATGTCCAATAACAAGCGTGAAAGTTTTTGTGACGAACTGAATCATCTTTAGTATGAAAATGAAAGGCTGTTAGACCTCTAGATCAGTATGGCAATTGGCTTACAATCCCGAAAGTAACATGTATGTCAAATTTTACCTGCGTATTGTACGGGAAATAATACTAAATTTTGCTTTTGATATATATTATATCTATGATAATCAGAGATTTTTAAAATGTTATCAGTACCATATGAATGGCATTTTGTTATATTGTTTTATTTTGCAATTGTGAAGCAAAAATTATTTCTTTAAATAGTGTATAATTTTTAACGTAACTTTGAATATCAGAATATTGTGTACATTTTAATCATTGAGATTTATTTTGTTATATAATATTTAATTCAATACCACAATGATAAAACCAGTATTTAAAATAATATTTATGATGAATATTTTTGATGAGTATAATCTTAATTTGTATCTCGGCAAAAACTTCTTTAAAACGTATTGAAAACGTTTCTTCGAAGAAATTTTTACTGCTTTCTAATTGATGTATAAAATATAGCTGTCAACGTAACGAGACTTTTCTTTTGCTACAATAAGAATATTTCATTTTATTCTCATTAAAAAATATAATAATGTACAAGAATTTAAATTATTTATGGCGAAGCAAGTAATAGCCAAACATTCTGAGTTTTCATTTCTCGAAGACGTTCCCCTACTCTTTAAGCCCACTGCAAAATGTTCCAAACAATCAAGCCAGCAGCAAAAATCAAACCTGCGAATACACCTCCCCGTAAATCTGCACTCTTCCTCATTCGCCCCCCTAGTCTACTTTTTCAGCCACTGAGTTCTCTGGCATTCATAATATAGGTTGTTCGTAGATGCGAAACATCTGTACACGTTCAATTTTTTATATATTTGCTTTACTTTTTTGGCTTTGCATTTATTGCTATTTGTTAACAGTGTGAGATGACAATAGAATTATTATTATTAAAAACTTTTATTTTTAATATCATATATTTTGCTTTATAAATAATTTAATGTTTTCCTTTTTATCCTTTTTCTACTCCATTATGTCTTAAGGTTACATTTCATAATATATTTCGAGATTTTATTTTATGTTGATTACAACGTATTACTACCAGTTGAAATAGAAAATTTAGGTACTTATTCTACACTGTTTAAGATAAATGGATTCGTCAATGCTAATAAAAAATATAATATTTTTAATTCAAAACTTTTAGATTATATATTCTATTTTTCCATTTTATCATAAAATAATTCTATAATCGAAAAATATTAAACTCTTATAAAATTATTTTTACAAATGCATACATTATTTTCTTATTACTTTTTATATTAATGCAAAAGAATTTTGATACTCGGGTTCCATAGAATTTTCTTTTCCAGAGCTCCGCTTTAATATCGAAAATAGTATTTATTTGGCATAAGTTATGAATTCTTAAATATACGGAAACAAAACTTTATACCAAATATTTTTAAAAATAAATATAGGCCACATATCCAGAATTTTAGCTAATCCAACGCTGTTTTTCAATCTTAAATATATTCATATACTTTCTTGAAATTGAGGTCAACTTAAAAAGCTTTTGAAATATATTTTACATTAATCAATTTAAAATTCCCTATTTTTCAAAGACTTTCTTTTATTTTGTTATATTGCATTAGCATCGGCAATTCTTTCTTCATATCGAAGAGCATTTGAATTATTCTTTTTAAATTATGTTTATATTCACGTAAACGAATTAAATACGTAGTAAAACAGCAAAATACATCTAACTTTGCATTCGATTTAACAAAGTCTCCCCATCTAAAAGATATCATTAATAATTCGATTCGATAACTCTAATGAATGCTTGCAATGGAAAATTTTCATCAATATATATTATTCTGAAAATTAACCTTTGTATGCTATTTAAGATAAGTGAACAAATCATTAGTAAAGATATCATTTTTAAATTATATTATGATTATTTCAGAGCATGATTTAATTTTTTTATTTATAAGCTTTATTCAAATTTTTACATATAGTGAATAAGTTATACCTTAAATGTATTTGATAATGCAATATTCGGCTAATTTATAAGCAATTATTTGAACAAGTTACATTCTTGTTACTATTATCAATGAAAATCTCTCTTTCAAAAACAAATTGTTTTATGAGCTTGTAAAGGTTGTACAGTGGACTCCGCTTAATGTGATCAGTTTGGGACACCATGATTTCGATAACAATAATCGATTTGTAACAATAAACGATATGCAAAATTAGATAAATTGGTTACACACACACACACACTTTTAATTCGCAAGTACTAAATTTTAAAATAAAATGAAAAAGCGCATTTTATATTTATGTGTCGTATATTATCCTTTAACCCTCTGGCTGCTCATCCCGTGATTTCCACGGGAAACTCAAATATACCAAAACTTGCTCATCCCGTGATTTTCGTGGGCATGTATTTTTTTTTCCTTTATTGAGGAGCACATCCCTTCTTTTCACCGTTTAACCAGTGAAATAAATTACATATACTGTATTGGACGTTTAATTATGTTATAAATATAATTTTATGAATATAACCATATTTTTATTAGATAATATTATTATGTAATAAATAGAAATTAACTGCAATTCAGTTGAAATTTATCAAAAAAATTGTGATAACGTCTGAAATTGTCTTTTTTGACAGTTTAGTTTCTCATGATAAAAATCTATATAAAAAAATCTTTCCTAAAAAGAAAAAGTGCATATTTCAATTCTTCAATATATATATAGATTTAAAATATGTAAAAAAAAGAAATAAAAATAAAATAGAATACACAACTTTTGAATCAATTTTGGTTTACAAATTCAGCAGTCAGAGAATTAGAATAAAAGAATTGTATACATAATTTTAAAAAAAATTGATCAGTTGCTGACTGTGTACAATTTTTTCTAAGAAGCTCATTGATAAATTTTTCATAATCATAATCAACCTGTCATAACCAATTAAAATTTCGATGTTTTGTTTTAATTTTAAATCATTTCGCTTTCTGCCTTCCATATCGACAAGTTGCATGTAAGCGAGCAAGGCATAAAATATGAACCCGCTCTTTCTCAGTTCCGATAATAATGTGTTGCCTTCTGCTTATCTGACTACCACTGAACACCAGCAGGGTGTGCGGATTTCTGAAAAATCCCAGGAACGTGTAAAACCCCAATCCTTTCTTCATTCCCCATTTCCCTAGGTTGAAGAGGAGAATTCTCGAAAATTCAAACAGCGAAGGGAAAGAAAATAATGGGTTCCTTCTAAATATATTGTGAATATTTCTATGACAGTTAAAATGAGGTTGGAAAACTTATCCCATTTAACGATGTAATGATCACATAAAGCGATAATTTTAACATACAAATGAATAGAGAAAATAGGGACAATGTGATTTCGATAAGAATAATCGATTGATAACATTAACCACGATCACATTAAGCGGAGTCCACTGCATTTAGCATTTTTACCCATCGATGTATTTGACAAGTATTTTTATTAAAATTTCCACTTGTCATTAGTTTTCTATATTCATTCTTATTCTATTGTTTATAATCCACATTTTTCTTCTTTATGGTGATAAGAGATTTTTAGTTGGATGAAATGTGGCAGAAAATCCAATAATTCTATTTCACTGAATTATTAAATAAAACTATCCCATAATTACATTTATACCATACAATTATCTATACGGAATAAGTCTGATATGAACATTAAAAATTAATATTTTAAATATTTTTTTTTATTTTTTAATATTTTTCAAATGTGGTGATATATTTATGCTAAAAGAAACTTTTTAAGGTCAAAAAGGTATGCAGTAAATACAGGGTGTTTCAAAAATGACCGGTAAATTCAGAAAATCAATAAAAACTAAACGGATAGTGAGAGAAATACACAGTTTATTGAAATATGCTTGGGACAATATTAAACTTTTAGGCAGAGAAACTTTTTAAATTAGTTACAATGTTCCACAACAGATGACGCTACAGTCTGGAAAAATCTAAACTATGATATTTTCTAGATATCCACTATGCGCAGCAATAATATGGCTTATTCTCAGAACGAAATTATCAGAAACGCGTGTAAACGTCTCAGGCGGGATGGCTTCACATGCAGAACAGATGTACCGTTCCAGATATTCAATTGTTTCTAGATAGGGGCGGTATACCTGATCTTTTAAGAGTCCCACAGACAAATATCGTAGTTTAGATTTTTACAGAGATGCAGTTCCATCTGTTGTGGAATATTGTTTTTTTTTTTTTTTTAATTTTTTTGCCTGAAAATTTACTATTTTCCCAAGTATATTGCAATAAATTGTGAATTTCTATCACTGTCCTTTTAGTTTTTATTGATTTTTCAAATATACCGGTCATTTTTGAAACGCCCTGTAAAATAAGCTATAATGTATGCAAAAGAAATGCCTGTAAAGCATTTTTAATAAAGCTAGTTTTCAAAAAACTAAAAATTAATAGTTATTAAAATAATTTAGTTTCAATTAATACTTTAATTTTCAATTTTAACCATTTATTTTATAATCATACTTTTTTTTAAATAGCGAGGTCCTTGCCTGTTAAGCATTCGTCCATACAACACCATCAATATTGGAGATTTTATTTTATTATATTCATTTTATTATAGAAGCACCATATAAGTAGCTAACATTACTCCCTGAGGACACCCTGAGAACACAAGGAGGTGTATTCTCCTAATTTAGAAACAGCAACCAAGCAAGCAAACACCCCAAGGTTTGGTCTGCTACCTCAGATGTGTCGTTTAAGAACTTGGAGAATATTGCGATCATAAGCCTATTTTACGTTCCCTAACCGCCATTAATGAACAAAGTGGATTCTTGCCAGCTCAAGCCCCGATACCTCAAAACTCCGTGTACTGATGTACTTTCCCATAATGGTCACCACGTGCATACACAAGTGTGGAATAAATTTCCAAGAAGATTTTAGGTGCAGCTGTTGACTTCGAGTTTTAGTGGGGACCCCTGCGGATGAGTTATAGATCACGAAATGTCTTAAGAGTAACGGTCAAGCCAGACAGAGATGTAACCATGAGTTATGGGGCAGGGGCTAAAAACATAATGTCAGCTTTCACAAAGGGGCTATTTTAATGAGTCCACCTGCACGCCCGAAGGGGGTGCAAATGTGGGAAAATTTCACCAACAAGCGATTGGCAAATAGAAAAAAGGAACGTTAAAACCAAGGTGATGAATTGTAAAAGACAGTGAAGAAACAGGAGTCGAAGTCGAGATTCAAGATTTGCTGGACATCAAAATCCCATGGCCGCAAGCCTGCACGCTTAAAGAGTTGCCGGACATCGAAATCCCATGTCTGCACGTCCGCACTGACTTCTTGTACCGACATACAACATGATGACTGCTCCAGCCCGCTGTCCTCTAATTCCTGGAGGTAAACT
The DNA here is from genome assembly GCA_032207245.1 of Pardosa pseudoannulata. Lineage (NCBI taxonomy): Eukaryota > Metazoa > Arthropoda > Arachnida > Araneae > Lycosidae > Pardosa > Pardosa pseudoannulata. Next base: position 10,800,782 of record CM063506.1, read on the forward strand.
TGATAATTATTCATACTAATTACCTTGGGTCTCAGAATCTTTTGATTAAGGAATAACGTATAAAAACAAAAAGAAAATTGTGATGAATTGTGGTATAATGATAAACGTCGAGTAATGAATTATATATATGTTAATCGACAAATAATGTCTGTAAATAATTAATGTACATAATAAATGTTTTTAGTTCAAATATAAGGTATTATATTTTTACTGTTTTTCCCCTTTGTAAACGAACACTGGTGTTAGTGTTGTAAATACATTACAACACTCCGGTTATGAGATCGACACCTTTACTGACTGAGCTGCCGCTTATCTTGTATAATTATATTGCTAGAAACATATTGCGTATTCAATATCATTGATTATCAAGAAAATAAATTAGTTCATAACGTGTACTGCAACCTAAATCAATAACAACATATTTTCTGCTTCAAAAAAATTAAAACAAATAAAATTAGCTCCCATTTTGTTTTTAACTAAGGACTAACAATTTATTTAGTGTTGTAACAGATTTAACACAGATCACTAAGATGAATATTTTATTGAAAGCGTGTTACTTGATATTCAGATGCTGTATAAGTGACAAGCATAATTATTTTAGTTCAGTAGAGTGAAAAACTGTCACTAATTCTAACTAATACAGATGAAACATTTTCTTATTGAGATGTATTTCAGATAAAGTTTCAGTAATCGAATCAGTTTGTATGATATGAAAGTTATTTATGATCTTATTTTTGAGAAGTATATCAAATAATAATCTCTCATTGCATGAAAATTTATGCAATGAGATACAATTATTTACGGTTCAGTATCTTTCAGTGAAGCTTGTGATACACATATTTAAACTACTGAATTGTAAAATATTTAGATAATAGTTAAGATACATGAGGCATTTTCCAAACCAAACAGTGGTTAGGCCAGGCAGAAAACTTTAAATATTGTTCAACCTATTTCTGTATTAACACTTTTAAGAGACAAATACACTAAATTTCTATCCATCGGTTTTCATGGGGTCGGAATTATAATATATGAAATAAAAATATAAGTAATAAATTAAAAAATCTCAGTTTGTTACAATTCAGAATCATTATTTATACCCTATCCAAATATGATTTTATCACCTAAAGTAACATTCGGTGAATCCTTACATAAACAGGTTTGACGGTATAAAAATAATGTTACATTGGCCTAGTGTTTGAGAGATAAGAAATCTAAACTCTTTATAAAACACATAGAGAAAAATATATCTTGATTAAATGAATTTATGCAATTAAATAAATACCTAAGGTATACAACTGGAATCAACTTTGTAGATATCGAAGACTGCTCTCGAGTCGGCGTTGGCTCCAAAAAACAATATGCCGATGATTTTTCTCAAAAGGCCTATCCCTCAAGCCGCGGATGCCAGCAGCATTCACCTTCTACTCTCCTCTGGTCACAACCTTGTATTCTAAAAAAATCAGACTGCCCAGCGGGAGAAAAAAACAGGGATCCACTCCAGAACGAAGGGGGGGGGTCAGAATTCCCCAAACCAACGGACCATTCTATTGGCTGGGAGAAGTTTGAAGTTTCTTTCTAGTTCAAACCGGTCCTGTTCTGGTATGTCTTTGACGGTGATTCCCAGAAAGAGGTTAAAAAACTGAACCGAATATAACTTATTGTTACAGACAATCAGATAGTTCCACGTAAACGAAACTTTCGGGAAAACAAAGCTACAGGACCGAATTTTTGGACGATAGACACTGGTCTATGGTAACAAGTTCGGGATCAAATAAATCGAACATTCAATGTGATACGATAAATCTAGATTGCACTGTATTTAGAAATAGGAAAATAAATTCAATATTTCCTTACTTCTATGAACAAAATTTTAATTTTTATTGTTATAAAATAAAATTTGTATTCCAACTTTTTACAATTATATTTTCTTATACAGCATTTTTGATTTTCCCTTTGCCGGACGTTTTAAAAGATAATGATCTCTTACAGACAAGTCGTAAATTTTTTTTCGAGCTGTTCACGAAAATCTGGTCTCATTTACTTTCAACCGAGCAAATGCGAAAGAAGGGTTCATTTTTCTTTCTTCAATGAACCTTCATATATTCTTTGAGTTTTTAAAACCATCAATCTTTGGCAGTTTCAGCAGTTTTATTCTGATCATGCTGAGACAACAAAACAAGCATTTTATTTTTTTATTTCTCTCAATAATTCTTTGGGTTTATTTTAAAATGCAAATCCAAAGAGTTTCTTCAAAGATATTTTAAGATAGACTTTTCCTTTAAAATTATATGATACAAAGTTTAATCTTTGTTGCAGCATTAAATTTCTTATAAGAACTGACACTAATATATATATAACACTAATGCAGAATATCACAATAATGGAAAACGAAGCACAATTCGTTTTGAACATGAGGATTTTAAAATGTAGTGGATTTCTTCTCTCAAAATCCATGCTTTAAAACTGTTTTTATTTTAGATAAGAGTATTAAGTTTTTATATTACATTAGAATAACATATGTATTAAAACTTTCAGTGCAGTAAGATGTGTCTTTTTCAGAAACAAATATATAGTAAATCTGTCCAATTTCGTACTTTTTCACTGTTATTTTAAATAAAATACTTCTTACAATACAAATATATATATATATATATATATGTGTATATATATATATATATATATATATATATATATATATATATATATATATATATATATATATATATATATATATATATATATATATGTCAGGTCTAAAAAAGGGGTAGTTGGGAATTGTGCACATTAAAAATGATTTTAAAAAGAGAACTCTTTTATAATAATAAAATAAATGAAAAAGACCCACGCTCGCGTAAACTTTCAGGATAATCCTGCCAAGCGGAAGCATTTCTCAGCGATTTGATGATCTTGCAAAGAGATAAGTTGGGATTTTGGCGCGTGGACATGGAGCGGTCAACACCTTCACGCATAGCTTCGCCACGAATATTGAAAATGGCGCTTGTTGCTTTCCGTAAGAACGATGAGTTAATAAAACTTATTATTATCAAGAAGACTGTTGTCCATTCGCCTTAAATCTGGATCACGACTTTACACACACACACACACACACACACACACATATATATATATATATATATATATATATATGTGTGTGTGTGTGTGTGTGTGTGTGTATGTATATGTATCTGTATGTATATATATGTATATATATGTGTGTGTGTATATATATGTATATATATATGTGTATATATACATATATATTTGGAGTGACTGTAAAACAATATATAGAAGTCAGTTATTGATCAGAAAAATATTTTGAAGCAAAATATCAATGTTTGAAACAGTTATAATTTTTCAAAATAATCTTTAGAAAAGTTGAAAAAAATTAGTATTTCTTAAATGAATAGCTCAAACAGACTTATCTGAATGTGCCTTGAAATAGATTATGGAATACAAGAATTACAATATTCATTGCAATTTATTTTAATTTGAAAGAATACTATGCCCGTATGACAAAAACATATTTTACGACTCTTATAAAGTAATTTGACTATGAAGCTAGTGACAGAAATATCTAGTGCAAATGTTGATTGATAATTAGTGCTTTGGAACATATAGCTATTTATCACTATCTCTCGGCTTTAAACCCCTTGAGTAGCTATAAAAGCCAGGCAAGTGCTATGTATTAATTATGCATTTAGACATAAACATGTAAATTTACTTTCTTCGTTTCTAAGTGGGAAGAATTCATCTGGTCCGTTCAGTGAAATTTTATCAAATCATTACTTGATCATACAACTTGAGGGGTTTCTATGACGATTCATGTGGAATGAAAGTGAATTAAAAATTCCCTCTATGAGAGGATTAATTGATGTACTTTAGAGATAATTTTAAATAAAATAAATATTAATATATTGTTCACTACCTATAAAGATTATATTTCACAAATGTCTTTTTATGTGTGCTTATCTATCATATATTAGATGTACACGAATTTGGGCTGTGAATGTATAATGAACTCAGTTTTTCTTCCTTTTTTAAACCAAAGTTATAAAAGGATTTACTGAAGCAACCAAATGTAATTTTTATTCTCGTTTATTTTCGCATCCCTTTATGACCTGTATTTACTTTCATAGTTACGAAATCTAGTGCTTAAAAATAGTTACTGTTGAAATTACCTGACAAAGCATTCTGAAACACAACAGTACTAATACATACGAACCACTCACGTTGCATACTTCTGGAAGTAGAAGTCTTTCGTGTTGTTGTAATGTACTTACAACGCTAACACCAGTGTTCATTCTCAAAAGGGAAACACGGTAAAAATATAATACCTTATATTTGAACTAAAACATTTATTATGTACACTAATTATTTACACATTTCAGAATTAATATATATAACATTCATTACTAAACGTTCATCATTATACAACAATTCATTACAATTTTCTTTTTGTTTTTATACGTTATTCCATAATCAAAAGATTCTGAGACCCAAAGTAATAATTATGAATACTATCAAGTTTACCTCCAGTAATTATAAGGGAGTAGGCTGTGGCTGTCATCAGGCTGTTCAGGCACGGTCGTTCGGGCGTACAATGATGTAAACGGGATTTGCACCTCCAGATTTTGAATCATTCGACTCGTTTTATTCACTCTTTTCACAAAAATTTTACACTGAAATTTTTCACATCTACTCGAATGTGAGGCTCATTAAAATAGCACCTTTTGTGAAAGCTGATATTATTTCTCAGCCCCTGCCCCAATATCTCACGGCTACATCTCTGTCTGGGCCTGACCGTTACACTTGTGCCAGTCCGTGGTCTATAACTCCTCCGCATGGGTCCCCACTAAAACTCGAAGTCAACAGCTGCACCTAAATTGTTCTTGGAAATTTATTCCACAGCTGTGTATGTACATGTTGACCATCGTGAGAAAGTACATCGGTGCACGTGTTCTTTGTTATCCTCTTTAAACATAAATTTCATGATTACTGACAAAATTTTAATTCTTTATTATTATTTTCAGTATTATATTTAATATAAACATCACTTCATTCATGAACGTTACACTTTCATCAGGAAAGCAGGGAAAATAGAAAAAACAACAACATTGAGAAAGTACAAAATATATAAATGTTAAAGTTATTAAAAATGCAGTAATTTTCGAAATCTATCAAAAGAGCTGCAATAAAGAGTATTGTTCATCCACCTAAGGACTTTGAGCTGAAACATTATCCTGTTGAAATAAATGTGGTGTTTAGACATTTTTCCTGGAACAACACAGCACTGAATGATCCAGAATACTCAAATATGTTACGGTATTCATGTTATTTACTACAAAACAACATATGGAAAATATGCGGGAGAAATATGTAAAAATCATAATAGTTTTACATCATAGAGTAAGAAAATATTCTATGGTAGACATCGGTAAGAATTTCCCCCAACTATCAAGATTTTAGAAAAATAGGAAATAAGATTCGCTTACACTATAAAACTTCATTTTATTGATTTAATGATTATCTTTATGGGGTTTAGAATTCATTTTCAAGATTCTTGATTTCTACACAGTCTACGGCTGAATAAATTTATTGCATAGAATTTCTCCTAGATTGTCCTATCATAAATAATACCAATTGGTGGCTGTTGAATTGCCTCAGCAATTGTATTAATAATGGAAGGAATGAATGATAACATTCAGAATTATTCCTCCAGCTCCTTATCAAATGTTTAAGTGGTCAGCCGGATCGTCTTTGACCTTGATGCTATTTTTCGTTCCCAAATAGTAGTTTATTTTCCCCTAAAAAAACAATAGGGCTCAAACTCACACACAGTTGCTCGCTTTGCGAAATTCCACTAATAACACTAGAGAATAAACGTAACACGTGTTCCTGTTTCACCATTTCATACAAATTCATAACAAAAAAATTATTTTATTCTTAAAATATCTCTAAATAAAGAGTGATTACAAATTTATACACTTTCATCAGGAAAGCAGGAATAGAAAAACAACAACATGAAAATAAATATATAAAATAAAATATAAAAATTTATATTATAAAAAAATATAAATATTTTTATCTATAATTAAAAATATATATAAAAATATAATGTATAGTTTGAATAGAAAGAATTTATATGTGTATTTTTATGATATGTATATGTTATATATATAAATATATATATTTATAAATTATAATATAAATATAATATATTACTATATATATATTATATATTTATATTGATTTAATATTTTTATATATATATTTATAAATATAAATAAGATTCGCTTACAATCAGAATGAACTTCAAATATTTTGTTAATTCTTTATGTTTTAGAAATCTAAATTTTTTCCTTTTTTCCTTATTATACTAATAAGTATTTTTGAATTGTTTAGAATTTTTTTTTTCCTAAATGAATAGTTTATTTGAGGGGATTATTTTTTATTTGGATGTTGAATTTTCATATAAATGGAAGGAATTTGGCTAAATGATAAATTCAGTTTTTATAACTTTATTAAATTCAATATCTAAACGAATACACGATTTATATTGCATATTAGAGTGTTTGGTACTATTTTGACTATAATAGTTCTCAAAATAAAAAATAGAAATTCATAAAAAAAAACTAAAAAAATACTAAAAAAATAACTTATTTCAAAATCGTCCACATTTATATAAATTTTATAAAAATTTCCACGTCTATATTATATATTTAAATATATATTATATATAAAAAGGAGTCTGAAGATATATTTTTGTGTGTGTGTGTGTGTGTGTGTGTGTGTGTGTGTATGTGTGTGTGGTATACAAAATTTATTACACCTAAAATATCTATCTACAATTATTCTTTTACCACTTTTCTTTCTTTAATACCTAATTTCACAGCCATAAAATGTCAGTTTTAAAGGAGTATTCACTGATATAAATTCTTTTTATCCTTCCCTCAAAACCAACGCTAGAATAAATGCTAATATTCTGTCTACTGACCACATTATTTCCCACATTATTACAAAATCACGTGTTTCTAGAGGTACGAAAATCATTGAAAAATGTATTTTTTTAGCACTAGCATATAGCCCGTCATATGACGGGATCAGTAAAATTTTTAATTTTCCAAAATTGTAAAGTACCTTATGAATCAGGTAAAAAAAATAGTTGTTGTTTTTTTTGTTTGAGAATTATCTTGCAACAAAAAATAATAATTGATTCAATTTAAAATTATTCCATATATACCTAATCTATAAGGCGATTTCACGCAGTAGGGCAAATTCTCAAATTATGACAATTCTGGCTTTAGTTTCAAACGGAAGGGCAGTTTATTGTTTGTCTATTGGCTGTTGTAAACATGAAAATGAATGGGAAGGGCATTATAGTAGTTCGTGACGTTGCGACAAATTGCCTTATTATTTAAGCCAAATATAAAATAAAGTATTTACTTAATATCTAAGATCAATGATAAAACGTATGAAAATAAGGCATAATTTAAATAATTTAAAATAAGAAATGATTCAATGAGATGGTTAAAGGAATGACGTCATAATGCTAGAAAAATGTTATTTTTACCTATTTATTATGGGATAAATTGATAAATTTAATCGCCTGCTCTTAACCGGGGAAAATAGGAGTTGAAATAATGGCATTAAAAGCTCGAAAAGAGGGAAGGGGTGGATTTCGAACGTTTTATAGGAGGCAGTATTTTTCGCAGTGATATGAAGCATATTTATACCAATTTATTTTAGAATCGGATCTATAGTTTAGAAGATAAACATTACTCTCTTTGAATTTTGCTAACTATGGATGCCTCTATCCATTCCAGGTCCAACCGCTTCATTAAATCGAGGACAGACGTACAGATAACTTAGGCTATTATTATATAGCGGATTAGACATAAAACTCTTGCCTTGTATAGACGGTCTTTAGGCTGGTGAGTGTTAAAACCCAATAAAAGTGAAGTTTTGCAATTCTAGACTTGTAGTGATGATGGCATGACTGCAAGATACAGTTACTTAGCAATTCTATTTTCCCAGTAACCATGAACAATTCAAATAAGTGCTGATTTCCCGTTTAATTGGTGAAAGATAATATCACAGGTTACAAATACATATATATAGAAAGTGTCTGTGTCTATCATTTTATAATAAAATTAAAAAAAATATTTTTAAATGCACAATATATATTAGGATAGTATAATAGAAACTTAAAAAGATTAGAACTAGTGTTTATATATTTCAGGATTGAGAAATTCTAATTTAAATTAGACCTTAATGCCGAGTCATCTTCTATATAATAATAGCCTAAGTTATCTGTCCGTCTGTCCTCCAATTTATGAAGCGGTTGGACCTGGAATGGATAGAGGCATCCATTCAAAGCAAATAAAGTTTATCTTCTCCTAAACTATCTATCTGATTCTAAAATAAATTGGTATAAATATGCTTCATATCACAGCAAAAAATACTGTCGTCTTTAAAACATTTGAAATCCAACCCTCCCCCTTTTCGAGCTTTTAATGCCATTATTTCAAGCTCTATTTTCAAAGGCTAAGAACAGCGATTCAATTTAACCCTTTATCACTTAATAAATAGGTAAAAATAACAGTTTTTCTGGCATTATGACGTCATTCCTTTAACCATCTCATTGAATCATTTCTTATTTTAAATGATTTAAATACCGTCTACACTATTTTAATATCTTTTATCACTGAACTTAGATATTACGTAAATAATTTTCTTTTATATTTGGTATAAATAATTGATTAGGTACATACGTGATAATTTTAAATTTAATCATCGATTATTTTTTGTTGTACTGAAAATCTTACCACCGCTATTAACAACTTCTTTTTATAAAACTCTAGGAGTCTATTTCACGGACTAATAAATACCTAGCGTTTAAGCTATATATCTTTGAAAATTAAGAAGTTTGTTCGTTTGTGTGTTCGTTTTTTATACATGACCCCATGTTTGACTAAATGAATTCAATGCGATGCTAAACTGCATTAACATGATCGGGAGACTCTAGAGGAGTGTGGAGATAAACAAATTATTGAGCATGATCCAGATAATTCTCAGCCAAAAAACAGATCATTTTTTACTTGCCTCATTGGGTACTTAACAGTTCTGTAATATTAAAAATTTTACTAATCCCGTCATATGATGTGTTGTATGCTAGTAAAATATATTTATTATTTTTAATATAACTTTTATTAATTTCTTTTTTGTCAGAGTAGTTACTATAACAATATGTTACATTTGGTTCAGGTTTTTTTACCCTTTTTCTTGAGCCATCGTCAATGACATACAGTACAGGACCGGTTTGAACTAGAAGAAACTTCGGACTTCTCCCAACCAATAAAAAGACCCGTTAATTTGGTGGCTTTCTGATCCCTCCGTTCTTGAAATGGATCCCTGTTTTTTTCTCCGCGGGGAAGTCGGAATATTTTAGAGGACAAGGTTGTTACCAGAGGACAGAAGAGGGTGAAAGCTGCTGGTATCCGCTGCTTGCGGGATAGACATTTTTTGGAGCGACACGAGAAAGAGGAAAATCAAGGCCATATTGTTTTTTAGGGCTGACGCCAAATCGAGAGCAGGCTCATATCTACAAATGCTAAGTTGTATTCCAAATGTATTCCTTGGACATCTAATAATATAAAATTATTTAATCAAGACATATTTGTCCATGTGTTTTTTAATGAATTTTAATTTCTTTTTCTCAAACACTAGGCCAACGTAACATTATTTTTACAGTTATCTAAATTTTTTGTTTCATTTTAAAATTTAGCAAAACTTAAAAATAAAGAGATTTAAATTACTTTTATTTAACTCTTTCACATAACTTTTAAGGCATTTAACCTCCTACACCATCTAAATCTGGAACTTTAAGTAATACAGGTATAGCCTGCAAAGTTATTATATATTTTAAGGCAAATTATTATAAGGCGGCTTACGGAAATACTTCAATCTGAAAAATGGTTTCAAGAAATCTAAAAGTTAGTTCCGAAAGTGACTTTACCAACGTAGTAAAGACATAGCATTCACAAACATATTTCAAATCGTTTTACAAACGAAGCTTTACATGGAACGTTCGAAACCATTACCTAAATCCATGCTTCCATTAAATCATTCTTTAAAATATTTAAAGCAATTTGACAGCAGAAATCTCTTCCCACAAATTTCCAACTATTTATCTTTCTCTCTTTGCGTTTGAAAATTCTCTAGATGTTAGAGGTACAGTATACAGAGTGAATTAATTATCTATTTGAACAGTAACCCTATAAATCACACCCAGATTCGCAACATAAGGAATCCATTGGTAATTCTTTGATGGACGAATGTTCAGATTATTGTAATGTAAATAAAGGATCACCTACTTGGAATATGTTGATGTAGTGATAATTACAAGATGTACACAATGCAAACTACCCCAAGAAATATGCATGGACCATAATTTTGAACATCTGAGAAGTGTAATGCAATCAATTTGACTTTAAAGTAAACATTCATTTTGAAATCGAAACGTATATGGTTAATCCTAAGTACAGCTTTTATCAAGTGTAAATATAGAGAGTTTATATAAAAATAAAAATAATCAAAGTAGGGTTGATAATAATGATAGCTAATATATTTTTTATTGTATTTAGAATAAGAAATTTTGATAAAATGTTTACTCTTAATTAATTTAAATTATAATTTGTTGTAAATTTAAATAGTGATAAATTTTTTTTGATTTTTATTTCTAAAACGCCTAAAATGTTTAAAGTAAATTTTAAATTATTGACTTGATATTAAAATTTGTATAAATAAAACTAAGATTGAATAAAACAATTCTTTTTCTGCAAATTTTTAATTGAAGAACAAATTTATAAAAATTTTTAAATAAAAATAAATTTTTAAATGTTTTTAAATTTAATTTTAAATATTTTTAAATTATTGTTAAAAAATAAATGTTTAAAGTAAAATTTTAAATAATAACATGCTTTTTACAAAACTTCCATTAAGAAATTTTTAAGAAAAAGTTACTTTAGAAGAAAAATAAAAGTAGAAATTAAAAAAATATATAAGAAAATATTATTTTTAAATTTTTTTTTAAATTACATTAAATAACTTCTCATTAATTGGTAGTAAATTAGAATTAAAAATTACTTTTAGAAATTTGTATGTAATTTGCGTATATTCTATTTCAATTTGTTTAAAATTACCTATTAAGAAAATATGTTTTTTTAAATCGTTGGTTTTTTAAATTTAATACATGCTTTTTACAATAACTTCTTTTTAATTGGTAGTAAATTAGAATTAAAAGTTACTTTTAGAAATTTGTATATAATTTGCGTATATTCTATTTGAGGTTGTTTAAAATTATATATTAAGAAAATATGCATTTTTAAAGAGTACATTTTTAAAATTTAATACAGGATTTTTACAATAACTTCTCATTAATTCGTAGTAAATTAGAATTAAAAGTTACTTTTAGAAATTTGTATATAATTTGCGTATAGTCTATTTGAGGTTGTTTAAAATTATATATTAAGAAAATATGTATTTTTAAAGGGTTAAAATTTTAAATTTAATTCATGCTATTTACAATAACTTCTCATTAATTGGTAGTAAACTAATATTAAAAGTTTCTTTTAGAAATTTGTATATAATTTCGGTATATTCTATTTAAGGTTGTTTAAAATTATATGTTAAGAAAATATGTGTTCTTTAAGGGTAAATTTTTATATTTAATAAATGCTTTTTACAATAACTTCCTTTTAATTGGTAGTAAATTAGAATTAAAAGTTACTTTTAGAAATTTGTATATAATTTTCGTATATTCTATTAGAGGTTGTTTAAAATTATATGTTAAGAAAATATCTTTTTTAAAGGGTTAATTTCTTAAATTTAATACACGCTTAATACAATAACTTCTCATTAATTGGTAGCAAATTGAAATTAAAAGGTACTTTTAGAAATTTGTATATAATTTGCGTATATTCTATTTAAGCTTGTTTAAAATTACATATTAAAAAATATGTTTTTTTAAATGGTTAATTTTTTAAATTTAATTCATGCTTTTTACAATAACTTCTCATTAATTGGTAGTAAACTAAAATTAAAAGTTGCTTTTAGAAATTTATATATAATTTGGGTTTACTCTAAGGTTGTATAAAATTATATATTAAGAAAATATGTTTTTTTAAAGAGTACATTTTTAAATATAATACATGCTTTTTACAATAAATTCTCATTAATTCGTAGTAAATTAGAATTAAAAGTTACTTTTAGAAATTTGTATATGATTTGCGCATATTCTATTTGAGGTTGTTTAAAATTATATATTAAGAAAATATGTTTTTTAAAGGGTTAATTTTTTAAATTTAATACATGCTTTTTACAATAACTTCTCATTAATTCATAGTAAATAAAAATTAAAAGTTACTTTTAGAAATATGTATATAATTTGAGTATATTCTCTTCAATGTCGTTTATATATTAAGAAAATATGGTTTTTCAAGGGTACATTTTTTAAATTTATTACATTCTTTTTACAATAACATCTCATTTATTCGTAGTAAATTTAAACAGTCTCTACAGTGGTATTTAAAGTGGTTTGAAATAGCTATTAAAATATTATTTAAGATATCATCTTCACAATACATAAAATATTATGGTAGTGAACCCAAAATTTCCAGTCAATAAGAAGAAATATATCTATATATATATATATATATATATATATATATATATATATATATATATATATATATATATATATATATATATATATATATATATATATATATATATATATATATATATATATATATATATATATATATATATATATATATATATATATATATATATATATATATATATATATATATATATATATATATATATATATATATATATATATATACATATATATATATATATACATATACATATATATATATATTATATATATATATATATATATATATATGTGTGTGTGTGTGTGTAATGTATCAAAATTATTTAACTTTAATATTTCCTTAAAAACCTCCTCTCTTCCATCCTAATTCCTTAAAATATTTTCCCAGCCTCTAAATATCTTAATCAAATGAGTGTTCTTTATCTTAAATTCCATTCGATGCATTTCCCAAAGTTTTCTATTCTATAGATGTAAATTTTCTGTCTATTCAACATGTTTCCCAGCTGTCGCCGGCAAATGGTTCCGCGTTTTTCCTGATCTTACACTTAAATTCGCTGAGAAAGTGGGAAAATTCTTTCTGTCTTCGCTCTTGTGTGCACCTCTGTTCGAACAGAAAGATTTTTGTGTCTTTTTCTTGTCTATCTTTGCCTAATAAAGGTGTCCGCTTTAGCAGCTCTGAAATAAAGTTTTAATTAGAATTGTGCCCTTTTCTTCAGTGTCGGCCAACTGCATTTTTATTACTGCTAACTATTTAGGCTTCTCTTTACCCAGTAGCCCGGGCAAGTAAAAATAATAGGGCTATCATGTATCCAGCAGTTTTACAATAACTGGATTACATATGTGTGTGTGCCATTTGAATGTTGAGCAGCCGTGAATTAAGCAGCTCAGAATTATCAGACAAACTTTAAAAATAAGCACAAGTTTCATCTTTATGACAATCATCGACTCTAAAATCTTTAAATCTTTTCCATGACATCTCAACTTAACAGTTAAAAACAACTCTAGCCAATCAGTAATATCAATTTGCGTGACGCGGTAATGCTTACAAAACAAACAGAAATAGGATTGCAATTTGAGAATCGAGAAAAACAAATTATAGAATGAAATTGAAAATCCTTCATTGTTATAAAAGTCATTATATACATATATATGAGTGTGTGTATGTATGTAGAGATTTAATATCTGATTGCATAATTAGTTTCTTAATATTACGGAAGTTGAATAAATAATGGTTCCTCTGTTTCTCTAAAATGAAAAGATTTATTAAGTGTACCGATTGTCCTAAGATGGGTGTCTTTACATACAAAAAATGAACGGTTTGGCCATTTGAATGTTGAGAAGCCGTGAATTAAGCAGCACAGAAAAATCAGACAAAATTTGAGAGGAAAAAGAACACAGGTTTAGTCTTTATTACGATCATCGACTTTAAAATCTTAAAATCTTCTCCATGACATCTCAACTTAACCATTATAAACAACTCTAGTCAATCAGTGATATCAATTTGAGTCACACTGTAATGCGTATAAAACAAAATCTTTATATAACAATCATGAATTCAAAGATTGCCTCGTATTAGGTTTTTGTGTTGGCCACTTGTTTCTCGCCAATGTGTTACCAGTGAAAAAAAAATGAAAGAAAGTAACATCTCCAAGTGACAGAAATAGGATTGTAATTTGAGAATCGACAGAAACAAATTATAGAATGGAATTCAAAAGTCATTAATTGTTATAAAAATCATTACATGCATATATATGAGTGTGTGTATGTATGTATAGATTTAATCTGATTTCATAATTAGTTTCTTAATATTACGGCAGTTGAATAAATAATGGTTCTTCTGTTTCTCTAAAAGTGAAAATGAGAAGATTTATTAAGCGTACCGATTGTCCTAAAATCATACAACTTAAAACAAGTATTAGCGAATGCATAAAACTTATATTACCTTTATTCGAAAACCTGTACTCGAATCGTTTCCTAAGTTAATTACGCTACTTGACTGAACATCGTAACGAAAAAGTTTTGTATACGGAAATAATTTATTCTCAGAAGACATTCTATAGGTTTCGTGCTATTGTAATTACACTGTTTTAGAATGGAATAACTTAGTTTAGGGATAAATGCTTGTTGCATTATGTTTAAGTAGCGAAGCATTTAAATATTACTGTTAAACCTCAGAAAGTGCTTTTGAAATTTATGACCCATATTAAGCCTAGCTAGTAGATTATTCATATTAATTCTCCAAAGAGAATGGATAGCCCACACAGAGTGAGTTATCCTATTGAGAATAATTTACGAAGTTCTTTTGAAAGTCTCTTATAGTAACGGAAGCTTTATTCATTAAGAAACTAATGTGATACAATTAAAATTACTTTTTACGTAAGAAATGTACTCTAACATGTACATTTTATTCTAAGGATTAATATGGCTATTAAAAATATATAAAAAATATATTTCCCCACAGCTTCCGGCTCTTTATGTATGTGCAGATATATATATATATATACATATATATATATATATATATATATATATATATATATATAATATTTATTATATTTATAAATATATATTATATATTATTTATATATATATATATATGTATATTATAATAAATATATATATATATATATAATATATATATATATGTATATGTATATATATATATATATACATATATTTATATATATATATATATATATATATATATATATACATATATTTATATATATACTATATATACATATATACATATATATAGATATATACATATATACATATATATATATATACACACATACATACATATATAAATACACAAATATACACCCATACACAAACATACACATATAAACACACAAATATACCTGTAAATGAAGTACCCTTCATGACCCTATAAATGGTGTATATTATATTTTTGTGCATTTTATATACATATCCAAAGTAGACAATTACAGAAATTCTAGAAATGATATTAATATAAATACCTCTTATACACTTCAAACATATTATCTAAATTACGGTGTCACAAGATAATTCAGAATATATCAAACAAAACATTTCGAACACAAGAATTTTATGTAATTTAGTTTTGTATACAATATATCGTCTAAAAATAAGTCTCTGTAAAAATTGTGTATTTTAAAAAAAATCAACAATTCTTTCTGCTCGTGTATCTAAATATATGAGATCGAAACCTTTGCCAACTGAACGACTTTCTAGAATATTTTATTGTTGGTTGTTTGTTTCTCATACTTACAAACCAAGCAATTAACCTTCACGTATTAACGCCAAGGAGTTATGTAATGAGCACCATTAACCCATATTGTACCACAACATAAATATTATCTAAAATTAACATAAATTAATATGGTGTAAATAACATATAAACCAAAATTAAAAATAAATATTTTTTAAGAAATTAGTTGTTATAATATTTATTCAAATATATACTAAAAACAAATATCATTTTGCATAGGCAATACACAAATTTTAAAAAACATTCACCAAAGTTACATTACATTTTAACAATTGTGTTTTATTTCAGCTTAATGGCATTTTTGTATAATAGAAAATATATCCTTATTGTATCTAATAATATTTTAAATTTTAAATCATAACATCTTAACGTGCCTCAAAAACCATTCTTTTACAAATTTTTAAAAATATTCACTTCAAGTTAATTATTTTCTCATAAAAAAATTTAATTTTTTATTAAGATCTTTCAATTAAGAATCATCGTTAAAATATAAATATTTGAATATTTTTCACAGCGTTATTCAATTAGTGCGTCTGTCTACAATATAATACGTTTATTGTTGTGATTAAAAAATGACATTTTTAAGGGTTGTAAAAATAAATTTTCATACAAATTTTTATCTGTTTTTTTTTTTGTTCATGAAAAATCAACAAAATACCATTCATTTTTATAAATATTTTAAATTGAGTTCCTGTATAAAAAGGTCCATTTTTAAAGAAACGATTTCAAGTGGGTTGTAATTTTGAAGCAATGTTATAAGACACATAGCTTCAAGGCACCTGGTTACTAAATCTTTTGAATCTTGTTTATAAATTTAAATAAAGATATAAATGGCAATAGATATATAAATGGTTTTAGGGCTATGATGCCAAATTAACCACACTAGGTCGAAGATTTAACAAACATGGCTTGATGAGAAAAAAATGGTGCTCGAACTCTTGCAGAAATCCAAAAATCCAAGCTCCTTCTCCTTTGCTCTCTCTCCGAGGGGGCCTGCAGATCATAAAAAAGTTCGTTGGGGAGCGTTGCTGGGCCGAAGCGGGCTACTCCGCGGTTAGCAACCCTCTTGACCAATAGGGTTAAGGAGGTCACTCCGCTTTCACCTCTAGGTTAGTTTCGCTCTTGCTTTGTCCAACTGTAACTCTTTGCAAGGGACCAAGCAGAAGACCCATATACTAAGCCTGCCACCCCCAGAGGTATTGATTGAGAACTTGGAGGACATTGTGTCCACGAATATATTTTACGTGCCCCAGTCACCTTTAACGAAATCGGTGGATCTTAGGCTGGCTCAGGTTCCGAACCCGCAACCTTTCAGTTACGGGATCGTTGTCTTTGCCGAATTAGCTACCGTGGCTCGATTTTATTGTGATAATATTTATATATCTTTAAAAATCTAAAGATAGTCTAAAGACGACCAATCTCAATTTTTAAAAAATATTTTTGCTGATTCTATTTGTACCGAGGTACTTTCCCACGGTGATCTGCACGTGCATGCACAGCTGTGGGAGGATTTTCCTAGAGGAATTTAGGACTCCAATTGTTCACGTCAAGTTTAGGGACCCCTGCAGAGAAGGTATAGATCACGGAATGGCAGCGTAACGGTCAAGCTCGCACAGAGATGTAACCGTGAGTTATGGGAGCAGGGGCTAAAAAGTAATGTCAGCTTGCACAAAAGGGGTTACTTATTGAGCCCACCTGCACTCCCGAAGGGGAGGCAGATGTGGGAAAATTTTCCCGAAACAAGCGATTGGAAAAAAAGGGGGGGCGGCGTTGGAACCGAGGTGAGGAGTTTGGAAACGAAGTTAAGGAGAGGAGTCGAAGTCGGGATTCGAGAGAAGTGGGACAAGAATCCACCAGCACCAACTCGTCCCGTGCGCCCGGACCGACACCACAGGAGGAAAGTCCCTGCCTGATCATTTTGGACCCACTGAAGGACCGACACAGCCCCGCTCACCATCACCAACTCGTCCCGTGCTCCCTGACCGACACCGCGTGAGGAAAGCCCCTGCCTGCTCCCCTGTGCCTGTAATGGAGGTAAAGATAAAATAATATTTACAGTCACTTAGGCCTCTATTAATGATTTAAGCTTGTAATTGAATAATTAGTTCATTATAAAGAGAATTGTAGTAATCATGCTGTAAATATAAGACATAAATAATTGATGATTATGATATATGATAACCAAAGATCAACTTGTAAATGAATGTACATAATAAATATCTGAATCTCAGTGTAAAGTATTATATTTTTACTGTGTTTCCCCCTTGTAACCGAACACTGGTCTAGAGGCTGTAAGTACATTACAACACTATTCTTTTATAAACACAATGTTTTCTCATACATATGTCTAGCACATAATCTTTAAAAATATATTTATGGTGTAAAATAAGATTTAGGTGCATCTTCTGCAAGATAATAATATGTAAAAAAATTAATTTTTTTACAATGTTCTATTTTTTTATTACAAAATAGAATAAAATTCTAAACATTGTTAAAAAATATTCTTTTACATTCATAAGATTTCTCGAAATGGAAAAACTATGTGATGCTTCAATTCAGAATAAGTGCTATGAATATATTGGAAAGAAAGAAAAAAAAGGTCCCTTGTAATGGAATTATAAATATCTGATTTGAATATTTCAAATAGTTTTTTATTATTAAAATTCCTCTCTCCAACCTTTTTTTTTCATATCTAGGAAGAATTTTTCCCAAACTTTATAAATCCATCAACTTCTGACATACTGAAGAAACGATGCCTGGAAGCGAGTGTACTAAAAATAGGAAATGACTTTTTCATTGCTTCGATATAGAATACTGATCTAAAGTGATGAAATTTGATATTTAGAGAATATTTTGAATATCTATATTTACATTTGAGATGCGAGCCATATAATTTTAGGTATGAGATAAATGTGACAGTACTGGTAAAATCTGTACATGCAATTTTTTTAAATACTTGCCATTGATACAGATGTAAACGAAGTAACTTTTTTCGGTAGTTTGAAATTTCATACAACGAAAAGTAATTCAATGTTTTGAATTTAATATAAATTGTATGTATTAATCGATTATATTCTGTAAAAGAAGCCAATGTTTGTCTAGTCGTTTTAAATTTTAGTAAAGTTCATTTGCACATGATTTTTAGTAACCAAAAGGCAGTTATTCAATATTTTAAATTCAATATAAATTGTATGAAGTTTATATCATCTGCAAGATTATCTTCTGTGACAGAAACAATGAAGACTGATCATGAAATTTTATGCTACAAAAAGTAACTCAATGTTTTGAATTTAGTATAAATTGTATGACACTAACCGATTATATTCTGTAAAAGAAGCCAGTGTTTGTCTAGTCGTTTAAAATTTTAGTTAAGTTCTTTTTATGCATGATTTTTAGTAACCAAAAGGGAGTTATTCAGTATTTTAAATTCAGTATAAAATGTATGAAATTTATATCATCTGCAAGATTTTCTTCTATGAAAGAAGCAATGAAGACTTATCATTTTAAATTTGAGTAAAGCTCCTTTTGCGCAAAAGTTTTAGTAGTCATACAACCAAAGACAAAAACTTAATATATTGAATTCCTTATAAAGTGTATGAAGTTTTATGGTTTCCTAGATTATATATTCTAATAAAAGAAGGCAGTGTTTGCCTGTTAATTTTCAATTTTAGTAAAACTGGGTATAATTTTTTTAATATTGAGACAACGAAAAGTAATTCAATATATTAAGCCTGATATAAAGTGTATTAAGTTTATATGATCTGCAAGATTATCTTCTATAAAAGAAACAATGAAGACTGATTATTTTAAATTTGAGTGAATCTCCTTTTCACAAAAGTTTTAGTAGTCAGACTTCCAAAGACAATAACTCAATGTGTTGAATTCCTATACAGTGTATGAAGTTTGTATGAATTTCAAAATTATATTTTCTAATAAAAGAAAACAGTGTTTGCCTGTTAATTTTCACTTTTAGTAAAACTGGATATACTTTTTTTAATATTCAGACAACGAAAAATTAATTCAATATTTTAAATCTGATATAAAGTGTATGAAGTTTATACAAGCTGCAAGATTATATTCTGTAAAGAGAACAGTATATGACTGGTCATTTTTAATCTTAGTAAAACTTTTGTGCGTAATTTTAAGTCAGTCAACCAAAGGCAACTACTCAATATTTCAGTTCTTTATAAAGTGTATGAAGTTTGTATGAATTTCCAAAATTATATTTTCTAATAAACGAAACCAGTGTTTGCCTGTTAATTTTCAATTTTAGTAAAACTGGGTATAATGTTTTTAATATTCAGACAACGAAAAGTAATTCAATATTTTGAATCTGATATAAAGTGTATGAAGTTTATATGATCTCCAAGATTATATTTTGTAAAGAACACAGTATATGACTGGTCATTTTTAGTGTTAGTAAAACTTTTGTGCATAATTTTAAGTCAGTCAACCAAAGGCAACTACTCAATATTTGAATTCATTACAACGTGTATGAAGTTTGTACTATCTGCAATATTATACACTCTAAAAGAAGAAGATAGTACTTGCCTACTAATTTCAAATTTTAGTAAAGTTTCCTTTGGATATAATTTTTTTAATATTCAGACAACAAAAACTAGCTCAGTATTATAAATCTAATATAAAGTTAATGAAGTTTATTCAATCTGAAATATTACCAATTCTGAAAGATCTACTGTTTGTAAAAGAAACTAGGATTTGATAATTTATCTTTTAGTATATCTCCTTTTAGTAAAGCATAATTTTTAGTTGTCAGGCAACCAAAGGCAATGAATCTGTAATTTAAATGCATTGTAAAGTGTATGAAGTTTGTACGATATGCATGATTATATACTATAAAAGAAGACGATGTTTTCTTGTTAATTTTAAATTTTAGTAAATCTCATTTTGGGTATTTTTTTTAATATTCAGGTAACGAAAAATAATTCAATATTTTGAATTCAGTATAAAGTGTATGAATTTTATACAAGCTGAAAAATTATAATCTGTAAAAGAAGCTAATGTTTGATAGTTTATTTTTAATTTTAGTAAAGATCATTTGATTTTTTAGACAGGCATAAAATGGTAATAACTCGATATTTTGAATTAATTATAAAGTGCATGAAGTTTGTATGATTTGCACGATTATATATTTTAAAAGAAGAAGACAGCGTTTGCCTGTCAAGTTCAACTTTTAGTAAAAGTTTCTTAAGGGTATTTTTTAATATTCAAACAACAAAAAGTAATTCAGTATTTTGAATTCAATATGAAGTAGATGACATTAATACGATTTGAAAGATCATATTCTGTAAAAGAAGCTATTGTTTGACTGTTTATTTTTAATTTTAGTAGAGATCATTTTGCGCAGGATCTTTTAGTCAGGCATAAAATGGCAATAATTCGATATTTTGAATTCATTATAAAGTGTATGAAGTTTGTGCGATCTACAATATTATATACTCTAAAAGAAGAGGATAGTACTTACCTACTAATTTCAAATTTTAGTAAAGTTTCTTTTGAATATAATTTTTTTAATATTCAGACAACGAAACCTATCCCAGTATTTTAATCTAATATAAAGTTAATGAAGTTTATTCAGTCTGAAAGATTACTACTTCTGAAAGATCTATTGTCTGTAAAAGAAGCTAGGGTTGGATAGTTTATCTTAAATTTTAGTATAGCTACTTTTAGTAAAGCATAATTTTTAGTTGTCAGACAACCAAAGGCAATGAATCTGTGCTTTAAATTCATTGTAAAGTGTATGAAGTTTGAACGATGTACAAGATTATATACTTTGTTCTCTGACAGTGTTCACTTATTAATTTTAAATTTTAGTAAATCTCATTTTGGGTATTTTTTTAATATCCAGACAACAAAAATTAATTCCATATTTTGAATTCAGTATAAGCTGTACGAAGCTTATACAAGTTGAAAGATTATATTCTGTAACCGAAGCTAATGTTTGACAGTTAATTTTTAATTTTAGTAAAGATCATTTTGCATGATTTTTTATTCAGGCATAAAATAGTAATAACTCTATATTTTGAATTCATTATAAAGTGCACGAAGTTTGTATGATTTGCAAGATTATATATTTTAAAAGAAGACAGCGTTTGTTTGTTAAGTTCAACTTTTATTAAAAGTTCTTAAGGGTATTTTTTTAATATTCAGACATCGAAAAGTAATTCAGTATTTTGAATTCGATATAAAATGGGTGACATTAATACGACTTGAAAGATTATATTCTGTAAAAGATGCTATTGTTTGAACAGTTTATTTTTAATTTTTGTAAAGATCATTTTGAGCATGAATTTTAGTGAGGCATAAAATGGCAATAATTCTATACTTTTATTTCATTATAAAATGTATGAAGTTTGTGTAATTTGCAAGATATACTAAATACTAAACTACTAAGTACTTTATGTACTAAAAGAAGAGGACAGAGTTTGCCTGTTAATTTCAAACTTTAGAATAATTTTAGGTATAATGTTTTAATATCCAGGCAACGAAAAAGTAACAGAATGTTTTGAATTCAATATAAAGTGTATGAAGTTTGTATCATCTGAAAGATTAGATTTAGTAAAAGAAACTACCGTTTGATTAATCATTTTAAATTTTAGTAAAGCTCCTTTTGGTTATAATTGTTAGTAGTTGGACAACCAAAGATTATGACTCACGATTTTGAATTCATTATAAAGTGTATGAAGTTTGTTCGATCTACAGTCCGTTCCATAAGAGCTTCTCACTCATAACTTCGTCAATAGATAGCTCGTAGATAACGGCTTAATTGCACGAGTTCTTCAAACATTAGCGAAGAATGCTTTATGGTTATATTCTTTATTCGATTTGTTTTGCTGCGTTTAAATCAACAATTCTAAAATGAGTGCCGCGTATGCGAGCCGTTTTGAGGCAGTGTTTCTGTGTAACCATCCAAAAGGACCAAAAATGTCTTGTGCAGCTGCAGCCCGGTACATGAGAAAGTCGGAGTCGTTCGTCAAGAAGTGGGTAGCACGTTATAAAGCGGTACAAAATGTTGACGACCTACCGGAACGGGGTAAACGCCGCTCAACGTCAAAATCGAATGATAAAGTGATTCTTGCATAATCGATAATAATGGGGACTGGACAACTTATTAGGTGAAATGCATTTCAGTTTAATATGTATACTACATGGTACAAATGTATTTTTAACTAATTCGTTTGTATTTTCAGAGAAATAGACGACACGCTCTTATGGAACAGACTGTATATCCACTTTAATAAAAGACAATGTTTGCCTATTAATTTCAAATTTCAACAAAGCTTCTTTTGGGTATGATTTTTTAATATTCAGACACCAAAAAGTAACTAAATATTTTTAATTCGTTATAAGGTCAGTTGGAGTTCTTCTGTAAATGAAGAAAGTGTTTGCTTAATAATCTTTTATTAAAGTAAATTTTTAAGAATTTACTTTTTAATATTGCTCCGTCCAACAGCCATGATGCGACAGGAAATGCTTGATAGTTTTGTAAACTGTGTTTATTTTGTTACCGTTGAGCATAGCGCCATCTAAAAAAAAAATACAATAGTGTTCGCTGAGAGCGAGGGGATTAAATCGGCTATATATTCTGTTTTTTCTTGGTTTCTTTAAAGTGGATGGTTTGGACGACGTTTGGAGTGGAAATATTCAAAGTCATTGTAGTAAGTAAATTCTTAATTCCTTTAATCATGAATCTTATTGGGTTTTCATTTTCCCAACGCTGATCCAATCCATATACATTTAATTCTATTTGATTGTGTTTATGTATTTTCTATACCCCTCGTTCATATTATTCTCATCTATTGTTCTGTGTTAAAATCTTAAATGTTAGTAGTAATTCTCTATTAATAGTAATATATTTGCTTTGTAATATCAAATTCGAATCTACAATAAACTGTTAGTAAATCCTTTCCCTTTGGTCATTTCTCAATCACAAAGTCTTTATTTTAGTTTATATATTTAATTATACATTCCACTAATTCTTAATATCTCACAAATATTAAGACAACAAAACTAATGACTCAATACTTTAAATACATCATATGTATGTAGTTTATATGATCTACTAGGTTCTATCTCCCTTAATGGAGACCATGTTTTAGAGATTACTCAGAAGAGGATAATTATACTGAATGAAGTTCTGCATCCCTTTTCGCGATCAGCCACGTATGAATCAAGAAGATGCTTAGTTCCACGATTTGTCGACCTTAATGCCACGTGAATAAGTCTTCAGTGGTATAGTTATTGATTAGAAGTAGAGATCTTTCGAAACGTTAACTGCTACGCGACCCGATTCCTTTAAATTTGCACTGACCTTATTCTCTTATTAATAGGCTTCTGAAACTGACAGGCATTGCATACAATAGTCAAGGTTTTGTTAAGCCTGTAACATTATCCATGTGTCTCTGAGAATTTTTGTAGCTAAAATAATGAACTTTCAAGAGTAGAAAATGTCTTTAATGTTCAAGAAATCTTCTTTAAAAAAATAGAAAGCATGTATATAAAAAGCATGTAAGTAAGCTTTTTTTCCTTTATTTAGGAGGCCATAGTACCTTTATAGAAAGCCTGATTATAATAAACATATTTTAAATTCAATAAATAATCAAACGTTCAGCTATATTTAGAATGAATTCTAAACAATTAACAATTCAATAATAAAATTATAACTTTAAAAAATTACTTAGTTTTTTACATGAACTATTTTTTTTAAATATAAAATATGAACATCGTGTAAAAATTGTATTAATTCCCATTTTTTCAAAATTCGTTTTGAAATCTAAATTAGTTGCGAATCTTTTATATTAAATAGAAGCTAATTATCTTTATTCTGTGAACCTCAATTATATTAATACGAGCAATATATTTTATCTAATAGAGTGATAAAGACCATTTTTTCAGTTTTCATTTTCTGAACTTTTAGTTTATTTTTTAAACTGACTTTTTTTTAAATGAAAGCATGTATGTTACTTTTTTCCTTGCTTTAGGAGGCCATAGTAACTTTCTAGCTGAAAAGTAACAAACATATTTTAAATTCAATACAAAACCAACCGTTCTACTATGTTTAGAATAAATTCTAAACAATTAATGATTCAATAATAAAGTTATAACTTTACAAAATCACTTAGTTTTTTTACATGAACTAACATTTTTTAAATATAAAATATGAATAGTGTAAAAATGATATTAATTCCCATTTTTTGGAAATCACTTTTGAAATCTAAATTAGTCGCGAATCTTTTATATTAAATAGAAACTATTTATCTTTTTTCTGTGAAACTCAATTATATTAATACGAGCAATATATTTTATATAATAGAGTGATAAAGACTATTTTTCAGTTTTCAATTTTTTAACTTTTAATTTATTTTTTAAACTGACAGATAAATTTAAAATTTAAGCTTTATGGAAAAAACAAAATGCTTGCTTCTATTTGATATAAAAATTTAGTTTATTGTATATATTTTTCAAATTATCTTGCAGGTAAGGGAGTTTTGTCTTTATCATTTCGTATATATCCTCTATGTTAATAAAACTATATATTTTTATATGAAAAATTAAATTTTTTCAAACCTAGAGTATCCTTAAAATAGCGTTCTATAATTAACTAGCAGAAACTGAAATTTATATTATTGACATACTCTTGTAATGTACTTGCAACACTAATACCAGTGTTCGTTCTCAAAGGGGAAACACAGTTAAAAAAATACCTTATATTTGAACTAAAACATTTATTATGTACACTAATTATTTACAGACATTATTGTTGGATTAATATATATATGTAATATTAAAATCCCTTATTTAGGTATTTTAATATTAATTTAATAACTTTAGTTCATAAAGTAAGTTCGGGGTTTACGCGGTAATTCTGATTTTTCCCACCAGACACGCTATAGACTTAATTCAGCCTCTGTCTGTACTACTTTAGCCAATAGTTAGCACATTCTCTTTAATCATGGGTATTTTTTATCACGTGATCAATTGTGCTTAGGGATTATTCGTAGTCTTTTTACCTTCGGAATCCCTTCTTGAAAAGTGTATGTGCGGGATCACATTGTCTGTGTTCACGAAGTTGTAAAGGTGTTTGCCTGTTGTATGGATTTCATGTTTCTTACCAGAAATAAACTATGTTGTGATTTTGAATGAGTCTCGCCTATATTACACACATACACACACACACACAAAAATATATATATGATATATATATATAACATTTTATATTATAATATACAATTATTATGATTTTCTCCTTGTTTTTATAAGTTATTCCTTAATCAAAAGATTCTAAGACCCAAGGTATTTTATAATAATTTATTAATTTACCTATATAAATTACAGGGAGCGGCTCTGTATCCAGCTGTACGTCTATGCGGACGTCTTCTGCTTTCAGTCATTAATTATGTCACACTCTTATGTTGACTCCTTTTTTTCACTCTCCGTCACAACTCATCACCTAGGTTTTAACGTCCCTTTTTTGTTCTTTGCCAACCACTTGTTCGTGAAATTCTCCTACATCTGATTAAAAAAACAATTGTTTTATTAATATTTATCATTTACATGGGATTGTAAGCTATAATACTTACTTATATAAGTATAAAATATATTTTTTTCTACTTATCACTTACGACTTATTGTGATGAGGCGATTTAGATCTGTTATATAATTGATTCATTCATACATGAAGTAAAATGTTCGGGATCTAAATCTGACCTCATCACATCGTTGTAAACAGATAGAGGATCATAAATCTCGATAAAAAGGATATTGTAGTCTTGTACGGTTGTCTCGGGCGGGGTGCTGATTCCAGTCCCAGATTAGAATCCCGTCTCCGTACTTGACATTAAATAAGAATGTACCTTTGTGGAGTATTTATGAGTTCCTAAGGAACAGTGCCCAATTAGAAGGGATAAGGTTGTTCACGTTGGTGGTCTCAGGGCGGGGTTTGGTCAGACCAATGAAATTCTGGCAACTATCCCGATTGGAAGACAAGAAGGAGGAGGGGACAAAGTTTGAGATAATAAAATATGAAAAATCTAAAAAATGAGGAGATGGATTAGGAGGCCCGAGAAGAGATTGGTTCGGAGGTCCAAAAAAAGAAGGTGCTCGATAGTCCAGACTAGGAGAGTCCAGCCAAGTCCGCTAGGAAGTGTTCCTGCACAAAGTAGTACGGCCGCACCCCAAAGACTCAGGAGAAAGCCCCTGACGATGTCTGTAACAGATCAACGGATGATGTATAGATTCCCTCTCCTGATCAGCCATTGATACCCTTCAACCAGAAGTGTTCCGGGCCCAACATTTTAGACTCACAAAGGTACCCATTTTGCATTACATTTTGAAATCGAGATTAGGTCCTCTCTCTACTTACAATATTTGCTTAAGTGTATAAAAAATTGTCAGAATTAATTTTGAATATATTGACTAAGCTTACTTATGAAAATTAGCATCATTTTGGTTTTGTAAATAGATGTATAAATATTTTATAATAAATTTACTTTTTTTTATAAATTAAGCTAGTCTCGGTTGCTATCATTTTAGCGGTTAGTTTATTCTTCATATTTATGTCTGTAGTTTCTCAGAACCTGTGGTTAAATATTAGTACAAAAAATATTTAACACAACGCAATTAAAAATAAATTCCACTATACATTTGATCACAGGTTGATACTTAAATATATAACGAGGACTACACGACACTTATCTCTCCCTTGTGTTTTTTTTACATTAAAAAATTGATTTTTATTATACATGAAAAAAATTGATTCATTTAGGAGTTAAGCCTAAAAATCAATTAAATTTCCTCTGTAACTCTTTGACACATCAAACGAGACATCTGTCCTTGGGAACTGGCAGTGGACTTTTTTTCGGGGGAGGGGGGCGACGTCAATCCCTGGGGGTACACAGTAAACTTTCCATTCCATAGTAGGCTATCAAACCCCAGAGGCAGATGCTGCCAGGACCGAAAAATTCACTATCACTTCCCATGGACTGACATCGCTCTCAAAACAGTTATTAATGTGACAGTAGGTTAAAACTGCTAATTAAGATCTAGAATAATATCATCTCTTTATTTCAACTTAAAATACTGTATCTTTTTCTTCCAAACAACAGTATATCATTGAAAATCCTCATTCCAATTTATTTCTATTTAATAGAAACTTTCTTTCAAAGTAAATAAAGTAGTGACAGAATTTCTTAGGAGACTTTCTGGAATTTTACCAAACACTTCTACTTGCGACTGAAACCTTTACTTTAAAAAGAAGAAAGATGAACTTTTTTTAATCAATAAAGATTCTGAAAGTTACATTTTCTCATTTTAGTTCTTTTCAGATATTAATAAGATCAGAATAGAAAATAATTTCTTAAAAGGATCTTATTAGGTCAACGACAATTAATAAAGCAGGAAAATAAATAAATTGGAAATAATAAAAACTTCAAAACCTCTTAAGTCTCATGAAAAACAGATCAAATAATTTCCTGTATTTAACATATTAATCCCCTCTTCCGCAAAGTTTTTCTCACTAAAAAGAAAAAACTAATTTAATTTGTACAATTTACTTAATAAATAACTGATGCAAATCATTTATACAAATGATTCAATATTCTAGCTCACTTATTAAATAAAAATCTATGAATAGCTTATTTTGTGGATTGGTATTCTAAAAATAATATCTTGGTCAACGGTTACTAAAGATTGGAGACACACCGAATGCAGACCGTCGAAAATATTTTGTGGAAAATTTAATAATAATGTATTGTTTTCAAATTTGAAAATATTTTTATACACATGTATGAAACATAGCGGTGAACCTCAGTAGTTGGGACCGAATTGTTGCTGTAGTGGTTGAGAGAATGACAAGATATTTCAAAGGATAATTAGTAACATCTTTAATTGGTCATTTCCAACAGTCAATTCTCACGAAAATTAGCCATGCATCCTCTTTTATAACATTAGGGCGCCACCAGCGTGAGGAAATAATTCTAGGTGAGGCCTTAAGAATTTTGTTGTGAGAATTTTAGAAATCTTAGTTCAGCGAGAGTATGTTGGCGAGTTCGTTTCACCAAGAGAAAGGATATTTTATCTATTACAAAGAGTTTAACGCCAAGAGGCTACTGGAAAGACAGAGAAATCGTGGACTTGGTAGTTTTATAATATAGGAGTTAGTAATTTTAATTCGAAGATTAAAGTATTTAAATTTTTACACATATATATATATATATATATATATATATATATATATATATATATATATATATATATATATATATATATATATGTATATATATATATATATATATATATATATTACATATATGTATATATATATATATATATATATATATACATTACATGTATGAATAAGTATATATATATATTAGGTTTGGGATTTTGAAATTAGAAATTAAAGCATCCGTTAATAAAAAGAGAGCGAAATATTTGAAGTGTAACAATATGAAGACAAAATAATACTATTCAAGGGCAAAAGGTGCCAAGTTCCAAGCAAGAAGAGTTAAATCTTATGGACTGGTTATCTGCTGTCGGAGCCACTCTCTTGTTTGAAAACAAAATGGCTAATGTGGAATGAGATTCGCATTAAACTTTAACGAATTGCATGTCTTTCTTTTTTTCCTTCTGAAGCTCTGCGTTTGACATACACACACACACATATATACTCAAGAGCCAAAACATTATGACCACCTGTCAATAACGAGTTGGCCCACCTTCAACTTAGCACAGCTTCAACTTATTTTGACATGGATGCCACAAGTCCTTGGTAGATGGCCGGAGACAGATTGTACCAGATGTTTAAGCAACGGTTACTGAAATCCGAGATATTGCGAATTGGTTGTCTTTGAACTCTGAGTTGCCGTCCCATAACATCCCAAACGTGTTCTATCGGATTGAGATTCGGTGTGTTAAGATGTCAGGACATTAACTGGAATTCAGCATCATGTTCCTGGAACCATTCCAACACAATTTTATCCTTGTGACACGG
Organism: Pardosa pseudoannulata; assembly: GCA_032207245.1. NCBI lineage: Eukaryota > Metazoa > Arthropoda > Arachnida > Araneae > Lycosidae > Pardosa > Pardosa pseudoannulata. Next base: position 10,830,731 of record CM063506.1, read on the forward strand.
GGGTTTGTCCTATTGGAACATTCCATTTCCAGCTGGAATAACAAAGCCCATGTAAGGGTTCAAATGGTCAGCAATGCTGTTCAGATACCTTGTAGCATTCATAGTCTGCTCTACAACAACCACGGGTCCCAGAGACGCCCAAGAGAAGGTCCCCAAAATCATAATACCGCCACCACCGGAATGTGTATGACATACTGTACATTAAGGGAGAAACTGTTCGCTTGGAAGACGGCGTATATTGACATGGCCATCGGCTTAATGAATGATAAACCGTGATTCATCTGACACTCTCTCCCACTGATCCATGGACCAGTCGCGATGTTCCAGAGTCCAGAGTAGTCGCAGTTGGCGTTGACGCTTGGTCAGCAAAGGCACACGAGTGGGACGTTTGCTACGTAGCTCCATGTCCAACAGTCTCCACTAAACAGTGTACTCCGATACTGCTCTACTTAGCCCTGCATTGTATTGGGTTGTCAGCTGAGCCACTGTCTGGCTCCGGTTTTGCTCAGTATATCTTTATAATCAGTATAACCAATGTATAAGTTTATGTTGTATATCTTAATAGTAATTATGTAGCATTTAAACTTCTATAACGGAATATTTAACTTACTGTAAATGAACATTAATTAGCTATGAATTTAGCAACGCACTAGCTCTGAAAAAATATTTAATGTTATCAGTTCAAGCAGTAACATTTTTAAATAGCATAGACGAAATATATATATCAGATGAAAAAAATATTCACAAGATAACTTTTGAATTATCATCCGTTGTAGCAAAATCAGTAAAGGCATAGGTATCTTAACGGAAGGATTATGAGTTCAAGACTCTGTCGGTCAAAGATCCGGCATGTTTATTAATGGCGGCTAGGGCACATAAAATGGTTTCGTGGTCACAAAGTCCTCCAAATTCCTAAACTATACATCTTAAGGTGGCAGGCTAAGTCTTGGGGATTTCTGCTTGGTCACTGCTTCTTAATTACGAGGAACGAATTTTTTCTGTTGTCTTAAAGTGTGGATATGCTAGCCACCTATTTCGTACTTCTATAATTAAATGGCCAACAATTTCCAGGCTTTGTTTAGGTGAATCCTTTACAGACAAATGCATCCACGTTACTAAATAATGAAAAAAAATCTTTTGACATATATGTCTTTATATATAAAATTCTTCTGTCATTGTGTTTGCAATAGAATTCCTCCTAAATGACTAGACTGATTTTTTGACTCCACATTACTAAAAAAATGAAAATAAATTTTTGGATATATTTTATACATAAAATTCTTCTGTCGGTATGTTTGTAATAGAACTTCTCCGTTTAGGAGGAGTTCTATTTTGGCTGGACTGATTTTGATGAAATTTTGTGTGTAATTAAGTTGATTCAAGAATGGTTTAGACTCACAATTTGATTTGATAGAAAATGTTTTTTTTTATTAAAAATCCAGAATTGCGAGCCTGTTGAGATTATTACAATGAGGTTCGAAACCCTTCACTGCCGCCGACGTTTTTGTGGCGCAGTGGTGGTCAACGCAAGGGCTTCAGTACGAGAAGTCACAGGGTCGAATCCCCGTATAGGCGGTGTGGGAGTTTTGACGTAATCTAATTACGTTTGTAATGACTGCACGCGTGGTGGCGTCAAGTATTTTAAAAATAATAATTTTCCTTACTTTTCTATTAAAACAGTCCAATTTATATTTTATTTAAAAACAGTTTACAATTTTTGGATTTACAGCATTAAAACAGAACAATGTCTGTCGGGTCATATAGTATATATATATATATATTAGGAATTCAATTTTTATATCGAATAGAAATAAATACATGTTTTTTTATCTGCCAACTTAAATCTGTAAAGATATTTGATATTTTAAAATTAAAATATATGTAAAATTGCTAAGAAATTGAAAATTTTTGTTAAACTAATCTATATAATGCTATGGAATAAAACATATTATTCATATTACTATAATTGAGTTTCACAGAATAAAATAAATAATTAGCTTATATTTGATACAAAAATGTATTTCTAGTTTACAAATCGCAAAAGTTATTTTGCGGGCAAGTAAATATCTATTTTTTTCACTTACTGTACATGTTTTATGCTTTTAAAAAATGTATTCCTTTGTATAACAAAAATAAATAGTTTTCAAAATGTTAAAATCACAATTATGAAGTAGGAAAAATTCCAAATTATTATAAAGAGAGCAAAAATCTATATTATTTATTGAAATAAAAAGAGAAAATAGGCTTGTATAATGAAGACTCTTCAAGTTTAAACGTACTATTTCCCTTTCAAGAAACGCGTCGCATAATTTCTCGAATCCTTTAAAAGCAAAGGGAATGAACATATTTCGTTTCACAGAAACGCGTCTAAACCTGAGATAACAACTTTTGAATAACACCGCAAATGCGAAACTGATACTTCAAAATATTCCAAATAATTTTGTGGCGGAAACTCGTTCTCTCCAAAATCAACACTAATTTATCTCTTTGTCAGTTTTAAAATTCCCTTGAGGTTGAAAGTAGGGCACATGCTATGTATTAATTACAAATGGGGACAGTAATGCATTAATCAACTTGTCACGGCTCTAAATAGTTGGAATCTGTTTGAGTATTTCACTGCGATGCTCTTATTTTGTAATCCATGATTCTAAACCCCGATACGAATACAAAAACTAAATTATAACGTATTAGTTTTATTGTATTTATGTAAGCTATATTTCTCTGAGAAGGTAATTCTGTTTTAAAAAGATGAATTAACAGTGGAATGTTTAACGTTTAACTTAAAGGATCTTTTAACTTTTAACTATTGAATTGTCAAAATATATGGTTATTTTTTTATTGCTTAAAATAAGTTTTTTTATCTACGATTTCTTTTCCTTAAATGGAACAACGGTTATTGCCTATTAATGTATTTACACTGAATCTAGCTCGTATTTTGTACGTTTAGGTGTTTTTGAGTATTTCACTGCGATGCTCTTATTTTGTAATACTTGATTCTATACTCCGATACGAATACAAAAATAAATTATAACTTATTAGTTTTATTTATTTTTGTAAGCACTTTTTCACTGAGAAGTTAATTCTGTTGAATGAAAATATGAATTAACGCTCTGGATATAATCGGTAAAATTACTTATTTTAGTGAAATTCTTTTGTAGTGTACAATGTTGTTTTACGTTTAACTTAAAAGATCTTTTAACTTTTAACTATTGAATTGTCAAAATATATGGTTCATTTTTTTATTACTTAAAATAAGATTTTTTTCAAATATTGACGATTTCTTTTCCTCAAATGGAACAGCAGTTATTGCGTATTAATGTATTTACACTGAATCTAGCTCGTATATAGTACGTTTAGGTGTTTTTGAGTATTTTACTGCGATGCTCTTATTTTGTAATCCTTGATTCTATACTTCGATACGAATACAAACACTAAATTATAACGTATTAGTTTTATTGTATTTATATAAACAATTTTTCACTGAGAAGGTAATTCTGTTTTAAAAAGATGAATTAACAGTGGAATTAATGCTCTGGATATAATCGGTAAAATTACTTATTTTAGTGAAACTATTTTGAAGTGTACAATGTTGTTTTACGTTTAACTTAAAAGATCTTTTAACTTTTAACAATTAAATTGTCAATATATAAGCTTAATTTTATTGCTTAACTTATTTTTTTATATTGCAAATATTGACGATTTCTTTTCCTCAAATGGAACAGCAGTTATTGCGTATTAATGTATTTACATTGAATCTAGTTCGTACTTAGTACGTTTAGGTGTTTTTGAGTATTTTACTGTGATGCTCTTATTTTGTAATCCCTGATTCTATACTCCGACACCAATACAAAAACTAAATTATAACGTATTAGTTTTATTGTATTTATGTAAGTAATTTTTCACTGAGAAGGTAATTCTGTTTAAAAAATATATGAATTAACATCGGAATAAACGCTCTGGATATATTCCGTAAAATTATGTATTTTATTAATTTGTTTTATTGTATTTTTGTAGTAAATTTTTCATTGAGTAGGTAATTCTATTGAATGAAAATATGAATTAACAGTGGAATTAACGCTCTGGATATAATCTGTAAAATTACTTATTTTAATGAAACTTTTTTGTAGTATACTATGTTGTTTAACGTTTAACTTAAAAAATCTTTTAACTTTTAACTATTGAATTGTCAAAATATATGGTTATTTTTTATTACTTAAAATAAATTTTTTTTTTCAAATATCGACAATTTGTTTCCTTAAATGGAACAACAGTTATTGCCTATTAATGCATTTACATTGAATCTAGTTCTTACTTAGTACGTTTTGGTGTTTTTGAGTATTTCACTGCGATGCTCTTATTTTGTAATCCATGATTCTATACTCCGATACCAATACAAAAACTAAACTAAATCGTATTAGTTTTATTATATTTATGTAAGCAATTTTTCACTGAGAAAATAATTCTGTTTAAAGAAAATATTAATTGACAGAATTAAAGCTCTGGATATAATCGGTAAAATTACTTATTTTAACGAAACTTTTTTGTAGTATACTATGCTGTTTAACGTTTAACTTAAAAGATCTTTTAACTTTAAACTTTTGAATTGCCAAAATATATGGTTAACATTTTATTGCTTAATTTTCTTTCATTTTGCATAAATCGAAGATTTTGTTACCTCAAATGGAACAACAGTTATTACCTATTAATGTATTTACATTGAATCTATTTCTTACTTAGTACGTTTTATTGTTTAGATTTCAAAAGAAATACTCATTTTGACCATCAGTAAATCAAATTTGGCTAATTTCATCTGTAAGTGTACAAGGAAATTTTGAAAGTTGAAGCATTAATTTTGACATGAAATTTGTAACACTTAAATAGACTTTTAAATAGAAAACTGAGAAGGTTGATAGCATTTTATTTTATAATTTATTAAATAATTTATAAATTAAAACACTACACATTTTGGTACAGTGTAATTCAGATTTTTTAATATTGCAGAATATCTTGATTTTAGATCATTGGCTTCCATACATCAGATATGTATGAGATTGAAGCCATAAATAATTATAAAAATATAAAATAGTAACAAACTTCATAAAAACCACAAGAAAAAACCAGAACAATAAAACACGAACAATAAAATATTAAAAATATTAAAAATAAATATATTGAGAACAACATTCTGTATTTAACAATGTAAAATTATAAAAGTTTAATTTTTTTAATTTAAAATTTTTTAAAGTTTTTTTAATATTAAAAATAAATGTAATTCAGAATAACATTTTGTATCTAACAACTTAAAACTATAAAAGTTGAATTTTTTCCTATATTTAAAGGAGTGTTGTCCTTTTATACAACAGTCGTTCAAATGTAAGTTTAGACTATTGCTGCATGCCTTATACGTTATATTCTTTTTTACTTTAATACGATTCTGCTGACTCCAAAATCTAACAAGGCTTACTTCCTTTTCTGGGATAGCATTTCACGTGCATGTTACCATTTCTCTGAAAAATATATTTTACGACATCAAAATATAAAAATTGTGTTTTGTAAATGTACTCAAAATTCGTTCATCTCAACTTTATTTATTTTTTATAATCATTATTTTTTTAAATTCCATAGCAACAGAACATATCCAACAAACTAATCTTTTGAGAACAACAAATACTTGATGTTTTTACGCATGTGTTACACTTCCTTAGCAAATCCATCAGTGTATGATCTTGAAAACCCAGGATTCCGCATATACTTACACAATTAATACGTCTACATTTTCAACCCACTGTTAAATAAAGTAACTCAGCTAAATTTTATTCTTTGCTCTTTCGATGAATGGCCTGGCATTCTGCTTCTGTGTTTTGTTTCCCATGAGGACGGAACTTTTCAGTTTGAGTTCTTGCTCCCTTTCGATATATATTTTGTATAAATGAAAGTTGAAAAGATTGATCTAGTCTGCGATTTCATTCTTTTGTGATGTTAATGTTTTGATACATTGCCTAGCAATCCCAGGTTAGTTAAATAAGGGCTGTTCCCTTCTTAAAATTGTTGTTTAATCTCTAATTGTATGTGATCTGTAAATCTACGTATTACATGAAAATATATTTGTGTGTATGTGTGTGTATGTGTAACGTCTCAATCAGAGAAGAGAGATTTATTGAAAAGATAATCTAATTTTGTCACGTAACGATAACAAATTCCGTAGGACACTTGACGCTTCGCTCTCTGATGCATATATATAATGACTGGCAGAACATGCAATTTCACGGGTTAGTTTAATTTTGGGTAAATTTTAATTTAATTTTAGGCAAATTGGGTAAATTTTAATTTATTTACAGTTGACTAATAAACTGTTTTTTGTTATAATGTAATCTTATTCAGTTTTCATTATGCTTTTTTTAAGGAAACTAAAAATAGGTGATAAAAGAATATCTGTAGATACATACCTACAAACAAATTTTACTTCTACAGACAAATTATAATTCTCTGTAATATTAGTAAAGAAGACATCTACACGACGTGTTCTTTTATATCCAGCCAACCGCACTCGTTTTTGAAGGAGTAGAGTACAGGGATATATATTTTCACCATATCATAAACATTATAAAAAAGTCATCGCTTTTTCTAAATATGTTTGTATTAATAACCACACGTTAGAGGGAAATATTCATAGTTTTAATGTTTAAGGTACGATAAAATATTAATGAATAATAAAGTATTTATTTTGCCAATATGTGATGGATAATAATTAAGAATGAACATGATTGCTAATAAAGTTTCATTGTGGATCATAATCTGATTGCACGAATAACCTAATGATGTCCAAATGGGTAGGAAGCTGTTCATTCGACGATCGGTAGGGGTACCATAATTCACGTTCGAATCCCTATGCTAGCATGGATATTCTTAGCCGTTTAGAATCAGCTCTAGCAGTATATCCCGGTTTCATTAGTCCTCGGTTTAGCTAAATGGTTAATCGTAGCTCTCCAACTAAATCAAACCTGGTGGGTCGAATTTCTGCTTTCTTTCTCAAGCTCTTTCTCTTTAAATATATATATTATATATATATATATATATATATATATATATATAGAGAGAGAGAGAGAGAGAGATATGAATGGATTTTCTCTCCCTCTCTCTCTCTCTCTCTCACACACACACTCATACATGTGTGTGTAACTTCACACAACTGTGGAATGAACAAATTAATAATAAAGAAAAAATTTCACTACAGTTAGTTTAGATTAAATCTTTACTACATATCATTGAAAGTTATTAAACTTATTAAATATCAAAACAGGTATCTTTTGCGCGTTATTTTTTCATTTGTGGACTATTTATTTATTAATTTCTTCATAAATCCAAATTTAGTATTTTTTTATAGTTTACTTTAGAACCTTAGGTTTATTTTTTCCTTTTTCTTGTGAAATAGAGTTTTAAATATACAGGGACCTGCAACTGAATGACAATTCCAAATAACTAAGAACGTTCAAGTCAGTATTAATCCCTTAACAATTTCATTTTGCTTCACGAATTCGGTCCAAAAAATGTAACATTTTTATTGCATATTTTTGTTCATTATACATTTGTAAGCTGGAAAATGTTATTCAAAGTAATATTTCTAATTTTTTTAAGTAAGTATAACAACTTTTTTATAGGAAATAAAATAATGTTTTCCCTGGGAGTTGTTTTTTTCTCTCTCATGTATACCAAACAAAGAAGTTACATTTACAGTTGTTCATATAAAAAATACAAATATTTTTGATTACAATCACTACAGAATTATTTTCGAATGCAAATACTACAAGTATATTTAACTTAACCTGTTTTTTCAATGATCATATTTAGTGCGATAGTTCCTGAGGGAAAGAGGAATAGTCCAACGTCACTGTCCTAACATAAATTCTTAGTCTCTTTTCTAATTCTTTTGCCACTGTCATTTTTCTTCAGTGAAAAAACATAGCACTGGTTCGCATGTCTTAGTAGAATTATCTCTGAAATGTCTCTCGGTCAATCTCTCCAAACACTCAAGCCTAAGTCAAGCCAAAAACTCAAATATTAAAACTCGTGGAAGAATGCAAAACCTATTAGAAAGCCCGCGTTTTTAAACCAAACAGAATACACTCCGAAATCTAACATCTTCTGGACGACTAATCTGACATTAAAAATACAAAAGATATGGTCAAGACAGTGAGAACAAACTAAATTGCCCGTACGTCGTACGGGCAAATCATTCAACGCACGGTAACCTCCCCCGTATGGTATACGGGCAAAACAGACAAGGGGTTAAGAATCAAACCCATGCACAGAAAGGCCTTCGATATTCGTATATAGTCCTGCCCTATTTGATGAAGTTGAAATTAATGAAAAATAATATAATACTATAAAATATAATCCCCTATATAATAATAGCCTAACTTATCTGTCAGTCTGTCCACGAATTTATGAAGCGGTTAGACCTGAAATGGATAGAGGCATCTAAAGTTACCAAAATTCAAAGCGAGTAATGTTTATCGTCTCCTAATCTATCTATCTGATTTTAAAATAAATTGGTATAAATATGCTTCATATCACAGCAAAGAATACTGTCGTCTTTAAAACGTTCGAAATCCAAACCTTTCCCTCTTTTCGAGCTTTTAATGACATTATTTCATCTCCTATTTTCTTCGGTTAAGAGCGGGCGATTAAATTTATCAATTTTTCCCATTATAAATAGGCAAAAACAACATTTATTTCTAGCATTATGATTTCATTCCTTTAACCATCTCTTTTCATCATTTCTTATTTTAAATTATTTAAATTATGCCTTATTTTCATACGTGTTATCATTGAACTGAGACATTACGTAAATAATTTTCTTTTATATTTGACTTAAAAAATAGATAAGGTACATATGTGATAATTTTAAATTGAATCATCGATTATTTTTGTTGCAAGATAATTCTCAGCCAAAATACAAACCATTTTTTTTACCTGCCTCATAAAGTACTTTACAATTTTGGAAAATTAAAAATTTTACTGATCCCGTCATTGTAACAATAAGTTACATTCGGGTCACTCCGGGTGTCTTCGAAGGTGACATGCCGAGGCAGGACCGGTTTGAATGCAGAGCGACTTTGGACTTCTAGCCAACAGAGGTGTCCGTGAATTTAATTTTGACCCTCTGTTCTGGAGTGGACTCTTTTTTTTTTTTTTTTTTTTTTTTTTTGTCCCGCAGAGAGTCGGAAATTTTTTGGACGGACAAGGTTTTTACCAGAAGGAAGAATGGCTGGCATCCGTGGCGTGTGGATGAACCTCTTTGGAAGATAGAGCATTTTATTCAGGATTGACGCCGACTCGAGAGCTGTCTTCAATCAACAAAATGATAAGTTGATTCATTTGTATTCCTTAGGCATTTATACCGTTATAAATAATTTAATCAAGACCTATTATTCATGTGTTTCTTGAGTTTTATTTTCTTACTCAAACACTAGGCCAACATAACATTATTATTTTTACATTAGTCATATGACGGAATATATGCTAGTACTAATATATTATACTAATATGTTAAAAAATTAAAAGTGATCAAAAGTTCCAAATTCAAATTATTAAATGTCATTAAACATTTAAGTTCTACTGAATTAAACGTCTTTATCATTATTACTTCCATCCAAATTAATTCAGTAAAGTATATTATTTGTATTAAATGCAAGGAAATGGCAGCTTAATTGAACGGGAAACAAACATTTACAATAGGCCGTGTACTCTCCTAACAAAGATTTGACCGTCATACAAGTTTCTACAGATCGGTAAATGTCACAAAACTTCTATATCAGACTTCATTTCGGAGCTGGAATTTCTCCAAACCTTTAGAGGCCTCCGGGAGCTAATGAAGGGGAAATTTCAAGCAAGTCATTAACAAATGCTTCTTAATCGGGCATTTAATGGATGATGGTAATGGAATGAAAATGTTATATTAAACTGTTTGAAAAGCACTGAAAATATAACCAGCAGATTCGCGCAATAAACTGATAATATTAAACTGATTTAAGCTCCGAATTTATAACACATTTTGTATCATTCTAATATTTCATTATTTCTTGTTCTGATATTTATCACTAAAAAATGACTGATTGATTAATATTTTTTTCTGAAAATCTCTAATAACAAAAATGAATAATGCATTATAATAGTCAAGTTTATGAGATCATTATAAAAAAAATTTCATAATCCCTTATAATAAGAGCATTTGTAATTCAATTAAAAGTTACCCTACCTTTAAAATTTATTATTTTGTGAACTATAATATTATTTTGTGATATAATATTATAATTGTTATAATAAAATTTTTTAAATTATTGTTTTGCGAATTATATTAGTTGTGGTAAACAAAATACGTATTATGCATTATTAATACCGAAAAAATATTATCAAGGATAAAATCAGAAATTCATGGTGAAAATTGTAAAAACTAATAGTCCCAGACTTGTTAATTTAAAAACTGATTTGTTACTAATAATTTCAGTTTGTTTTCAGTGTTATGTAATATTGTTTAGTACCATTTTATAAATTACATTACCTTCGATCAGTATAAAGTTTTGAAATCGTAAATCTAAAAACTTAAAGTGATGTTTTAAAACTATTTAATCAGCTGAGAGCTTCGTATTGTATATTAGATAAATAAAATTTTGTCACAGTCTTTTAGTTATTAGTGTTATTTATTCTCCTTTAAATGCACTAAAGTTTATTGGAGGTCAAAGCAGTCTCAACAAGCTCCATTTATCAAATATGATCAAGTGCTTCGGTTGATTTTCAAAGCCCTAAGATTTGCTTTTAAACAATCTATCATGGGGGAAGTCGTCCTCTTTTCTTCTACATTTGCAAATGTTACTTGGTAACATATATCTGAAATAATACTTCCTTTAATAATATATTTTAATTATTGAACGCTGGAAACTTCTATAAGATACTTTAAATAAAACATTAATTAGCTTTATTTGTTATTTCTTTAAATTATTACATCGTTCTCATATATACACTCTTAGACAAGAAAACAAAACGCACCACGATGCATCTAGAAGATATAATGTAAATTAGATTGTAAATGATATGTAGACAGGCTTCGATGGAAAATGCAAAAATTTAAAGTTTGGCGACCAATGTATGAACGTGATAACGTATAAATGTGTCGCTGCAGCGTATACTATCTGCGCAGCTGGCAGGATATTCAAGAGGAGAAATTTCGATTCCAGGTCATAAATTCTTTGCGAATTTTATTCCATGTACTAAGGGAAATAGCAACTATGCATACAGGTGCACTAACGATACGCGCAGATGTCAGCATTTCAGAGAGGACATGTAGTTGGGCTCAAAGAAGCCGATTTGTTTGATCTGTGAATCGCTCCACATTTGGTCAGGATTGATACCGCTATTAGACGATGTTGGCAGGAATGGGTGAACCATAGCCGAACACAGCCTCAAAAAGGAAGTGGTTTGTCTAGATAAACGACAGAACGTGAGGACCGAGCAGTAGTCAGAGCGGCATTCACAGCGCCAGATGCATCATTATCATCGATTTACGTGCATCTCGTGCTTCAGTAACCGCAAGAACCATTCATAGGCGGCTCACAGAAAGAAGACTGAGGTCATGGAGCCTCTTGAGCCGACAACCATAGACTCTGCACAACGACAAACCTGTTTGCAAAGGTGTCGGCTCATTTGTACTGAAATGTTACTGACTGGAGTAGAATAGTCTTCAGAGATTAGTTCCACTTTGAACTGAGTCCTAAAGACCAGCGAAGTCGTGTCTGGAGATGCCTCGGATGCCTTTTGGGATATCAACCTGACTGTCTTCCGACAACCAGGATCGATTTCATTTCATAGATGCCTTTGGTTGTCCTCCGTGGTACCCTTACAGCACAGTGGTACGCTGAAGCTCTACGCCCCGTTGTGTTGTCCTTCATGTCACGCCATCATGGGCTTTTATTTCAGCAAGATAATACTCGGCCACACACTGCGCGGGTGTCTACTTCTCGACTTCGTGGTTTCCTAACACTACCTTGGCCAGCTCGGTAGCCTGATCTCTCTCCTATTGAGCACTTTTAGAGCATTATGGACCCTCCAACCAGCTTGGGATTTTGATGATCTAACGTACCAGTTGAACAGAATTTGGCACGATATCTCTCAGGAGTACATTTGCTACCTCTATGAATCAATGCCAAGCAAAATAATTGCTTACATAGGAACTAGAGGTGGATAAACGCGTTAGTGAATTTTTTACTGTGTGAAGCCCTATGATTTGAATAAATAATCCAATTTTTCTCATATTATAATTTTTTTCTGTACATATACATCACATCTACCGATTTTCGTCGCATTCGAATAACTCGTTCTTATTGAATCTATTTTTTAAGTTTAAGAGTGTATTACAAAACTTTATCACATTTGACAAAATACGTTAATCACTAGAACATCGTAAGTAACTACAAATTGTTTTTCATAGATTGAAAATTCTCCACCAATTAAAATCATTTATCAAATAATAATACAACCCAAAACACCATTCAATCAATTATACATCTTTCCTTCCAAAAACTAAAAATTTGGAAACAAAATAAGAATTTCCCTACAAAACTGCAACCTTTCCAAAATCAAGAAATTAATTTTCTTTAAACTTTGAAACTGTTAATTCTCTGTGAACAATCTAAAATTTTCTTCTAACAGAATTCAGAAGTGAATCTGATCTTTAATATTTAACTTGGTGTGTGACAAGGAATGATTTATGAAATGTTCCCTAGTATTTTCATAAAATTATTCATTCTTCTAACTTTTCCAAAAGTCACTTCTTTACGATATCAATATATATTTTATTTACTTCCCAAGAGTAAAAATGATTTAAATTTATTTGATCTTGATAATAATTACTCCTTCGTTTATTGACGATGGGTCTACTTGAAAGTGTGAGTAAATTTAAAATATTTTTGTTTGAAATAGTAGAATGTACGTTTGATTAGGGCAAAATTTTATCTTAATGATTTAGAATTTAAAAAATATATATTTCGTTTCTATTTTATTACGTAATAAACACATAAACAAAACTTTAAAAAATGTTCTACAAATAAATGACGTTTAAAGTAGAGCCAGAATGGTCTGCATGTGACATCCTTTAAGCTAAAGATATAACGCATACCATTTTTAACACCTACACATTCTTCAGTTGTGCTCTTTTAACTCATTGTATTCGGGGCACATACTAGTACGTTTTCTGACAATTGATACTTGAGCGCGGGTCCCGGACTAGTATGGGTTAGTGTAACAACATGGTTTGTTTGTGGGTACAAAAATAACGGTATATACAGGAAAACGAAGCCGAATGTTCTTGTCTACTACATAGATTCTGGAAATATTTAGACAAATATAAACTAGTTTTTACATCAGTCGATGCAGAACCACAGAACGGGAAAAAATTAAAACTATATACTACTATTTCTATTTCATTTATTTCTATTTGATCGCTATAACCTTTTCTTAAAATTTTAGTATTAATTTCCATTATTTTTAAATTATACAACTTTGTTTAATTATGTGCTCTTTTGTTTGGCGCAGCTTATCCAAACTTGGATCTTGCGCCAGTAAACCACAACCAACCAACCAACCAACCAACCATCTATTTGATTTTTCATATTTAAGATACTATTATAAATTTATCCACTAAAGAATATGTTTTTTGTTTACAAAAATCTTATGGTTGTTATTTATATATTTCTATTTATATATTTGTTTATATATTTCAATATAAAATACGAAAAGTTGGTTAAAAAATTAAATAATTTTCGATCTATTGAGATTTAACTGAATAACTAAATTTACGCACAAAACGCCCGCTCCCGGTACAATTCCGCAGCGAAATGTACCCACACAAAATGTGTTAATTCTTTGAGCAAAGAAAAAGGAAATATTGCAATCAAGGAAAATTTTGGTGTTCAGATTTCGATAGATTTTTGCAATTATTACATACCTCAACATGTAGTTAATACATTATTATCGAAAAAAAAATTGCTACGAAAATATTTTCAGTAACACACTTGAAGTCATTAGTTATGTGTACCCTGCCCATCGGCTGGGCAAGTTACGCTTAAATACATAATGTGATATGCATATACAGTTTAAAAAGTATGACAAAAACACGAGCTAATTAATAACAATCAGGGGGTATTTAAAATAGATTTTCAATAATTTCTTTAATGTTCATTTTTAAATAGTCATCTGAATCCTCTATACAACACATGACTGTTGGAAATAGGAATCCAATACTTGATAAATTAATAAACGGTTGAAACTGGTAAATATATGTTTAAAATTTTTGTTCTATTGAAATACTTAATGATCACATAGTAATAACATTTATATCTCTCTTATAGTGGAAGTACACATTAATAAAATATCCGCTCATTCCAACCGATAAATCAATATATTCGTCAGTTGTACTAATTTATTCTGCTCTTTCCAACGCTTGTGTAAGAAATATTGGCAGTATTTGTCCAAATTTTTAATTACCTTTCTAACCACTGATTAATATCCCCTCAGTGACTTTCCCTGTTGAGCTTTTATGGCATCAATTCTCTTTTCAGCAATGAATAATATTCATTAAGTTTTTAAACATCAAATGGTTATTATTCTTCGTTTTACAACACGAGGTGAGAGCTAAATCCCTATAAACTATTTTTTAAAATCTTTTTGCATCGAATTTCAATTGATAATATTCATTACTTTATAATTTTCCGTAAATGTCCAGTTATTACATTTATATTCAAATATGAGGCATAAAATTTTATTTCTTTTTTACCTTGTGTTATTAGTAAGCGACATAAATTCCTAAACTGTCGAATATGTATTGATAGTTATGCTTAAAATATTTTTAATTTAACATTTGGCAAAACAGTTTTGCGTGTTAAACCAGGGCTTTTAAAGCTATCACTTCTGCTTTAGACGCAGGTCTGGTATGTGGGTGTTCTAAATACTTCAATGATAATAAAATATAATATCCCAACACCATTATATTGGAATACAAAATATCCCTCCAAGAGTAATTTCAATTTGATAGTCCTACTTACTACTTTTTTGTGTGGAGGGCTATAAGGGTGTGATTACACCTTAACTCTTTCCAAAAATATTTTTTTAATTTACTTACAGATCTTTTTTTCTCTGAAACCTAGTGTAAAAGAAGAAAATGTCAAAGTCTTTGTAACGGCGAGTAACACTACTATAACGCCAGCACGAGAGACTGACCTAAAGGGGAAAGTGGTGTCAGTGACCCTCCTTCTATCCGATTGGACAAGAGAGGTTGCTAACCATGGAGTAGCCATCTTCGGCCCAAGCAACGCTGTCCAATGTACTTTTTTGACATATCTGTGGGCCCACTACGAGAAAGAGCAAGGAAGAAGAAGAAGTGTGTAGCTAAAATCTTCTGCGACAGTTTTCTCACCATTTTTCTAAATACTATTTAATAATAATAAAATATAATATCGCAGCACCATTATGTTGGAATACAAAATATCCCTCCAAGAGTAATTTCAATTTGATAGTCCTACTTACTACTTTTTTGTGTGGAGGACTATCAAGGTGTGATTACACCTTAACTCTTTCCCAAACTCTTTTTTTAAATTTATTTACTGATCTTTTTTTCTCTCTGAGATGCTGAAACCTATTGTCAAAGAAGAAGAAAATGTCAAGGTCTTTGTAATGGCGAGTTACACTACTACAAAGCCAGCTCAAGAGAATGCCCTAAAGGCGAAAGTGGTGCAGTGACCCTCCTTCTACCCGATTGATCAAGAGAGGTTGCTAACCGCGTAGTAGCTATCTTTGGCCCAGGCAACGATGCCCAATGGGCTTTTTCGACAGATCCGTGGGCACCCTCGGAGAGAGAGCAAGGAAGAAGAAGTGTGTAGCTAAAAGCTTCTGCAGCCGTTTTTCACCATTTTTCTTTTTTTAATCCCTTCCCGGTTTTTCCGAGCTGAACTCGGGCAGGCGAAATGAACCATTCTGGCTCATCCCGAGTGTAGCTCAGGCACTATGAAATTTTACACTGTGCAATCAGTCTTTCCTGAATTATCTCACATGTACTATTGATGGCTTCGAATGCTTTCGTTTACTTTTATAGCTACTAGATTATTCGCTGCTCAAAGAGAGACAGCAGAGGGAAGAAGGTAAGGAGAGAAACAAGGTTCTACTGTCCAGATTGCGATGTTTGATTCTGTGCAGTACGTGTTTCCGATTGTATCATACATGATCAAATTTTGATTAATAATTTCATAACCATTTATGTAAATGTAAAGAATATAAATAAAATTTAATTCGAGATAAATGCTAGGTATTCTAAGCTTTATATTTATAGTTAGCGTGAATTGACTCCAAAGTCTGATGATTTCTGACGCACAGAAAGCCAACTATACAGGTAAATTATTCATTTATTTAAATTGATTGTTTACATTAATTTTTAGGAAATTTTGTATGCGATTGATGCTAATATGTTTAAAAAGCTATGTATGTATGAAAATAAGCCTGATGTCACCACCTTTTCTAATCTTCTCGTTTAGTGACTGGATATGTGGCATTCTTTTATACAGCCAGTCGAAAAATACCTAACTTGATAGATGCTGCCTTCAGACTCAGTTAGTATCCTACCATAAGCTTGTTGCGATATTTTTCTTTTGTTCCTACACGAATATATTTTTCTAAATAACATCAAAATAGCAATGTAAATAATAATGTAAATCACTAAATAACATCAAAATAGTAAATTCTGTTACCAGGACAGCCATGAATAGAATGCTAGTGTACAACCAGCCAAGAAGGTTAGCAACCAACATAAAACTTTGTTTCATAGAGATAAAAATGATTACATTTTAGAAAAAGTAGCTCCTGTCGTGTAGCTAGCTCTCTCTCGAGATCTAAATATTTGTGTAGAGATAGTACAGTTCACTAAAATTATTTTTGTTGCGCTGTGTTTATTAATTATTTGTTGAGTTCTACCCAGATTCTGAGAGACTACAGACTAATTTTTAAACTATTAAGCTAAGTAAAAGTTGCTAAAACAAATATTACTTACTAAAATAAATGCATAACAAAGTTCAATAGTTTTAAATAATAAATAAAAACATTTTTTACACTATATATATATATATATATATATATATATATATATACAGAAGTTTATCAAATTTCAAAAAATTGCTTTTCAAAATTCTCTAATATCATACGCCACCTTATACAAAATTTAAAATATAAAGATATTAAACATTTGCGTAAAAAGAAGAGAGAGGACCTAATTCTAAGTTCAAATTTTGATAGCCAGTACCTTTGTGAATCTGAAAGGGCTGTGTATCAAAAACAAAACACTGGTCGGGAGCTCTTCAGACTTGGAGATGGTCAAAATATGTAGACACCTTTTGAAGGTAATGTCGACTGGCGGGATGGCAATGCAGACTTCAGTCCCACCTCTGGTCTGGGACAACCTTCTAAGTATTTGGAGTGAGACTGTAAGGCTGCGGCACTGGAACACTGCTGGTAGCTCTGAGATGTCCTACTCGTTATCTTTCCGGAGTCTCTGTCGGACTCAAGATTCTCCGCCTATCCTCCCGAACTCTATTCTTCATCTCTCCTCTGTTTAGTTTTTTATATCATGTTTATTTCTGGTCTTTCTCTTTACTATTGCTCCAATCAGCAGATCTGTACGGATTAATTGGTCGTCCTTTCCCCGCTTTCAAACCTCAAACATGGGGAAAATCTTACCCCTTCAAATTGGGCACTCCCGACCGCTTTACAAACTTTCAACTTTTGTCCCTTGGGGACTCATAAATAATTCCACAAAGGTACATTCTTATTTACTGTCATGAACGAAGACATGATTCTAATCTAGATCTGGGATCAGAATCCTGCCTGAGAATCTCGAACACGATGAATTCATTCAATTAATTTTTATAGGTCCTCTCTTCTTTAGAAAATATGTGATGAGGTCAAATTTAGATCCCAAGCATTTCAACTTCCCGTTTTATTTATATTAGAAGGATCTAAATCGCCTCACCGCTGTTCCGTTGGATGAAGCTTCAACCTAAGCCAGGTATTGTGAGTTCGAGGCTTCAGACGGCTCAAAACTATCTTATTCGATAGTGGTGCAAGGGGACGTTAAATAAGCCCGTGGTCGCAATGTCTTCTAAGCTCAAACATTATCTAGTGGGAGGAAAAGATGTTCTGCGTGGTCCCTGCTTCCAAACTATGGGGCCGCATTTTAAGCCTAACTCGTGTCCTTTTTTGGCTTGCTCTTCAAACCAAAAGAGCAATCCTTCACCTTAAATCAAGTAGATTCAAGATTACTCGATTTTTTTCCATAATAAGACGGGAACACTTGCCTGCTTAGCATTCGCCCCTACAATGCCATGGTAATTGTTGACACTTTTATTATAGAAATATCATATAGGCGGAGTCCATTACTACTTAGGGCAACACAAAAACAAAGTGGGTCCTCTTAATTTAGAAGAACGAATGAAGCGGACTACTTTCAGACATGGACTGCTACTTTTAAAGGTATCGTTTGGGAACTTTAAGGACACTGCAGTCATGAACCTATTTTACGTGCCCCAGCCGTCATTAATGAAAAAGATGGATATTCGGTCAACTCGGGCCTCGAACTCGCAACTGATACCGCTGCCTTTGCCAACTGAGTTATCGCGAAGTTCACGAGATTGGCTGGTTCGAGGGACATTAGTTACAACTGCATCAACAATAATTGTAATTACATTTACTTATGAATTAGCTATATATAACTGAAATCTGTTTTCTATTTAAATTTTTAAAACCCCTCGTAGAACTCCTTGGGGCATCTCGAAACAACGCAACAAAATAAACCTCCAATAACCACTATAGGATCAGGGCAGAAGTAGACTATAATATTTGCAATTTTGAATTAATAAAAAATAAATGCCTGGAACTCAAGTCAGAGTCTTTTTTGTCTGCCTTAAATCATCTTGATTTAACACTTTACTACTGGTCCTAACATTCTACGCACTGCTCCCTTCCTATGCTCCAACTCTTCAGTAGACATACCACATGACTTCCTTCAACACTTGCGTTAAACGTGTGTTATGTTATACACCCTATTAAGTTGTATACCTTAAATTTTGTCTTTCATTATGCTGTGGTGTAGTACATTGCTTATGTAAAATATAGCTGCACTTTCACACATTATGTAATGTGACTTCAGAATTACCATTTGCACATTCATTTGAGATTTAAATTATTCATGTTTTATAACGTTATTCTCCGAGTATAACTCAAAAACTGTCATCTAGCGGAAACTATTTGCGTAAACATCTATTTTATTGGAGTTTTTCATTATATAGATATTTCGTTATAAATTGAAATTTCTAAGTATTACAACGCTTCTTTTTTTCCATACCAGAAAGGCATAAAAGAATAAAAGTTCTTAATTATTCTCTGAAAAAATTAGAATTTTATTTTTGTTTTTAATGGACATAAAAAGCGTCATTTTTATTATATTGTTGCAGATCAGCAGCCTTAATTTTCGTTATATTTAGATTTCACGATAGAGAGCGAACTGAAATCAAAAATGAAGGTTCAAAGTTTTATGTTACCACATTTTTGAATATAGTTCATGAGAAGGCCAAATAGACAGTACGCTAGGCTTATAATTCCGAAGTGCCGAATTAGAGCTAAGCAGGCGGGATGAACTTTTCCTTATATATCAAGAGAACCTTCCTTATATATCAAGGGTACTTTTAATCTGTGTGTCTCGCTGGAGGTTGGGAGATAGGAGAGAGGTAAGGAATCAGAATTAAAATTCTTTCTTGATGACAATGATCAAAATTGAGGTGATTCTTCAACGTGGTATCACGAACTCCTTACATCCGTCACGTTAGTAACCCTTTAGGAAATTTCTAACAATCCTGAAATACAAGATTTTAATATTCTTTGGGTGGTCATTTATGAATTATCGGGGCTACATATCTACGTACTTACGGCATACGAAATTTTTTTCCAACGCAGTAGGCGATACAGACATTATCCTAACACCTTAACAAGACTGCGAACCTGTAACTCATTTAGCACCACCCGAAGAGCTCGTGTAGCTTAAGGTATGCTGCGGACGAGAGTAACATCACCCCAGCTGGGTCCTCGTAATTTAGCAGCAGGGATCAAGTAGAAGACCTCAGGCTTTTGCCAGCTGTCCAAAGAGGTATCGTTTGAGAACTTTGTGACCACGAACATATTTTGAATGCCCCAGTCACCTTTAGAGAATACGGCGGATCTTAGGCCAGGTCCAGCCCCGAACCTGCAACCTTTTAGTTACGCGATAGCTGCCTTTGACGAGTGAGACACGCGGGTCCCGTCCTACGAAACTAGTAAAAATGCTTTTAAAGATGGTCAAATTGGATATCCAAATTTCAAAGTTAAAATATCCATGTACCTACTGTAGCTGTGTATCACGCTGCTGGGAAACTATGTTATTGTAATGTGTATTCGATTTTGTGTTTACGGCTCGCTCTGATGTCAGTCGAAAAGGTTTTGGTTTGGTTTTGGAGCGGTACGGTCTACTTTTTCAACTCGAGGGCTAATAAGACAGGGACCTACTGCTTAAAGCCGATTCCGAACGGCTACGAACTTTCATACCATAGTGGGATTCGAACCTATGAACTCCGATTCCGAAGGCCAGCACCCTAACCATTTGGCAATGTCCGGCCAGTCGAAAAGGAGAAGGGGAAATGCTCATTGCTTTTTGTGGATCCCCGTGTCTCCATTTCCCCCTCAATATGCTCTCCTCTGAAAAGCCAGAGAGGGATAGGGAGGTTGCGAAGACGGTCATAAATGGTCTTGCCGTGAAATGTACATTGTGAAAATAGGCGTATATATAAAAAATAAATCCTTCTTTTTCCATTTTGTTTGTGTTCGAGGATTTCACCAACATGAGGTCTTCTCAGAACCTCGTTCGACCAAATTGCTACCAAAAACACACACTTTAAAGGTGTGACGTTACAGTACGTAAGTAACTCCCGGAGTGCCGTAACCGATTCAGGCGTGGTCAAAATAGGTATTTCTGATGAAATCAACAAACCAAATTTTTCCGAAAAATACAATGCTTTCTTGCCTTTACGGAAATAATAAGCAGTCTAATACCGTTATGGATACTTCTAACACCCCAGTAATACATCAGTTCTTATTAATAAAATAGGCTACCCGTATTTTTTCCCATAGAACTGTTTTATTTTCAGTAAGGTCCGGTGTCACCAAAGTAGCTGAAAGGCTAACCGATTCAACCCGCGATTAACCCATGGAGCCAACCAATGAGGGGAAGCAATTCTCCGTTTAAACGGAGATTAATCTTGATTAGCCGCTAAACGACTTTTGGGAGACCGGCCGTAATTCAAATAAACAAATGTTCTGTTTTAAGTTCTGGATATTTATTCAACATAACATACGAAAAGGAATTATAGGTAACACTGATAAAAGTAAAACACATACATCATATATACATATATATGTAATATATCAAAATTATTAAACATAAAATATCTATTTAAAATTCTTTTCTTTTCTTATTCTTTCATATAAATTTTCCCAAACTTATAATATCTTAGTTAAAAAAGTGTTGGTAACTTTAATTCTTTTTACCTGTCTCCCAAAACTAACACTAAAATAAATGTTATTTTTCTGTCCCATTTTCCAACTGTCTCAATAAAATAGTTTACACCCACAATGCCTATATTGCTACATAACACTAACTAAGCTGCTGGTCTGGTGGGAATAACTCCAAATTTTGCTCGCTGTTGGGCGAAATTTGTAATAAAAATGTGTTTTGTCCTCATTCTCTGCTCTTATCCTGTAAATTTGATCATTCAATGCTGATCCCTCGTCTTGAAAAGAGGTATATTCTTTTTATAATCTCAACTAAAGTTAAAGTTCCTCATTGGATTTCACTTTTATCTTAATGGAACGACTGCAACTTATTTAAGTCATTGCCCAGTACTCATTGCCTAGTCAGTCAGAGCAATTAAAAATAATAGGGGCTATTTTCACTTTGTAATGGCAAGAGTAATTTCGCACGTTACATACTTATGCATTAATATATCTTGATGTATAAAATTCTTCTGTCTGTGTGTTTGTAATAGATCTCCTACTAAATAGCCGGACTGATTTTGATGAAATTTTGTGTATGTTATTAAGTTGACTAGAGAGCAGTTTAGGTTCACAATTTTTTCCGATAGAAATTTTTTTTTTTTATTAAAAATACAGATTTGCACGCTTATTGGGATTATCATAATGCCGCTTGAAACCCTTCAATGCTCTCGTATCTGTGGCGCAGTGGCCAGAGCCACCGGCATCAGTACGAAAAGTCCCAGGATCGAATCCTCGTGTTGGAGATGTTGGAATTTTAATTTAATCTAATTACATTTATGATGATTGTACGTGATGTACCGTCAATTATTTTTAAAATATTTTTTCCTTACTTTTACATCCAAACGGTCCAATTTATAATTTATATATATATATATATATATATATATATATATATATGTGTGTGTGTGTGTGTGTATTTATACATAGATATGTGTGTATATATATATATATATGAATATATAAATATATATATATGTATATCTATTTGTACATATATATATATATATATACAAATATATATACATATATATATATATATATATATGTGTATATCTATTTATACATATATATACATATATATATATATATATATATCTATTTATACATATATATATAAATATGTATATATATACATATATATACATATATAGTTATACATATATATAGATATGTATATATATACATATACATATATATATACACTTATGTACAAATATATCGTGTGTGTGTGTGTGTGTACAGAAAGAGTAAATAGCCACTGGGACACCAATATAGAAATAATCTAATTAAAATAAATTTCCCCACTTATAGATTTTTTTCTGAGCTTATTAATTATTTTCCTCCATATTTCAAATTAACTATATATTACCTGAAACTATTTTTAGATTTGCATTAAACTAGTAATGAAACTCAGAAAATTTATAGTTGACCAAACTGCAAAGACACTGACAAATTGTCCCTCTGCCAATAACAAAATCCAAAGAAATATTCAATGTTTAATTGCGGTATCACAAACAAGATATGTCATATAAAAATGGTTCGCAGTCTTATAAGAAACCGAACTGTCGATATAAAGTTTTGTTTTTCTTATACAAATATCACCATCATTCGTTTGAAAAATGTTTTTTTTTCAGTTAACATAAATAAAATTACGAAATTTATCTCAAAACTTTTCTTACAGAATTTGGCATACAATAATTTTATCTCTGAAAAATTCCTGAGATCAAATTTAGTTTTCATTTACAATTTTATTTGTCTTTACTTCATAGTAACATTATTGAATTTCATAAGAGGAGTTAAGTTTATTTAATTGCGGTGTAAAGTGAACTAAATTGATTATAATAATAAAGTAATATAAATCCTAACATGCAAATTTCCAAAACACGAATTTGTAAATTTATTTTAATAATATTTTCAAGTTCAGCATTTGCTGAACTTACTTTACTAACTAGAAATAAACATACCTCTCTCAACAACAACAGTCAAAAAGTATTTTAAATCTGTTAGAAGTTGCAGCCGAATCGGCACCTTCTCAACCTCCGGTGAATCCCGGCAATTTGTTTTTGTTTTGTTTAAAGTTAACCGAGGCTTCTTAATCGCAATTTGTAAAGCTGACTCTCGCTGTATGTTTGATTGTGACTTCAACTCTCACTCGGCAGCTACGAACTGTAATTTTGTGATTGGCTGAGTGGGAGAGGAAGTTGCATGAATATGTTAAATTTTATGCGATGTCTGCTGCTGGATATATAAGAGGATTGTTGGATGTTTTTACTTTTATTTTTTTTTTTTGTACTTGTGCATTTTTCCCGGCACGTAGGCGGACATCGTATGATGTTTTTTTATTTTAAGATTTAAAATAAATCTACATTTTTGTTTCACTAAAAAATACATTGTTCGTTTACAAAAATCTTACGGTTGTTATTTATATATTTATATTTATATATTTGTTTATATATTTCAATATAAAATACGAAAAGTTGGTTAAAAATTTAAATAATTTTAGATCTATTGAGATTTAACTGAATAACTAAATTTACGCTAAAAACGCCTGCTCCCGGTACAATTTCGCTGCGAAATGTACCCGCACACAATGTGTTAAGATTATTTTCATTATACAGTAAGAAAGTTCAGCAATTGCTGAACTTTCTTTACTAACTAGAAATAAACATACCTCTCTCAACAACAACAGTCAAAAAGTATTTTAAATCTAACTTTTATCCTTTAGATAACACTTCTGAAATTCAATTACCTTGAATCGGGGTGTTAATATCTACCTCTCTACATTTTACCCACTGTACTTTTCTATTCATCCCATTTAAACTGTCTATTAACAGATCATGGCTCATTTCCAGCTTACTAAGCAAGATTTCGAATCACCCCCTATATAATAATAGCCTTAGTTACATGTCCGTCTGTCCTAGAATTTATGAAGCGTTTTGACCTGGAAAGGATAAAGGCATCCATATTGCATTCTTGATGAGTTAGGGTTAGCAAAATTCACAGCTAGTGAAGTTTATCTTCTCCTAAACTATGGATAATATTCTAAAATAAAGTGTTATAAATATTCTTCATATCACAGCGAATAATACTGTCGTCTTTAAAACGTTCGAAATACACGCCTTCTCCCCTTTTCGCGTGTTTCATGCTATTATTTCAAGCCCTATTTCTCCCAGTTAAGAGCAGGCGAATAAATTTATCAATTTATCCCATTATAAGTAGATGAATATAGCATTTTTTAGCAATATGATGTCATTCCTTTAACCATCTCATTTAATCCTTTCTTATTTTAAATTATTTAAATATCGTCTGCATTATTTTCATACGTTTTATCATTGAACTTAGATATTACGCAATTAATTTTTCTTTTATATT
Organism: Pardosa pseudoannulata; assembly: GCA_032207245.1. Lineage (NCBI taxonomy): Eukaryota > Metazoa > Arthropoda > Arachnida > Araneae > Lycosidae > Pardosa > Pardosa pseudoannulata. The sequence continues at coordinate 10,855,775 of CM063506.1, forward strand.
TGGCTTAAATAATAGATTAGGTACATATGTGATAATTTTAAATTGAATCATCGATTATTTTTTGTTGCAATGAAACTTTTATCACCGGTATTAACAACAAATTCTATCTACCTCCAGGGTGTAGTGGAAATGATAGTTTCATTCCTTTACTTCCATTAATTACTGTGACAAAAAATTAATGATAATTTCGACGTAGCTAAGAAAACTTTGAATTATCTTTCCAAATGAATTCAGCGTGATTCTAAACTGCATTCACAGTATTAGGAGACTTTTGAGGAGTATGAAGATAAACAAAATACTGAACGTGGACCAGATAATTCTCAGCCAAAAAACAAACCAGTTTTTTTTACCTGCCTCATAAGGTACTTTACAATTTTGGAAAATTAAAAATTTTACTGTTCCCATCATATGACGGGCTATATTCTAGTCGCTAACTATAACTGAATATCTGAGAATAGACGAGACTCTTCCCATTAATTCTACAGCTGTCCTTTAATGACAATCCTTTCTTCCGCCTCTCTCATGAGCAGGTGAACTGACCTGGTAGAAAAAACGAAGTTCAAACTGCTCTCTTCGCTAAAAAGAAGCCAAATTTATGTTTTGGATCTTATAAGAAAAGAACATATCTAAAAACCAAACACTTTACTTCTCTCATCTCCATGCTTCGGCTTTATGAGGCCTGGAATCATGATGAGGGTGCTATCATATGCGGCCGATCATGTATTCTAAAGAAAACTAAACTCCTCGGGCGCAACAGCCCTTAGGGAGGCAGCGCCTATGGTGCCAATCTCTTTTTACGTGGCCAAGGGCCCTGGGGTGCGAAGCATATGTTCCGGTTAGCTGGAGAATCTTACGAGGGACCCTCAATGTTTAATTCCCAAGCACGCTTGGTCTTCAGTTCCTCTACTGTGACGCCTTCAATATTCTCAAATGAGAGGTAACGTGAATAATGGATCACAGTCGAACAATAAAATAGGAATTTCACTTTAATTCTGGATTAAATACGGCTATTTAGAAAGGAATGTTAATTCCTGAATCAGGAAGAACTGCAAAGGATGGTTGGCGGTAAAACTTCCTCACGACGATCACAGTCGAAAGAAAAACAAGAGAATTAATAATCTCTCACAAATGAGGAGGCTTTTCAGGATGCAATCAAACCCAATTTATCCCCCGTTCGGTATCGAGATTCTGCCTCTCCCTATATGAGCGGACTTTACGAATCTCCCGAACCAGCAAGATCTCTAGTAAAAAAGGCGAAAGCCTCCACGAGGTCAACGCACCTCCGAAAAAAATAATGAAAAGCCCTGGGTCGCAAAATTGTAGGCTTTTTTATACCTGGGGGGTCAGTTACGGTCCCGCCACTGTTTTTTCTCAGTTAAGATCCCAGTTACATGAAAACTCCAGCTAAAGTTTCAGTTATATTTTTTAGCGAATTCTCATTCGCTGGCTGTGCCTTCACGGAATTTCTGAGCATTCATTAACGCGATCCATCAGGGGCGTATTCGTCTATTCAGTCCGATTGTCAAGATTCCCGACTCTGCGACGCCACGCTATTGTAATCCGTAGACAGGTGTACTCCGGTCAGCTGTTTTGGCGCGTGCTCGGATAAAGGGCAGTCTTCATACTACTCACTGAAGGGATCAAAGGCTGAGTCAACCTTGCCCGGCCCAGTGATCGAGCCTGTGTCGTGGGAGTGCGAAGCGCTAACCAAAGGCCACTGGGCTTCCATGCATTCTACGCATACCAAAATTTTTAAATTGAACTCTCAGGGTTCAGTCATTACACCCTCAATTAGGTTGACTGACCTGTCTTAAGAAATCCGAAGTCAAAATTTTACTATATATGGAGAAGTCATAAAAAAAAGTAAAAATTCAAAATTATTCTCTACGAATAAAAGATTTTTTATTTAAAAAAAGAACTTATTTTAACTCCTTAACACATTGTTAGCATTGCATGTAAATAGATAATCGATAATTTTGTTACATGCTTGCAATGTTAATATTCGTTATAATCAGATTTTCCTCAATATATACAGGGTGTCCCAAAACGACTGCATGAACTCTGCACAGATAGATTTCTCGTTCGGAATACACAAAAACTGCCCAAAGAAGCGTTCCTGTTCGATCCATAATTTACGAGAAAAAATCCGAAACACAAAGTATGACGTCACTTCCGATGCAAGAAAAAACACTTTATTGAACATATCAACAACAGTATATACACGGGCATTCTCCCTAACAGTTCGCAAGTCATTTCCATTACATCGGCCGTACATCAGGTACATGTCGCAGTAGTCACGAACGGAACACATGGTCACCATACGAAGACTACCGGTAGCTGCTAGATGCAGCCTTTTAAATACCAGTAACGTCATTGCATGGCTCTCGCGCATGCATGACGCGATATAAAATTTATGTTTAATATTTTGAAACTCTTTCAGTTCCATGGTCTTTGTTGCTGGATATTGAATCTTTTCAGCATTTGTAAATAACTGAATACTAACAAAGAGAAAATTCTTTAGATATGACATATTAAATGTATTACAGGGAGAAGTCATAAAACAGTAAAAATTCAAAATTATTCTGTACCAATAAAAGATTTTTTAATTTAAAAAAATGAACTTATTTTAACTTCTTAACACATTGTTAGAATTGCATGTAAATAGATAATCGATAATTTTGTTACATTCTTGCAATGTTAATATTCGTTATAATCAGATTTTCCGCAATATATACAGGGTGTCCCAAAACGACAGTGTAAACTCTGCACAGCTAGATTCCTCGTTGGGAGTACATAAAAACTGCCCAAAAAAGCGTTCCTGTGCGATCCATAATTTACGATAAAAATCCGAAAAACAAAGTATGATGTCACTGCCGGTGCAAGAAAAAACACTTTATTAAACATATCAACAGCAGTTCATACACGCCATACTCCCTAACAGTTCGTAAGGCATTTACATTACATTAGCCGTACATCGGGTACATGTCGCAGTAGTCACGAACAAAACACATGGCCACCCTACGAAGACTACCGGTAACTGCAAGATGCAGCCTTTTAAATACCGGTTCAATGACGGCTTAACGTCCTTCCATGACTTGCGTGCATGCATGACGCGATATGCACGGCGAACGTTTGAAACATTATCGTCTGGAAAGATATGCAAATACTGTTGTTCATATGTCCAATAAAGTGGATTTTTTTCTTGACGTCATACTTTGTTTTTCATATTTTTCTCGTAAACTATCGATCGAACATGAACGCTTCTTTAGTCAGTTTTTGTGTATTCCCAACGAGAAATCTAGCTGTGCAGATTTTATGCGGTTGTTTTGGGACACCCTGTATAATGTAATAGTTCAGCAACAGAAATTTATGATAGGTATAAAAATTAGACCTTGCACATAAATATACATCTTTCTAAATAACCTACAATTTATGCAACATAATATAAAAGAAGAAAACAAATTAAATATCCTCTTTATTTTCCACGAAATTCAGTTCAAGCAATACTGTAACACTTTTTGAAGACGTGTGAATGAAGAGATTCCACTTTCTAGCGGTAAAAAGTAAGTGATAAATTCCCGATCAAACTTCATTCCCCACCAATAAGATCCATTTGCATAAGCCCCGCCCTCGAGTCTGGAGCATACGAAAATAGGCCATGACGTAAGAACTGGTTATTATGACATTGAAGAGAAATAAGAAAGAATAAATAAATGTTTATAAATAAATGGATTTCAGCAGTAGCTCGCAGAATAGGTCAAGCAAATTGGAAAAGAAGACAAATGAGAGGCACGCGCTTTGAAAATGGGATTTTTACTTCTATTTTTCGTTTATGGCAACGATCACTGGATAGTCTCCAAGATCGTCTTGAATTTTCTTCACAGAGATGACCCAGAATTATAGGTCATAACAATAAATATCATAAAAGAAAGGTTAAGCTTTCAGGAACAGCACAAAGATCCAGGAACGATTTGGCCTCTTTTGGGATAAAACTAAAAGTGTTATTATTAAGTTTAATACTTGGGATGAAATTAATATGTCACAAAATGTCTTTAGTTTTTCGGTTATTTGAAAGTAATTATTAGAGTAAAAACTTACAAGTTTATTTGATAAATCTATCGAAATTTTTGAATTATGATTGTTAAACAAGGTAACTAAAGTTTATAAAATGAATTAAACTAATATTACTATTATTATGCTACGGAATAAAAAAGTATATTTTGATCATTAATAGTAATTTTAAATAAAAACTTATAACAAATATCCAAGAAGGAATATACCACTTTTAAGGTAAAACTAAAAGTTTTATTAAGTTTAACACTTGGGTTAAAATAAATGTCCCAAAATGTCTTTAGTTTATGCGTTAATCAGTTGTTTAAAGTAAATTATAAATATTATGAGTTTATTTTGGAGTGCTACGGTCTTCTTTTTGCAACACGAGGGTTAATGAGACCTGGACCTACGGCATAAAACCGATTCCGAACGGCTACGAACATCCATGCCAGTGTGGGATGTGAACCCACGACTTCCGGTATCGGAACCCAGCACCCTAACCAATAGGCCATCGTTCAGCCGAGTTTGTTTGAGAAATGTAGATGAAAATTTGAATTATGAAAGTTAATCAAGGTAACTAAATTTTTGAAAAATGAATTGAACTAATACCACTGGGATTTTTTTACGCTACCCAATACAAAAGAATATTTTGAACATTAATATTAATTTTAAATAAAAACCTATAACAAACATCCAGGAAAGAGTCAACCACTTTAAAGATAAAACTAAAAGTGTTATTAGTTTAACACTTGGGATAAAATTAATGCCACAAAATGTCTTTTGTGTTAATCAGTTATTTAAAGTTAATTATAAATTTAAACATAAGTTTACTAGAGAAGTGTAGCTTAACTTTTGAATTATGATTATTAATTAAGGTAACTAAAGATTGAAAAACGAATTAAACTAATATTACTAGTATTTTATTGTGCTACTGAATAAAAAGGTATGTTTTGAACATTAATATTAATTTTAAGTAAAATTATATAACAAATTTCCAGGAAAGAGCCCACAACTTTTGAAATAACACTAAAAGTGTTATTAAGTTTAACACTTGGGAAAAAATATCTCAAAATATTTTTGTGTTAATCAGTTATTAAATAACTGATTAACACAAAAATATTTTAAAATAAAATAAAATAAAATAGCTAATCATAAACTTAAAAAATTATGAGTTTACTTGAGAAATGTAGCTGAACTTTAGAATTAGGATAGTTAATCAAGATAGCTAAAGTTTGAAAAATGAATTAAACTAATATTACTATTATTATGCTACCGAATAAAAAAAGTATATTTTGAACATTAGTAATAATTTTAAACAAAAATTTATAAAAGTCGACCACTATTAAGATAAAACTAAAAGTGTTATTAAGTTTAATACTTGGGATATAATAAATGTCACAAAATGTGTTTAGTTTTTGTGTTAATCGGTTATTTAAAGTTAATTATAAATTCAAAATATTATGAGTTTACTTAAGAAATGTAGCTGAACTTTTGAATTATAATTGTTAAATCAAGGTAACTAAAGTTTGAAAAATTAATTAAACTAATATTACTAGTATTTTTTATACTACTGATTAAAAAAAGTATGTTTTGAACATTAATAGTAATTTTAAATAAAAACTTATAACAAATATCGAAGAAGGAGACGACCACTTTTAAGATAAAAATAAAAGTGTTATTAAGTAAACACTTGGGATAAAATTAATGTCATAAAATGTCTTTAGATATTGTGTAATAGGTTATTTAAAGTTTATTATAAATTTAAAAAATTATGAGTTTACTTGAGAAATGTAGCTGAACTTTTAAATTATGATTGTTAATCAAGGTAACTAAAGTTTGAAAAACGAATTAAACTGATATTACTAGTATTTTATTATGCTACCGAATAAAAAATATGTTTTGAACATTAATAGTAATTTTAAATAAAAACTTATAACAAATATCCGCGAAGGAGTTGACCACTTTTAAGATAAAACTGAAAGTGTTATTAAGTTTAACACTTGGGATAAGATTAGTATCATAAAATGGCCTTTGTTTTTGTGTTAATCGGTTATTTAAAGTTAATTATAAATTCAAAATATTATGAATTTACTTGAGAAATGTAGCTGAACTTTGAAATTTTGAATTATAAATATTAAATCAAGGTAACTAAAATTTGAAAAATGAATTAAACTAATATCACTAGTATTTTATTATGCTACCGAATAAAAAATATGTTTTGAACATTAATAGTAATTTTAAATAAAAACTTATAACAAATATCCGCGAAGGAGTTGACCACTTTTAAGATAAAACTGAAAGTGTTATTAAGTTTAACACTTGGGATAACACTAATATCACAAAATATCTTTTGTTTTTGTGTTAATCGATTATTTAAAGTAATTATAAATTTCAAAAATTATGAGATTTCTTGAGAAGTGTAGCTGAACGTTTGAACTATGATTGTTAATCAAGGTAACTAAAGTTTAAAAAATGGATTAAACTTATCTTATCTGTTATTTTATTATGCTCTCCTATAAAAAATTATGTTTTGAACGCTAACTACGTGTAACAGTAAATTTAAATTAAAAATATAGAATAACCGGGAATGAAACTAAAAGTGTCATTAATTTGAATACTTAGAATGAAATTAAGATATTAGAAAATATCTTTAACTTTCTTTTGTTGGAAGGCAATTATTAAAGTAAAATAATAGAAGTTTGTGTTCACAACTAAGTGTAGTTAAGCTTTTTATTGTGAATATTAAACGGGTAACTAAAGTGTTGAAATTAAATAAAAATAATTCTATCTAGTATCCTCTATATAATAATAGCCTAAGTTATCTGTCCGTCTGTCCTCAAATTTATGAAGCTGATGGACCTGGAATGAATAGAGGCATCCATATTGGATTTGATGAGTTAGGGTTAGCAAAATTCAAAACGTTCAAAATCCACCCCTTCCCCTCTCTTTGAGCGTTTAATTCCATTATTTCAAGACTTATTTTCCTCGGTTAAAAACAGGCGATTAAATTTTCACATAATAAATAAGTAAAAATAACATTTTTCCTAGCATCATGACGTCATTCCTTTAACCATCTGATTTAATCCTTTTTTATTTTAAATTATTTAAATATCGTCTGCATTATTTGCATACGTTTTATCACTGAACTTAGATATAACGTAAATAATTTTCTTTTATCGTTGGCTTAAATAATAGATTATGTACATAAGTGATAATTTTAAATTTAATCATCTATTATTTTTTGTTGCAATGAAAATTTGATCACCGGTATTAACAACAAATTATTTTCATAAAAGTCTAGGAGTCTATTTGACGGACTAATAAATATCTATCGTTTAAGGTATATATCTTTGAAATTTTAGAAGTTTCTTCCTTTGAGTGTTTGTTTCCTATACATAACACCACAGTTTGGCTAAATGAATTCACGGTGATTCTAAACTGCATTCACAGTATCTGGAGATTTTAGAGGCGTATGGAGATAAATAAATTGTAGAGTGTGTACCAGATAATTCTCATCAAAAAACAAACCAATTTTTTACCTGCCTCATAGGGTACTTTACAATTCTAGAAAATTGAAAATTTTACGGACCCGTCATATGACGGGCTATATGCTCGTTCTGTTATGTTATCCAATAAAAAAAGTATGGTTTGGAGAGCTCATGTCCAGTTTCTTGCTACACGAAGAATGAGACAGGGACCTACTGCTTAAAGCCTATTCCGAACGGCTACAAACACCGAGGACTGCAGTGGAATTCTAGCTTACAGACTACGGCACCAAAGAGAAACCTATCCGGCTTTCGCCCGCCAAAGAAAAAAAATGTATATTTTGAAAATTAATTATAATAGCATATATAGGAATGAGTTAAATGCTTTTAAGTTAAAACTAAAAGTGTTATTGAATTTAATAATTAGAATGAAATTCATGTGTCACTTAAAAAATGTCACATAAAAAATTTTGCACTTGTATTTTAAAGTAATAATTATTACTTAAAAGCGTGTGAGTTTACTTAAGTCACAAACAAAGAAATGTAGCTGAACTTTTGTATTCAGATTGGTACCTAAGGTAACTAAAGTTTATAAAACAAATTTTAACTCGTATTACACTATGCTGTTCATTAAAAAAATATTTTGAAGTATAACTATATGAGCAAATTTTATTTAAAATTTATCAAAGTAGTAACAACATTTGTTTATGTGACATTTTTTAAGTGACACATGAATTTCATTCTAATTATTAAATTCAATAACACTTTTAGTTTTAACTTAAAAGCATTTAACTCATTCCTATATATGCTATTATAATTAATATCCAGGGATGAATTTTACTCGGTTGATAAAAACTATAAGCGTTATTTTGTTTAATACTTGGGACCAAATTAATATGTCACAAAATGTCTTTAGCTTTTATGTTTATCGGTTATTTAAAGGTAATTATTAATTTAAAAACTTATAAGTTTATTTGAGATATATAGCTTAACTTTTTTAATTATGTTTGTTAAGCAAGATAACTAAAGGTTTAGAAATGCATTAATCTAATCTTAACTGGTATTTTATTATGCTACCCAATAAAAAAGTGTGTTTCCAACTTTAATAGTAAATTTCAATTAAAAATTATAGTAATTATAAAAAGCCAAGAATGAGTTGGCCTTTTTTAAGATAAATCTAGAAGTGTTATTAAGTTTAATACTTGTGGTAAAATTAATGTTATAAAATGTTATAATGTTACAAAATGTCTTTATTTTTTGTTCTTATTCGTTATTTGAAAGTAATTAATAAAGCAAAAACTTAGAATTGCACAGTTTTTGGAGTCTAAAACTAAGTAAGGTAGTTAAAATTTTTAATTTTGTTTACTAAACAAAGTAATTAAAGTTTAGAAAATGCGTAAGCTCCAGCTATCTACGAAAAAATATGCTTTAAAAGTTAAATAAGTTAACAACTATACTTAAAAGTTGTCTGCGTTTACAACTAAAAATTGAATTGTTGTTGTTATTTTCGTATGCCACTTGGTCAAACCAAGCACGATTGAGCCATACTCTACTCGTATTTAGGAAAAGGGGTGTGCCTTTCGTTTTAGCGAACACGGTTAGAGCGCTTTCCCACTTACCGACACAACAACGATAAATCTTAGACGACTGTCGTTCTCCGACATCGGCGGACATAAAATGCACTAACATGAGCTGCTCGCTTTCCCACCTACCGATTCAATGACGATTTTGTCATTTTCGAACGGCCAATATCGTTTATCGGGCAGTTTTGTCGTTCCTCAAGAGCTATTCCTTTTGAATCGGTCTGACATTTTGAGAGATATCGCTACTCACGTTGTTCGCTTTGGATTAATAAATTATATTTTTTGTAATACAGTTGTTACATGACTTTATTTTTAAATTCATTAGTAATATAATATTTAAATACTTAGATTTCTTACGTATTAAATTGACACATTCTGCTCAGATTTTAATGTTATGTTATTCTCACTTGCTTGGCCATAAAATGCAATTTTATCGTAGATTTTCTATTATTACTGTTTTAATTTTACATCTGTTATATTAAGTTCTCCTCTGCAATAATTAATAAGTTCATTTATCGCATACTGGCTTTTCAAAGCAAATTACTGAGTGTATGAAAGATTGGTTTAAGATTGTTTAATAAATTTAAAGAGGTAAAGTTTCTAAAGAAAAAAATATGATCTGGGAAATGTGTTAATAGTTAAAATTACATAGATTTAAAAAAGGAATTGAAAAGAACAAAATTAATTACATAAAATTAGAAAAGTTCAATTAAAATTGAAAACATTTTTATTCGTATTTTATTAATATATTATTGTTTTAAACAAAAATCATTTTAATTATTAAAAAAGATGCCAGAATTTTAGAAGAGAGTTACAGAAAAAATATTAAATTTTTAAAATGAAATAGTAGAAAAAACACCGGGAATCGAACCCGGGGAGGAAAAATACTAGCGCAACACGCTAACACTACGCCAAAACTACTCACAAGCTGGTGTTAAACAGATTTTTTCACAAAAAAAGAGGCGAAGCCAAAGCTTCACTGTCATACCACAGGTGGGAAGAATAATTAATTGGTGCCTAGTATTAATATCTAATGTTTTTAAAATGTGTGCAATGAAACAGCGTTAAAATTTACTTTTCTAACAATAATTGTTGTAGTAAGTCTATAAAAGTTACTACTTCAGTCATTATAAAACTTGTGCTTGCTTACTACCATCTTTAAATGAAACGATATCGGTAGAGAGGAAAAACTCCTTTCTAGACGACACGATACCGTTTCGTCGTTGCAGTATTTACCGGCCGATGCAGACGTTGTCGTGTCGGAAAGTGGGAAAGCGCTCTTGGTGAAAGTACGTTTTACGCTCAAGTGGGTTCTCGTAATTTAGAAGCAGGAACCAATCAAAAGACCAATAGGCTTGGCCTGCTATCCCTCAGAGGTACTAATTGAGAACTTGGAGAGTGTGGCGGTTCTGTTTATTAAGGGTGCGAGACGTCGTGAAGGTTAAAATAATATTTAATGCATATGCAGCGCATGCAACAGCTCGTTGCAGGTAGGTACATAAAATTTTGGAGGATGACAGTAGTTCTCACTAAAGTCGGCGTACATCGGAATGGCGATTGCGACGAACCACGTCGAGTGCTAGGTTTCTTCTGCTTCAGCTGGTCGAAAGCGGCGGTGACCTTGGGATGGCTGCGGTGACCTTGAGAGATGAAAGGCGGCGAGCGTATCCAGGCAGGTGATAAATGGGAATGTTCCGCTGTTCGTAGCTCGCCGGCTTTTATACGAAGCATGCAGGAAACTGCGCAGGCTTGGTGGTAGATTGACGCTGCTCGTGCAATTTGCATAGATGGCTGGATCGCCATAAGAGCATTGTGACTACGAACCTATTTTACGTGCCCTAGTTACCTTTAACGAACACCGCGGATCTTAGGCCGGCTAGGGCTCCGAACCCACAACCCTCCAGTTACGAGAGTGTTACCTTTTCCGACTGAGCTGCTCAAGAATTGAATTAACAGTATTGATAGAATGTAAAATATTAAGAACATTACCATTTATAAATGTAAGTTGAGTTTTAAATGTTTGTTCGTGATTTTTTTTTCTTACTTTTAAGAAATTGTTTAAATTTTTCAAGTTGCCAAATCACTGAGGCCGAACGATGGCCGATTGGTTAGGGTGCTGGCCTTCGGTACCGAAGTTCGTGGGTTCGAATCCCACAGTGGCATGGATGTTCGTAGCCGTTCGGAATCGGCTTTAAGCTGTTGGTCCCGGTCTCATTAGCTCTCGTGTTGCAAAAAGTAGACCGTAGCACACTAAACCAAGCCAAATCACTGAGATAATAAATAAAAATCTATTTCATTTTTCTAATTAAATTTTACTTTATTAGTATATAGTGATAAATGTAATATTAATATGCTTGTATAATTTCAATATTTTCTTAATAATGGCTTTAATTATTAAGACATCAGGTATAAGAAAATCATAAAAATCATAAACTAAAACAATAGAGATGAAACAAGAAAATTGCCCATTATTGTATAACAGGTGCAAAATATCTCTTCTTTCGAGAGATTTGGTGATGTGAATTAATTATTAAAATCGTTGTTTAGTTTTGGAACAAGTGAAAAAGTTTAAAATATTTCTTACATTACTCATTCATTATCAACCCCAAGTTTAACTCCTATTAACCCCTAATATAAACAAAAGTCGAAATTTCCAAGCACTAAATTGTGCAACAAGCAGTTAATCACATAAATGAAAACATAAAAATATTTTTATGGCTGTATTTATTATTGGATATTATTGTATGAATACATTTTTCGAGGTGGGATCACCCGGAATTGTTACCGGATTAGAGATATGGGCTATGAGAATATATCAGTGATTATTTATATATATATCCTTATCGGAATTGTTTTTGTTTAATTATTTTTAATCATTATGTATCTCTCTTTTATTTTGTAAGAGGGTTCATCAGCATTATAATTTTTCACAGTTTCTTCAAAATTAATGAAGCTTTCGTTTATCAAGATAATCGTATGTCTAAGTAGAGCTCACATATTGTCATCTTGTAGAGACGTAATTTTGAGATTTTTCGATTACGTTATATCGAATATGTTATATCCATAAATATAATTTTTGTTTAATGCAGTCTAATGATATCAGAGAAATGAATATACATAAATTTAAGATTGTTTATGTACATTGAAAATCACCATTAATTAGTGTTCTATTCTCTAAATAATATTCTTTGACGAAGATTTTGTAGAGTTTATTCACACATACGGACTTACACATACATATAAACATTTCAAAGTCTTAAGTAGCTTTTATTCTTCAAAAAAATGCGTTCGACTCATGTGTATCTTCTCATCTTGTTTACGACTCAAATTTTTAGTTAGTTTTTAACAGTTAGTCTATTTCTTAATAATTTTGTATGCATTTTTTTCTTAGATTAACACTTCGCGTGCGGACAACATATTTTTAAGTTTTCTGCAATCTGTCACTGTAGCGCGGGGCACATAAAAATACGTATTTAGTAGATTTGTGGTGGATAACCGCTAACCACCACAAATCTACTAAACACGTATAATTATATGTATGTGGGGAATTATATGCCTGTTGTTTGTGTTGCTATGCAATGCATTGCAATTTTTCTTTCCACAAGTTATGATTGTCGAGTTACTCTTTTGTCACGTTATTTCGTCTTCAATCGAATTCCTAGCTCCAGAACGTACAAGTCGTGTTTTGTCAATTTGAAGCTTGGTTTTTTTATTGTTGAATACAAAATTGATAAAATGAGTCATTGTGACAAAGATAGTGAAGAAGAAATATGCGCTGACAGATTATAGGACTTTAATTTTAAAAATCGTTTACTTTTTGTGATTCCGTAAAAATATTGTGTGTGTGTTTTTGTTAAATAATCATACAGTATATATTAAAGTGTAAAATAAAAAAAAAAAGTTTCGTTCATAAAAACAAAGTAGTTATCGATTTACTGCGATTTTTCTGAATAACTAAACTTTCGCTCGCTTCACGAAAAAACAACCGCTGCACGCGTAAGTTGGAGGTGAAGTATTCCCGCATGCTAAGTGTTAAAAGATTCACATTTTATTTAAAAGTACATATGAATAAATTTTAAAAGTTTAACTGCAACATATAGAACTTAGATATGAAATTTATGTTTAATATTTTGAAACTCTTTCAGTTCCATGGTCTTCGTTGCTAGATATTAAATCCTTTGGACATTTTTAAATAACTGAATACTAACGAAGAGAAAATTCTTTAGATATGACATATTAAATGTATTACAGGGAGAATGCGTATCCTCATCTTTTTTCTTTCGCACTGTTGATATAATTCTGGCCAGTCCCAAGGCAGCCCATAAAATTCCCTCTTCTCCATTAAAATACGTTTTCCTATACATCTAACATATCTTATACTCACAGATAAACATGGGGAAGATAACAGGAAGCAGTACTGATATAGGAAATGTATCGGTAAACCTATTAATTTTTATGATACAAATTTTCTGTTCTCTCCCAAATTTATACATCCTTTTTTATTTCCTCTTCGTACTAAACTGTTACTCATAAGAAGAATTTTCCATGCGGAACGGTACAAATATATACTCAACATTAAACTTGTCCGTTGAGTTAATGGATGTTTTTTCTATTGAATCTAGGAAAGAAGTAATCTTACAACCCAGCACATTAGTTATTTCAAGCCAATCTATGTAATTAAGCACAAGCCATAAACCTTGAATAAAGCAAATTTCATTCCTTTCTCAAATGCTTTATGTATTCATAACGGATAAATAGCCTTCCATAATATAAAGTATATGATAGTTATAATCAACATAATATACCTTATGTAATTACATAATATACCTTATTATTATACCTTATGTAAACAGATGACATTCAAATTACGATTTTAAAAAATTCAAAAAATAAACTTATGGATCTCGGGTGGAAAAACAATCTCTGATACTAAACTGAATGAAGTTATTTGCCTGAAGTGGAGAAACTTTAAATAATTTTTGTCTTATAACGACATTAGAAACTATATAAAATTTCAGACATTAAAAACTTTAAAAGGAATTTTTAAAAAGTAATTTTTGCTATTCCCTTATATGATAAAAGTCTTAACACTTACACACAATATTTCTTACAATTTATTGAAAATTTAACTTTATATCTGTAATTAAAGGTAAGTTAAAAAGTTTTAAATGTATTCGTTTAGAGAGAATTTTAAATATTTTTTGTAGTACTAAGGCATTAAAAACTATATAAAATTTCCATTAAAAACTTTAAAAGGAATTTTTTAAAAGTAATTTTACCTCTTCCCCTATATGATAAAGGTCGTAACACTTACACACAATATTTTTCACAATTTATTGAAAATTTAACTTTATATCTGTAATTAAAGGTAAACTAAAAAGTTTTAAATGTATTCGTTTAGAGATAATTTTAAATATTTTTATAGTACTAAGGCATTAAAAACAATATAAAATTTCCATTAAAAACTTTAAAAGGAAATTTTAAAAAGTAATTTTATCTCTTCCCCTATATGATAAAGGTCGTAACACTTACACACAATATTTTTCACAATTTATTGAAAATTTATCTTTATATGTGTAATTAAAGGTAAACTAAAACGTTTTAAAATGTATTCGTTTAGAGATGAGTTTATTAATTAGGGAAACTATACATTTTTTTCTTTCGTTTTTATACTTAATCGATTAGTTTCAGTTCAACTATATTTTATGCATTTTCTACACTATCACATTGTTTTTGAAGTAATTATATATTAGTGATTATTTATTAAATGATTACTTATTTTTAAGTTAATAATTATTCAGGCAGCATACCATAAATAATAAATACCTATTTAAATTTGTTTATCGTTAGAATATAAAACCGACGATGTCACGGAATAAAAAATGAACTTTGTAGACATACAAAAAAAACAACAACATGGACTGAATACGAGGCTCATCCGGAAAATAAGTTTCTCTATTTAAAAGAAAAAAGGAACTCACACTTTCACGGGCATATTTATTGGCAGCAAGTACAGCAATGTTTCAGCTATTATTCAACATAGCCACCACTAGAGTTGAGACCCTTGTCGTGTTGTGGGATCAACTTTTGTATACCTCTGTCGTAGACCTCTGCCGCCTGTGAATGGAACCAGCCTTCCTGTCCCAGAACACCGTGCACATCCCTTTCAGTGCCAACAGCGTCTGTTTGAATTTGGTCCTGACCGAAGATCCACTATAATGCCAATGCATTGACTGCTGCTTGGTTTCCGGGGTAAAGTGCGAAATCCAAGTCTCATTGCCCGTGACGATCTGTCGAGGAACTCGTCGCCGTTATCGTGATACCGTAGTAGAAACGTCAGTGCTGCTCCTAAGCGTTGAATTTTGTGTTCGGTTGTCAGTTTCGGCTCATAGACCTGGCAGACCTGATGATGAATTTCAATTGGCACAATGCTTTGTGTACTCAAGATCACCGACCGAACCTTGCAAGCGGCTGGAGAAGCAATTAGAGTTTCCATTTCGGACCACTGATACCCTGCTACTGGCACGAATCGGGGCTTGTCCAGATGGCATATGATTAATACGTCATAGATCTGTTACGCACAAGCAATTAATACGACTAATTACATTTACTTTAAAGGGAAAAACATCGGGAAACTTACTTTCTGGATGAGCCTCGTATGTGTTTGTATATATTACGGTGAAACACCGTAATCTGGAAAATGTCGACTTTAACCAATGAATGTCAACATTCACGTAGTCCTTCGGTGCTTGAAAAGTTTCAGGATTACATCAGCTTATTTTATTCATAATTAATTTGTAAAATTTCTCAAACATCAATAGAGCTTACATAATTTTCATATTCCTTTAAAAATTAAAAATAATTTCTAAAAACTTTTAATGTCATAATTAATTATATAGAGCAATATATATTGTTCTAATAATTCCATACTAAATCATTGTAATGGTACGTTATAAATATAATAGATTTTTTTAACTAAAAATACATGTTCACGATAAATAATTTAGTTCAAACTCATTAAATAAAAATTACTTTAAATATCCATTTATCCTCGTATTTAAAGAAAATTCTCTTTCAAAAATCCCCTAAATAGCTATTACCTCTTTCAAAACTTCCATTAACAATGACCACAATATTTCATCATTTTTCTCCAAGATTTTTTTTTTATTTGTTCTCAACAAATACCGTGACCCATCGCTTTCCTAAAAATTCTGCGACTAAATCCATTCTGAATAGAAAAGGAAGTTCTCCCCTGCTCTTTATAAAAAGCACATTTTTTTGGTTTATATTTTAATTTTCCATTGTGTTTCTCCCGAGAAGGTCAATATTTAATATCCGACCCCAGCGGGAATTCCACGGCAAGCCTTTTTCTCTGATGCCAAAGCCACGGGGAGGTCACGCCTTAATGGGAGGGAAAAAAGCAGCTCTTTTTACGCGGTGGTCCCAAAATAGAAATTTTAACTTCTTGCAGATTAAATAAGCTAAAACCTTAACTTTTGAATTAATTCGTTGTCATTTGGACTGGCAGTGAAACCAGAGGACTAATGAATGAAATTTAATCCTGCAAATCATGGGCAAATGAAAAAAATAAGGAAACAGTCTTTATCGACCATCGATTTTTCAGAGAGAAAAGTTTAAACTTTTTGTATGAAGGAAAATTCTCAAGTTGCATCTATAAAGCATGGCTCTTAAATAGGACTGGGACATGTTGAAAATCTTATGTGATAGATAACTAGCTTTATATCTCAATTTAACGATATATCGTTATGAGAAATTTTGATAATTTTTTAAGCTTGTTTTAAATTTTAGAGAATATCAGTATACAGTATGACTAAAATAAAAGCATTTTAGAAAATTCTTTTTCAAAAGTATTCTACTTATTATTCACCATAAAGTGTTATTAATATCTTAAGAAGCAAAAAATATTTAAGAAGCGAAAAATAAAAACAAGTCTAACATTTAAATTATATCCTATGTGAGCTTAATTAATAATACGGAAGAAAATTCTCGAATATAATTTTATATTTAAAAAAAAATATAAGTAGTTCCCCATTTATGGACAGTAAGAAAGTTTTATGTTTAATATGTAGGTCCATTTAACAAATTTTTCTATGTTTTAATGGTCAAATTTTTATGTAACGTCTGCAGTAATTGCAGCAGAAAAAAATTTCAAGTTTTAGATAAAAAGGCGATCCCTAATATCGCGCAGGCACTCTATTTCTCTGCCTTATAATGTCGAGAAATCGGAAAGTCGAGATATTGGAATGTTATATCGCGCACGTGGTGTGTTACTCGAAGTCTACGAATCAAAGAGACAATGTTGACGGGACGTGACCTTCGGGAATGCTATATCGTGCATGTGCTTTCACTGTCAGAATATCAGAAAAATGATTTTACATCAGATATGGGAGACAATCTTAAAATGAATTAACTATATCGGCATTTATTCCACATCGTGATACATCGCCGAACTATAAATTTGGTGGACTCGCGGTTAATTTGAGTTCTTCATAACACATGAACTTCTGCCGCCACGGCATACCTTTTGGTGTCAGTCACCTTTGACAGCAACCTCAACGGACTGACAGACGAGAAACCGTAGGTGATAGAACGCGCTATGTAACGTAACTAGGCATGAGATGTATGTTCTGTATTCTGGCCACGTAGAAAGATAATTAAATGGATGAGCGCTAATGCTTGCCTGTTTATTTACTCCTCTTACACTCAACATGCACTATACTATTCTAAAATAGAATAGAGTAACATCACATATCTTTCTTACATAAGTATATTTAAATTAGATGTTAGATAAAATATATATAAGATGGCTGTAGTAATAAAAACAAAGAAAAATAATGCACCTGAAATAAATATTTGCATAATATTAGTTATGTTAATATTAGTAAAATTCCTGCATACTCTTATCACCAACTCTTACAAAAACAAGTGAACTAAATGGGATGAGCTTAATGTTTTTCATTTTGTTTTGTTTTTGCTACTGTCTCATTTCATTTTATTTTTATTTTTATAGAGAAACAATTAAAATCTAGCTCTATTGATGTTATCACTGGTCGTATTTCGTTTTCTGCACTAAGAATGTTTCAGTTCTCTTTTCCGCATATGGTAAACGATTTTTCTCATAAATATGTTGTTTTAAATGGCATGAAATATAGTAATGGATGAACTGGTAACTTTTGATGCCAGCACATCCACGAAAAGAATGCTGGAGCACAGCCAGCAAGGAATGTTAGCTGCCAGCGTAGAATAGTTCCACAGCAGCCCAAATAATTACATGTGTAACAAGCAAGTCTAGACTATGACGTAGTTTACAGTGTCCTCTATAGGGTATACCAAGAAAGAACTGAGTTTGAGGCTTGCTGTCGACCGGTATGATCGTGTACTGTTGAATTCCCGTCCCATTATGTTAATATTTCTGTTTTCTGTGTAAATGTTGATGTTTCGTGAAAGTAAATTTTTGTTCAATTAACCCTTTGTTCAATTAACCTTATTTATCACACATATAGTTTACGGATTTCATGTATAGCTTATACTCCTTAATACTTATTCGTGACAGCCAATTTGAAAACCACTAACCAAAATGGAACCGACTGTGGATTCAACCCCCAACTCATATACCAATGGAAACGCTAGGTGGGCAAAATTCAAGGTTCAAGATTATGGCTTTTTCTGGAAACAAAAATGAAACATCTCTACCCAACCTTTCAAAAGAAGAATATGTCTTTTTTCTTAATACTTCAGTCTATGTACTTAATTTTTGTCTTTAGCTTAATTGTTTCCAACTAAATAGCATTTTCTGGGGTTGAAATATTTTCTGGTTCTATAGAAAATATGCCTCTGGTTACACAGTTTATTCACCTACCTGAAAACCAAAAAATATATTCATATTTTTCCATTTGCTTACTTATCTCCAGCTGAGCTAGCAGTAAAATAAAACCCGGAAATGTTTTCCTTTGATTTCCCGCTGAGAAAAGTTATTAAGTCCAAGCGCATTTACATGAAAGCGATACATATAAAATATTGAAATATTTTTTGTCAATGCTGTTTAATAAACCATAATATGTTTTTCTTTTTAAATGGCTGACGTTTTAAATGGGTTTTTTCTCAATTTCTGAAAGGGAGTCATTATGAATTGGTTTATAATGTTGCAGGAAGTTAATTGCACGTTATGAAATTCAACGTCTGCTCTATTTACTTGAGAAGATTATAGTGATACTTCTCAACATTTTATACTCTAATTTGTGTATTTATATCTAAGTGGATTTTAAGAACTGTAATGACCTGTAAATATATACACTTCTGCGTATACATACATTTATGTCTGAATTGATTTTTCAAGAAAGTTTATAAATGTATGTTCATGTGCAAATCCAAAAATACATGCGCCAAGCATCTCGTACCATACTATTGGCAGAAAAAAAAAAGTTGTAATCGTTCAACTTTTAAACTAAGAAGTAAATGTAATCAGGAATCTGATTACACCATTATTTAACCATTTAACAATTTGATATTTTAGTAAATTTTTCATATATATATGTAATTTCCTTTCAGTTCAACTTAACACTACTGCTGTTTAAGAAAAATTTCAAGACTAAATTTTCTTTTCTTAAAATTTATGAAATATCTTCTACAATAAGTATACCTACAATAGTTCAGCTAATTAAATTTACCTTAGAAATTTTAGTCATTAATAATTCTGTAACTTCTTGACTACATTCGATATGTGAATATATATTTCTTTAAAAGAATTCTGTAAGCTCAAGGAATGAACACTGTAATATAACAAAACATAAACTTTCCATTCACACATTTATTATCCACATTTATGATCCACAGTTTTGAACATTGAATAAAAGAGATTTGAATTATTATTTCCGTTCTCAAAAGTAAAAGTTGAAGGACATAGGGTAATTTACTAAAGTATTCCATAATAATATTGCAATAGGTTCTACTGAACTGGATCCACACATTTATTATCCACAGTTTTGAACATTGAATAAAAGATATTTGAATTGTTATTTCCGTTCTCAAAAGTAAAAGTTGAAGGACATAGGGTAATTTACTAAAATATTCCATAATAATATTGCAATAGGTTCTACTGAACTGGATCCACACATTTATTATCCACAGTTTTGAACATTGAATAAAAGAGATTTCAATTGTTATTTCCGTTCTCAAAAGTAAAAGTTGAGGAACATAGGGTAATTTACTAAAATATTCCATAATAATATTGCAATAGGTTATACTGAACTGGATCCACACATTTATGATCCACAGTTTTGAACATTGAATAAAAGAGATTTGAATTGTTATTTCCGTTCTCAAAAGTAAAAGTTGAAGGACATGGGGTAATTTACTAAAATATTCCATAATAATATTGGAATAGGTTTTACTGAACTGGATCCACACATTTATTATCCACAGTTTTGAACATTGAATAAAAGAGATTTTAATTGATATTTCCTTTCTCAAAAGTAAAAGTCGAAGGACATAGGATAAATTACTAAAATATTCCATAATAATATTGCAATAGGTTTTACTGAACTGGATCCACACATTTATTATCTACAGTTTTGAAGATTGGATGAAAGAGATTTGAATTGTTATATCCGTTCTCAAAAGTAAAAGATGAAGGACATAGGGTAGATTACTAAAATATTCCATAATAATATTGCAATAGGTTTTATTGAACTGGATCCACACATTTATTATCCACATTTATTATTTACAGTTTTGAACATTGAATAAAAGAGATTTAATTGTTATTTCCGTTCTCAAAAGTAAAAGTTGAAGGACATAGGGTAAATTACTAAAATATTCCATAATAATATTGCAATAGGTTTTACTGAACTGGATTTTGTAGCAGAGAGCACTGAGTCAGTGTTTTCTTCCAACTTCTCCTTTTATAATATTTTATCAAAACAATAGTGGCCTCTCTCCGAAGCAATTAATAGCTTAATACGGAATTTCAAGGCAAAACATTCAGTTATACTTAAAGGGATAAGAAATTATTGAAAGATAAAAGAAGGAGAAAATAATTGAAAGATTCTGATTTCTGAAAATAGTTCATGATGCCCAATTTTATACTAAATTATAAGAATTCCTTAAAAAAAAAAATTTCTAAAGTAATTTAAATAAAATTTATTTTTTGAGGGACTCTAATCATCAATTATTCCATTATCCTAATTTTTGATAAGTATCATGAAGGTTGATTAGAAGCGTTACATTCTAAGTATTTCTACCCAAGGGCTAATAAAATCATGACCTTCTTCATACAGTCTATGCGAAACGGTTAGAAATATCCAATAAATCAGGGTTAAATGGCAAGTAAAATCAGGAAATCTCGCGGGGCTTTCCCGATTAATTCAGAAAGAAACAGAACCCGCGACCTAGCAAAATATTTCGCTATTTAAAAAGCAGTACCTTAACCAGATTTAATACGGCCAACCGCTGTTCCCAAAAACAAAGTTTAGAGAGGACATTAACTAAATATATACGTATGTGTGTTCGCGTGTGTGTACGCCCAAAAAGTGATCCGGAAGTCAGAAAAAACTTTAAAATTGAATGATTTCACAGACATATAGATACAAAGATGTGTCGAATGGAGATACAGTACCATTTTTTGTGACATAAGGAACAAATATCTTGACAAATTCTTTTTTTATCTCTAGAGGGAGTTATTGGTTTTTGCTACCGGATTATGTGAGCAGTAGATAATTTAAAGGAACATCTTCATGAGATATGGTTGTCAAATCTGTATGCCTATCACTGCTGTCTTCAGTGATGGAACCCCTTTTAGTTAAACTGTACATCAAAAATTGTCAGTATAATATTGTGGACAAATCGCTGTGTGTGTGAGGTGCTAAAAGGTTCTTTGTGATCAAATTCAAGTGTACGTTCCTTGGCAACATACATCTGCCATACTGGAATGTTTCCTACTGCTGTAAACGGTATGATGCATCGTCTTACAGTTGGGATGCTGGAAGACAGAAAGACTTCTTAACACTATCAAGGTTATCTATAAGTAGTATTCAGCTTTTAAGTCATCTAAGAGTCAAATACAGAATTATAGCGCCACCTTTTGGGTACCAGTAGAATCACTCTAGCATTTCCTTACTTTCGTCACAAACCTCCCAGCTTCATTTCCATTAGACTGGTGCAAATTGGATCTTTTTTATCTTTATTCGTCATTGAATAATGCAATTTTATTCTGATTTTCAGATCACCCGCTGAATATTTCATGTATTACAATTAAGTAAATCTTCAAACATCAAAAGTCAGAAATTAAGAATAAAATATAATGGGAAAGAATCAATTATAAAGGAAAATATTATTTTTAAAATGTCATACCACGATTGTAAAAAGTTAACCTCTTCATACGATTTTATTGTAAAATAGATTTGAAACTTTAATTTCGAAAGTACTTAAATAGCCAGCGTTTACTTTATCGAATAGGAGAATTTTATTCGTGTTAAAGAAGCCAGTTTTTTCTTAGCAGCGATATCACATATTCGTTCCAGGCTACTTCCTTTTCTGACAGTTTCAATTATTACTTTTGATCCCGGTTATACATATGGCAATCAATTAAAGATTTTTTCCATATTTTTACTTAGAGAAGTGACAGTGTAGTGGTATTTATCTTAAATGAGGTTGTATAGTTGATTAACGATGTTACAGTCTTATTGTTTGAATAAAAGATCGAAATGCCGATTTATTCTCCTTCTGATGTTGTTCTTTTTAACCAAGAGAAATACAGAGTATCTTATATCAGGGAGGGGGTATGTTAGTTTGAAAAATGGATGATTTAAAATGTTTAGGAATTATTTTGTCTTTTTATTTGCCTGTTTAAATTGCTGTCATCATTTGGACAGTATCAGTATAAAATGATCAACAACGTGTCATGAAAATTCATCAACCAAGAACACTAGACCCTATCGAGGAAGGAGTCATCATTAGCCATAACTCACTTTCAACATAAAAAATAAAATAGTGAAATATGTCTCACAATGGAACAAATAAAAAGAAGTCTTAACGAGATTATCACGGGGTGGGGGAATAAGTCTTACAAATAGAACCCAATAAAAGAACGTTGCTTAGGGTAAAATTCCACGGATGAGAATATAAGAATGATCAATAACAACATATTTCAGTGATTAAAGTATTCTCCAAGAATGTGAAAGAGAGCGAGCTTAATTTCTAAGACCATAATTGGTTTTTAATGAGGGAAAAGAATAAATATTGTTACAAGACGAGAAAATAAATCTCAGAGCGTCACTCCAGGAAACATAGAGATCTTTGACTCGGATTTAAGTCATTCTTATCTGCCTCTTTGCACGTAAAATGGAGGAAGATTATATCGTGTTAGAAGAATATATCATGGAAGTTTGTTGGCTAAATTACTGGTCTAACTCTCAAAAGAAATTAAGCTACATTCTTGGGACATTAAATAATTTTTGAATTAAGGATAAACCATGCACAATTATAGAGCATAAATGGATAGTGTAAACGACACGAAAACTAACATAAACTGTTTTTGAATTAGGGAATAAATTGTTTCCTTTATTCCGGGTTAGATTATTGTTGTAACTGGAAGAAGAAGCTGAACTTGACACTTGGAGCATTAAAAATTTTTTGAATCAAGAATAAAATCAAATATTATTATAGATAATAGACGGGTACTAGAATGGCATGAGAGCCAATACAAATTAATCTGTAGCTGGTTTAAGGGACTGGTATCCTTCTTTTCCCAGATTAACACATTGTATGCGGGACACGTACTAGTACGTTTTCTGACGATTGATACTCGAGCGCGGGTCACGTACTAGTACGGGTTAGTGTAACAATATGGTTTGTTTGTGTGTACAAAAAAAACGGTATATACAGGAAAACGAAGCCGAACGTTCTTGTCTACTACATAGATTCTGGAAAAATTTAGACAAATAAAAACTAGTTTTTACACCAGTCGATACGAAACCACAGAACAAGAAAAAATTAAAACTATATACTACTATTTCTATTTGATTTTTCATATTTACAATACTATTATAAATTTATCCACTAAAAAAATATTTTTTGTTTACAAAAATCTTATGGTTGTTATATATATATCTATATATATATATATATATATATATATATATATATATATATATAGATATAGATATATATATAGATATAGATATATAGATATAGATATAGATATATAGATATAGATATATACATATATATATACATATAAATAACATATACATATATATATATATACATATATATATACACACACACACACATATATATATATATATATATATATGTAATCGTCCAGGGACCAACTGGCCCCGAACTTTACACTTGAAAACTTCTTTCAAATTGCCCCTATTATTTTCCTCAGCCCGGGCATGCTGGGCTGCCAAGTGTCCCGCTAACCGTCCGTTAGAAAGAAGTACATCATTTGTCGTGGCCGAACTTAACTTTTTATTTCATCCTATAAAAATTGCACAGAATCCAGAGACGTCTGAACCGCACGGTGTCAGAACGCTCTCTCTCTAAGTAATAGTAATGCCAACCTTCTGCGAGAGACGGCTAAAACCCGTGTGTGTTTTAATGTCGTGGGAAAAAATGCTGAACCTTTGACCTTTGACTAGAGCCATCTGCCAAAGTGTGGCGTTCCAGATGACTATTATAGCTGATCATTAAAGATTTTTCCTGGGAGAGTTATAACTTCCTAATTAAAAATGCCAGCTATATCATTTTCTGTTTTGGGAATCATAGAAAGAATTTCGGGGTTATGCTGAAGGAATGAAAACATCCTCGTTTAAATTGGATGGCTGGGGAATATGGTTAATATAAAGAGAACTAATTAAGATTTAGAATAGTGAATGGTGAAAAGGGATACTTTTGGATAGACTTTAGGGCTTAGATATTGATATTATTACGTATATATATATATATATATATATATATATATATATATTTGTTTGTTTATATATTTCAATATAAAATACGAAAAGTTGGTTAAAAAATTAAATAATTTTTGATCTATTGAGATTTAACTGAATAACTAAATTTACGCGCAAAACGCCCGCTCCCGGTACAATTCCGCTGCGAAATGTACCCGCATATGATGTGTTAATATATAAGTCATCAGTTAAAATAAAATACTGGCTGGGATGCAAAAGCTAATGTTACTAATTTCTGTAATGATAAAGAACTTTTATTTAAACTTTTAACTTATTAATGTCTGAATCATTTCTACCGAGTATACACTGGTGAATATCCAAAATCTACATTATCAGGGACTACAGAGAGTAAAAGCAATCTACGAAGTATTAAGAATTTAGAAAATTACAGCGTGTCCTTATTAATGTTCAGTTGTAATTCTACACTCCATAGGTCTTGAAAATTTAGAAATAAAAACTTTATTACTTAAAAAGTAAGAACATTTAATTAACGAATATTTCAGTTTTCGTCCCAAATGATTTCTGCTTAGTAGCTGCTAAAAGCCAGTGGCGTTGGGGTAGCTCTTCGCTCTCCCACGATACAGGTCCGAGGTTCGAACCCCGAACTGGGCAAGATTGACACAGTGAATAGTCTGCTTTCATCCCTTCAGTGGGTAGAGAAACTGAGGATCAAGCATGCCTGAGTGGATTCCGCGTAAGGTTGACCATCTAACCGGAACATATGCTTCGCACCCCAGGGCCCTTGGTCTCGGAAACGGAGATTGGCACCGTAGGCCCTGGTCCTCTAAGGGCTGTTGCACCGAGGAGTTTAGTTTAGTTTAGTTTAGTCTAGTTTTTAGTTTTCTTACGACCTCAGCTAAACTGCTCCAATAAGAAAACAGGAGAAATCAGAATTCAATTTTTAAATACATTCATGATAGTACCATGAAATATTCTACTGTATAAATATATGGCACTAAGATTTTTTTAAAAAACCAATTAAATTTAAAACCGTTTTCATGAAATTTATAATATTTCAATAAAAAGATATATATTCGTTAATTTATATTACTAATATTTACTTGATTTTTTACAATATGTTTCAAACTTAAAAGTATAATTGAATACAGATTATTTTCTTACGTTAAATATAATTAGTTAAAAGAACTTTCTAGAACGCTTTAAGATGCTGCACCCATTGGTTACTATGTAACACAGCAAAGTACTTAATATTTTATAACAGCATACCAAGTTTTATAATAAACTCTAATTAAACAATTCCCATATATTTTGAAAAGCAAATGATAAAAAATAATAATTCCCCTAGAACATTCTGAAGTCACAAATAACACAAAAAGAAATTAAAACTGAGGGAAACTGAGTTTTAAGATTTAGAACAAGAAAGTAAAAAAAAAAAATTAGTATAATAAAATAATCATTCGATTACAAAAACTTGATTTCTTTTCGAAAGCGTCAACCTATTTCATTATTTTGAGGAAGAAAAAATTGATATTTTCTTTGAACCTTGCAATTTTGAAGATTCCTTGTCCCTTTAAAGGAATGAGGGGGAAAATGTTCACTTGATTAACATCGTGAATAGCATTTCATCAATATTAAAAGCTGAAGATACTAGTGACCAAGAGTACAATATTTTCTACAATTCCATTATTATCGATTGAAAAAATATGTAATCAGGTTGGAGATAAAGTTTTGATTTGTTCAGATCTTAAACAAAACATCAAAGAGGAAATTAAGAGTTACCTGTATCTTTGTCTAGATGAAAGTCCATAAATTGATTATCAACAACGAAAAATTCAGCCTTATTTGCTGAATTTCTTGGAGAGGATACAAAAGACAGATCAAAAGATTATTGTATTTTTTAATTTAAAAATAAGGAATTGTAGATGTGTTAAAAAATAGAGAGTGAAGCAATCATTGTAGAATAACAGAAATGCTTTTCAACTGAGATATTCAGTTCGAAACCAAAAATTTTTTCCTGAGTGAAACAGCGGAAATTCCGCTGTGAAATTATTTGTGAAAAGTATTAAATCTGAATGCAATATTATTATGTACACCTTTAACTTTTCCTATAATATAATTGATTTTGTTATTTTGATCTTTAAATATTTAGTAATTAAAAATTAACTTATTCATAGAATTTTTTATAAAAATCCATGCGTGTTGGTTTGGCATTATGTGATCTACTATTTTTCTACACGAGAACTGGCAAGAGCGAGACTTCTTGTTTATAGAAGATTCCGAACAGATACTATCGCTCAAGCCAGCAACGGGAATCGAACCTGAAAAATCTGATACCAAATGGCAGTGGATCTACCATTCGGCCATTGTCCGGCAGTTGTGTTTGTGTGATATATCCTCTCTCAAAGTCAAATGTGTCTAGTAACACTGATACTCTAAAAGTTAAGAATGTTGCATCTTTTGGTTAAATGACAGGCAACGTGATATGTGCCATTTAAACCACTTAAAGGAATGGGTAAGGAAGACACACAATGCAGTTTTCAGTAAAATACGAACAACGAAAAAGAAAATATATTGTTGAAATGTCAAAATCCCCTTTTATACAGTGTAAAGTTTTTCCCTTATTACAGTGTCAAATAGAATGTCCACGTTCTAGTCTACGAATGGAGGTATTGTGCAACACACTTTTGGTTTGGTTTGGTTTGGAACGCTATGGTGTACTATACTGCTACACCAGGAGTAACGAAACTGACTTACTGCTTAAAGCTGATTTCGAACAGCTGCGAACATCCCTGCCATAATGGAATTCTAACCCAAAATCTTTATTACAAAAGAGCAGAGCTTAACCCATTAAGCCATCATTCGGCACAATACCTTTATGATTTTTATCGGCTATAGCAATTAAGTTCAATAAATTTTCTATACTTTCATAAGTCTCTTGCTTATACAAAAAAAATAAATAAATAATGATGAGTGCAAGAGAAATTAGTTGAAAACTGTGTAAGGGGTATTGTCGGATTTGTGATAAAAATATGAGCGTTTTAGTTTTAGCAAGGTAAGCAGCGTATTTTAACTTTAGAGTGATTAAATTTTGAGCTTCCCGATCTTAAATATCTTCAATACCACAGAAGTACATCTTACGTTCTATATCTACTTTTTTATTTCAGTATATAGTTTTTAATTCACTACAAAATCTAGGATTTTAATTAACATAATACAAACTACCTGCGGACTCTACTAGAATTCTCATTTTACACAGTTCTCCTAGTCACCCAGTTTTCATTAAATTTGGGGGCAAAAAGAACCTTTTATTTTAGAAAAATTCCTCTATAGCCAGTATACATTGTTTATTATATACAGGTATAGGACAAAATAATCGAAACACCCATTTAAAAATTAGTCGTTCTTCGACCGTCCAATAAACGGCTGCTTCATGTCGCAACAGTGTGCCACCTAGTGGCGGCGAAAGGGAAGGTATCAGTCAAGTATTTCAAGTAGTCAAGTGTGAGAGTTGAATGAGAAAATTTTGTTCCCAGCAAAGTCTGATTATGTCCAACGTGAAAAGAAGCATTCCAAATTGTAGCTTCTCCATGTCCAAAATAGCCAACCTTGTAGTTGTTTAAAGGACCACTGCGTCAATGGTTATAACAGTCTACATAAACTTGAGTAAGGTGTCTTCTGCGAAGCACAACATTTGGCGTAAGTCGAAGTTGAAAGAAGTTGATAGATGGATGTCTAAATATAGGATAGTCGCCCAAAATCGAAAGACTGCACTATCTAGTTTCTAAAACCCCGTAACCATGAAAACTATTCAACGAGAGTTGTTTGCTACGAAGATTCATGGCACAGTAGCTATTCCTAAACCAACCGTTAGTTTGAGAGCGGAAATGTTATGAAGAGACTACAGAGGTGCCGAGACCACCTAAACTGGACACAACTGCAATGCGAAAAAATCGTCTAGTCTGATTAATTCTCATTTGCATTATTCCAGATCACCAGACGTGCATTCGTCTAGCGAACACCAGTAGAAGCACTACATGTTGAATGCCTGGTTCTAACCGTGAAACATGGAGCGGGTTCTGTGATGGTGTAGGCAGCAATATCTTCCTGTGGATTGTGGCCTCTTGTTGTCTTGAGAAGTGTGATACCAGGCGACCATTATCGAAGAATTCTCGCAGATCATCTCCACCCTATGCTTCAGACTTTCTTTCCTGGATAATGCCTTGTATTCCAAGATGACAACGCTAATGTTCACACGTCTTTCTGTGTTCAAATGTGATTACATGAGCATGAGGATGTAGTGAAACATTTAACGCCGTGTCTTCAGTCCTCTGATCATTGAGCCATTGTGGGGTTATTTAGAGAACAAAGTCCGTGTTAGGTTTCTTCCTTCCCGCACACTATCTGAACTCGAGACGGTCCTTCACGAGGAATGGGTGCGAATGCCGATGAACTTTGTTCAAGACCTTTATTTGTTAATCCCATGTCGAATACTAGTTTGGTAGCTGTCATTCAGTCCAAAAGGTGGCCCAATCCCTTGCTAATTAAAAATTTTCATTATTTCAGAGATGTTTGTATTATTTTGTCCTATACTTGTGTGTGTGTGTGTGTATATATATATATATATATATATATATATATATATATATATATATATATATATATATATATTTATATATGACAGATAATTAAATCCACTGATGAGAACCAAACTATTTTATTTTATTTTAGTTGGTTATTATTAAATAATTCGTTACGATATTAAAATATCCCCTCGCTATTGTCATCTAAGCAAAGCAAAAAAAATTACATACCAACTCAGAAGCCAATTTCGCAGATAAAACCTTGATACCACGATTACGCCTAAATAAGCTACCATTGCTGAGTTGAAATTTCACATCCTTTCATTACATACGTAAAAACAAGCTCAGTAGTGAAGAATTATGGAATGTTCTCGCATTATCTCTATACCTAAAAATAAATATCGGTTAACAGGAAAAAAATATAATTAAAATTTTTAGATTTGCTCTATTTTTTACCTTTACTTACACACACACACATATGTTTGCCTGTAGATATATTCCATTGGGATTTATATGGTATGGTATAGGGGGAAAAAAAGAAATATCACAAAATTGTCAAAAAATGATATTTTTTATTTCAATTGAAACTTATTTCAGAAGAACGTTCAGTACATAAGAAATGAAAGGGAATGAATACAATAATTCATGAAGGCATAAATCAGTTTTTTAATGGTATCCTTCAAAAAAGGGGAACACACGTAAAACATTCCTCACACTGATACCTTAATTCACTGTACACACTTTTAATGGATTCTACTATATATTTATCTGACACATATTTATTTGGCTACTTTTTGATACATATTAAATGGTACAAATTGGCCTGAAATCCTCCTTTTAGAATTCTAAGCTTTTAGGACTACATACTCTACATCATGATTGAACTATATTCTAAAGAATCTCTACAAAAATTTCACAACAAAATGATTTTGATTTTGCCCGTAATATTACATTATAATCGAAATAAAGCAGTGTGCAGAAAAATGCAATACTTGTTAAAATTCTTTAATGGATTAATTTAGCGAATAATATTAATTTTTAAAAAGAATAATAACAAATACTAAAAGTATGTTATGTATCAAGCCGCCTTTTGGGTATTGATATAATATTTGTAATCTATATTCTTTATGTAGAAATTTATAGTGTTGATAATTACGTTTATAAGAGTTTTGCATATTGCCAAGATTCATAATTTCTATGTTAATTGTCAAGTGTCTGTTCAAGAAATTTGTTTATGTATATTTGTTTTAGCATGTTATATAATAAGCCACCTTCACGGTATTGATATATCTTCGATAACTCTAAGTTAACCAACTCCACAGCTGCAAGAATTATTTCCAGGCATTAGTATCATTTGGAAATACATATGGCACCCTACCTGCTACCTACGTTAAATATTATTAATTGTTAATTGTTATTTTCTATTATTATCATTATTATTATTATTATTGGTTTGTATTGTCCTTACTCCTTTATTACTATAGCGTTGTACTCTCATTGTTATATCCAGAACAGAATTCCATTCCGTATCAGCGTTTTCCCTGCTATTAACTTCTAAAGTAAATCAGCTTATTTTCTATTAATTATATTTATTTTATTTTATTTTATTCTATTTTAATTCTTATTCGCCTTTGAGTCCGGGGTAGACTCTTCCCTGGGGCAGCACTTGCAAGCCGTACACCTAATAGAGTAGGTTGCTCCCTGAGGGCACTCAATTCCAGGAACCAAAGTAGAAATCCACCATTGATTATCAAATAAATTAATTTAGGGTAAAATTTGTAAAATAAATTTGTAGGATATAAACATTTATCATTACCTATGATACTTTAATTTTCATGAAGAATACAGTCCATCTTGAATTCAATGTTACAGTAGAAACATGCCTTTGAATGCCTTTTTTGTGCACAGTTTTAAAATTATAACAATTTACCTCTTTGAGACATTCATGAGGATGATTCAACAGGATTACCTCAATCAGGACCTCTTATCTTGACATTTTTGACTGTGGGCTGAATTTGACATTTATGATATATACATTTAATCATTACCTATTATACTTCAATTTTCATGAAGAATACAGTTCCTCTTGCGTTCAAAGTTACAGCAGAAACATGCTTTTAAAGGCATGTTTCTGCTGTAACATTATCTGCAATATTTGTAACATTATTTGCCTTTTTGTGTGATCAGTGTTAAAACTGTAACAATTTACCTCTTTGAGACATTCATGAGGATGATTCAACAGGATTATCTGGATCAGGCCCTCTTACCTTGACATTTCTGATTGGGGGCTGAATTTGACATTTATGACATATACATTTAGTCATTACCTATTATACTTTAATTTTCATGAAGAATACAGTTCCTCTTGCGTTCAATATTACAGCAGAAACATGCCTTTAAATGACTTTTATTGTGCCCAGTTTTAAAATTGTAACAATTTACCTCTTTGAGACATTCCTGTGGATGATTCAACAAGATTACCTTTATCAGGTCCTCTTATCTTGATAATTATGACTGTGGGCTAAATTTGACAACGAGTAAAAAAAAACTATAAAGGGGGAAAGGATAGAAGATCCGTGAGTTAAAAAAACAACAAATAGAAAGATAGCAAGATAAAAGTTTAAGGACACAAAAGCAAATATTTTTGAGACCAGAGCCCGTCCGTGTACAGTACCTACTTCTAAAAATAAATGAATATTTTGCAAAAGAAAATATTAGAAATCTACCATACTTTTTGCATATTACTGTATTATTTATTTTCTCTTTTAATGCAATAACTTTCATTTTAACATGTTTTTCCAAACTTTGCCATCTGCTGTAAAACAGGGGCAAAATACAAAATGAAGTGAAATTCACGAAGTCTGCGGTTAAAGTTTCTTTTCTTTGATCTACTAGTTTATTTATAGGTACTGTGCATCTAAAGAACGTAGCCATTTAAAGCTTCACCATTCTGGATACGTGCTTATAAAACCTATTTCTTTCCTAAATATATTTATCCCTATTTCAACAGAAACTAAAAGAATATCAATGCACTTTCAATACATTAAATATTTAGACATTACGCTCTTATTTCCAAAATAAAATGGATACGACCAGACGGTCAGTTTCTTTAAAACGGGCTATAAAGAATACACTCCGTATGACTGTTTGGAGTCATGAAAGTAAGTAATTTTATGAAATATTGCTCCCATGTGGTTTATGGTTTACAACAAATAAAACTTATGGTTTCCAAAGCATAATACGGGATAAACGTTCCTTTCTTTCTAGCAATAATATTTCATATATTCAGAATTATAGGCTTGTTTCTCGGCAAAGAAAAAAAGAATTTTGTAGGAAAAAAACACAATATCAAATAATTCTCCAAATTCTTGAGTACTGTAAAGCAATAGAGAGAGAAAATTAACTTTATGTTCTTCGCCTGAAATGACAGGTCTGTAAATATAGTATTTTAAAACTTTGCTTTGGTTGCTTAACTTTTGATCGTGAGATAGATTCAAACAAAAGTCAAAAATTTATTATAGCTTTCTTGGCACATATTATAGGCGCAAATTGAATTCTAAGCCATCAGCACATACATTGAGAAATTTTTATCTGACTATTCTAAATTTATTTAAAATTTCTAGGAATTTTGGAACACCTGCAGATTATACTTCCAGTATCCACAGGCGTACGTAAGGTTCTGATGGGGGTAGCTATGACAAATGTTTAAAATTTTAAACATATGTACGGCAACGTAGGGAAGTGGGGAAAGACGCCGATTGGCAAATAAGGAGTTAGCTATGATAAATCTTTAAAAATTTAAATATATGTACTGCAACGTAGAGAAGTGGGGAAAGACGTAGATTGGCAAATAAGGAGATAGCATGAAAAACGGCTCTCGTATGAGATCTCAAGTGCTTCCATTGGGACAGATTAAATTAAGTTATCATCTATTTGTGTATTTTCGGAATTGCAGATTATATGGTGTTGTCTTTTATAACTTTGTTTCATTAACAGATAAGTTAAAAACTATTTTTAAAAAATCATAAATGGCAGATTAATAAACTTTTTTCTGATGTGACAGGCAGAAAATACAATTGTCCTAATGCCATACCGATATTAAATAGACAAATATTCAATGTAAGATACAAAGCTGTTGCTCATTAAGCACCACCCGGGGAGTACACGTTCATGTAGCTTAAGAAATATTATGAAAACGAGTAACATTGCCTCCTATGGATCGTCGTGATTTGGAAGAATTGTCCAAGAAGGTTGGCAGACTTGGCCCGCCATATCCAGAGGTACCGTTTAAACTCAGATGACATTGCAACCACGAACCTATTTTACTCTCGTTATTATTATCTCGTAAAGTTCTTTTTCAAAGTTTTTATCTTATGAAAAATTTGTATCTTGTCAAGAAATATTCTTGAAAAATAAACTTTAAAACATTTCTCTGGTTTTGAGAGGATCGATTTCCCTCATCCCAACATAGTGCCCTCTATCTTACAGGTACACTATATAAGGATTCAACATTATTCTCTAGAATACCACAAACAAGTAAAGCGGGTCCTCGTAATTTAGAAGCAAAGACCAAGCAGAAGACCTCCAGAGGTATCGTTTCGGAACTTGGAGGACACTGTGAACTCGAACGTATTTTACGATCCAGCGGCCATTAATAAACAAGATGGAAATTTGGTCGGATTGATTTCACTAATATTTTATATAGAATATAATCTGGTGCCTTTTTGTCAATGGAACCAGGGATAGGATAGACCCTCCTTGCCCTCTCCTCACGACGACTCTGCTATCAGTTCATGGGAAAGAGATTGAACACACAACCTCTCCTCTGATTCTGTAGCATTGTTTAGGATAACCATATTATATAATCGTAATCCACTTTATATAATCTTAATAGAATAGAAGATATTTCAATCCTTTTTTTTTATTTCTGACTTATTTACGTTGTATTTGCATTTATTACTACATTCTGACACGGCCGTTTTATCTTCTTGAATTGGTAATTTTTTAATATATACCAAATAAATATTTACTTATATCCGTGGGTTGTCCCAAAAACTCATCACTTTCAGTAGTTTTTTCCAGCGATCTTGAAAGATGTAAGTTATTGAAATTACAAAATTTTTAATTGTATAAATTATTTGATGGTTTATATAAAATAAAGCACAGCATAAGTAATTTTGACGCAGCACACTAGCGTCAAATACTTATAAAAATGAAATTTATACCATACAAAACGTAGCCATCAAAACGTTTGAAAGTATAATTCTCCAACAACCCAATGAATACTTACAAAAAGAAATGTGGCGCCATCTATTGAAATATGTACTAACCAATATCTAAAAGCTGCTTATGATTTACAACTGAAAAAGTTTTTACAAGTTAAATTAAGATATTTCCCAAAGATTAAGGATTTATTTAACTATTACCATTCAGAAAATGACTAATTTTTCTACGAAAATTATCTCTGGTGTCCGTTCTAAAAGTATGCATTCTAAAAATGTATAAATTTAAAAGCATTTCTAATACAAATTTTCCTTCGATATAACTTATTAAACAACTTCTGGTATTTGAAAACTACATGACTCTTAAAAGATGCTTCTAGTTTAGCATAAATTATTTTTATTCTCAATATTTTAAGCAATAATTTATTTAAAAATATGTTCTTGATAATCATGAAAATAAAAGTAATCCACATTGAGAAATTTACTTAAATTTTTGTTTATCTACGACAAACAATTTATAACATCTTTCTAAAAGGCTAGGGTAAATATTTTGGTGTTAAAGTTATTCATTTAATAACTATGATTTTATGGATTACAGATATCATATAAGAAATGGAGTTACAGAGTAATCGTAATTAAATGATGACTAGTACGGACTGTATGTGATTTGTTTTGGATACACACTGCAATATATATATATATATATGGGTATAACTGTTCTTATTTCTGTAATATATCAAATTTATTACACTAAATCACTATTTAAAATTCTCCTATTATCTCTTCTCATTTTTAATACCTAATATCGCAGCCGTAAAATCTCTGATATAAGGGAATGTTCTTCAACTTAAATTCTTTTTATCTATCTCTCAAAACTAACGCTGGAATAAATGCTAATTTTCTCTCCACTGGCTCCAGTGCATTTCTCAGCTGTCCCGGGAAAATAGTTTGTCTTCTCCAATGACTAAATTGCTGCCTGTGTGGTTTTCGAGCTAATTTAAATGATCAAGGTTAACCCTTGACTCCCAAAAAATGCTAAATAATCTTAAGTCTCATGGGAATAAAATCTCTTACTCTAAGGTGCAAAAAGCATTAAAGATTTTTTGGGGGAGGGAGGGTTAGCATTTGATGCAAAGCTCTTTCCTTGTAAAGACAGTACTTTGACCCGTTCATTTTTATCTTCAATAAATTTAAAGTTCCACAATACTGGATATCATTTTCTTTAAAAAAAGGGGGGGGGTACTAATTCCCAGTGCAATTGGTGAAAGATTATTCGCCGGTTATTTATATATATATATATATATATATATATATATATATATATATATATACTTATATATATATATATATAATTGTATGTATATATATATATATATATATATATATATATATATATATATATATATATATATATACTTATATTTATAGATATATAATTGTATGTATATATATATATATATATATATATATGTGTGTGTGTGTGTGTGTGTGTGTGTGTTGGGTGCATCAAAAATTTGAGCAAATTAGAAATTCGCAATAAAAGAAGTAAGAACACGTGTATGGGGGAAGTCCAGGTGGTCTGGACCGTTTTGTGACTATTTATGTATGAATGCAAGACTATATGTATATATGTATGTACTTTGTAGGAGTGTGCGTTTGTAATGAAATGTTTTTATGATATTGAAAGTTCACAGTACTTTGTACCCTCCCCCCCAAAAAAAATCTGGCTGAAAAGAATTAATGATTGGAAATCTTTCTTTTTGTGTCTATATGATCAGAGGGACATTGGAAATTTTTCTATGTAAAACAAAAATGTTTGCAAGAGTAACCGAAAGAAGGCTCATTTTACGCAAATCACGCATATTTATGGAAACCCAAATAAACAATCAAGCATATCACAATAAGATGAGATTGGGAATTTTATTTTAAGGAAATATGTATATATGAAGAGTATTATTATCACCTTAAGGTAATAAGAATGTGAAGCGCGTTAACACGCCCACTGCAACGGAATGTATAATTTAGCCAGTTGTATTTTTCAGTTGTATTGTACTGGTAATAGCTCGTGATGAGCATACATTTTATACAGACTAAGATTCAATATTCCATGCAGAATACATCGAATCGACAGTTCTTGAATGTCCTTTCTTCTCTTAGCTTCAAGAGTACTGCTACTCCTGACTGCCAAATATCCCATGACACTTTGTGCAACATGGACGGGACACACGCTCATGGGTGATCTGCCACTGAATAGACAATCTTACAAACTCTCCGTTTCCTCACAATGTCGTATCGGTATCCCGTTCAATAAAATCAGTATTCAGTAATTTAGTATCCCATTCAATAAAATTGAATATTTGTACCTCCACTCCTTTGTCCATTCGAAACTTTCTCTTGGTATTAGTTGTGGATTTACTATTCTTGACGAGTTTAAACACCAACGCTAATTCTGGTAAAGAAAACACACTGCCTGCATCAAATGATGAATCGATTTCCTGGCAAGGGTTTTGTTGATAGCCTGGTTCAAATAAAATGTCTTGGTATGACATAACAGAGCCCTTTTTCGATTACCTTTGGAAACACTTTTACAGGGTATAATGTCTCTCTGATCACATTGGCTCAAACAGAAGAGTCTACCAAATATGACTTTTTTTATTAAAATTTTTTTTGTAAGAATTTGTGATGCACTCGGTATGTATATATTGGTACGTATGTATGTGCGTGTGTGTGTGTGTGTGTGTGTGTGTGTGAGTATTATGGTGTTGTGATACCAGTATGGAGGAAAAGCCATATCAATAGTCGATCAAAGATACCCAAAATGCTACAAGTCATTTTTCGCCTTGGGAAAAAAGTTATTACGAACTTAAATGCGGGTGTGGTAAAGGGACGATTTAGTTTTAAAACTAACATTTAAAAAAGATTAAATTGGCATTTGCCACCGTGAAGACCATTACTCGCACAGCTTGTGGAGAATCCACAACTAGTTTTTCTCTTGAAAAGGCTATAAATCTTTGGGAACCGTGGAAATATTCCGCCCCTTCACATAGGTGCCGTATGATACAATAAAAAGAGAAATAGTTACAGCGAGTACACAAGAATATCCCCCAAGCCATTTTTAGTGCATTCTAGCAAAAATTCAAGAAAGTATTTGAAAATACGAAACGGAGAATAAGAGGCAGTTAAGTGAGGGAGTATAAAGAAAGGAACCTGTGGATTCTTGGAAGGGGTTTTGTCGGTTGTTTTGCGTCGTGTGATCTAAGCTCCCTGGACCAGTTTCTGGATACTGATGTTCTTCAGGCTCATGATAACTACTTGATCCTTGATAATCGAAGCCCTAGCGCTTCAGTATAGCCAGCTGGATGAGTAATTTGTTGACTTTTGGTTTAGGATTACGAGGACAGCAAACATGCCAGTTGTCATGATTTTGTGGAAGCTCAGGAACAAGTCCCCTTTAATTGAACCTTTTCATCTGCTTCATTTTTAGAACTAGTAGTGCAGCAGATTAATTGGAACCTGAGAATCGGCCCTCTTGTATCTAGAGTAAATTGGAATACAACTTATTGTTAAACTTTTATCTGTAAATGAGATCATAATAATTCTCTCGTTTAGTGAATAAGCTTAACTAGTCTAAAAGAAATAGTCTGCGTTCTGAAGTCATTCCTTCCTTATCCTAGAAATTGATTACCATTTTAAAATGTTACAGATGAAATATTACGATATATATGCATACTAAATACTAAGATTTAAAAACACACTCTAAGTATTTTTGGAAAAATAGGCAGTAATTCTTATTTAGGCTTGGCAATAATAAATAAAATACATTTTAAGTCCCATAAGACCAAACAACCATTTAATAATAAGATAATCAACGATATGTATATATATATATATATATATATATATATATATATATATATATATATATATATATATATATATATATATATATGTGTGTGTGTGTGTGTGTGTGTGTGTATATATATATATATATATATATATATATATATATATATATATATATATATATACCTGCTGATTGTTACACATTGTTGAATTTTTCCAAATCATAGAAGTAGTTTGAACATATTAGTTCTCATTTCTTTTTTCAAATTGATTTTCCAGAAATACTTTGGTTTTACGACAGAAAATACCAAAATCTGAGTCTCAATCAAATAACATAAAGGAAATAGAAAGTTTCTGACCTTTCGCATTTATGATTGGATATTAATCTTATACTGGCAGTTAATTCTACGCTTCTAAAATTTTTCCATTATCCCAAAACGACAGTCAGATTATCTTCATCTGCACTAGACGGAGTAGTGGCACTGAATGAAAGTGGAATTTATGCAAATGTATCATTAGTATCACTTTGGAATTAGTTAAATAATAGTAATTATCACAAGTTATAATTAGTTAATTATTCACAAGTAATAATTAGTTAATTATTCACAAGTAATAATTAGTTAATTATTACTTGAAAGTAGTAATTATTTTTCGTAAATCAGGTGATAAGAAGGGATAAATACCCTTCAGAAATGGATTTTATTCCTCAAAAAATATTAATTCCATCGGAAATTAAATTTTTTTGCAGCATAATGAAATATTCTTTACTTCTATTTTTATTCAAATTGATAAAAGCTATTTTTTAACTAAGTGACGAAAATTATGTATTTCGCGGTGATTCAGTAAGTGGTTTCAGATTGAACAGTGAGCTGAGATAAAACACTTGCAGGCATCCCCTATATAATAATAGCCTTAGACCGGTCTCACCAAATTCGTTTAACAGCTAACCGAGTTTAACCTAAGGCGTCAACCAATGGTGACACGGAATTCTCCATTTAAACAGAGATTCATCGCGGTTAGCAGTTAAACGACTTTGGTGAAACCAGCCCTACGTTATCTCTCCGTCTGTCCTCGAATTTATGAAGTGGTTGGACCTGGAATAGATATAGGCATTTATACTGGATTTTTGATGAGTTAGGTTTAACGAAATTCAAAGCGAGTAAATTTTATCTTCTCCTGAACTATCGATCTGATTCTAAAATGAATGGATATAAATATGCTTCATATCACAGCAAAAAATACTGTAGTCTTTAAAATGTTTGAAATTCACCCCCCTTTTTGAGCGTTTAATGCCATTACTTTAATCCCTATTTACGAACAGGCGATTAAATTTAGCAATTTATCATTTAACAAATAGGTAAAAATAGCATTTTTTTAGCATCATGACGTCATTTCTTTAACCATCTCCTTTAATCGTTTCTTATTTTAAATTATTTAAATATCGTCTGCATTATTTGCATACGTTTTATCACTGAACTTAGATATTACATAAATAATTTTCTTTCATACTTGGCTTAAATAATAGATTAGGTACATATGTGATAATTTTAAATTTAATCATTAATTATTTTTTGTTGCAATGAAAAAGTCTAAGAGTCTATTTCTCGGAATAATAAATATCTAGCGTTTAAGTTATATATCTCTGAAAATTAAGAGGTTTGTTCGTTTGTGTGTTTGTTTTTTACACATAACAACTCGGTTTGCAATCGATTCATTCAATTTTGGACATCATCCATATATACCGCCAAATAATGACTGTCAATATTAAAACCTCTGCTGTCCATCCTATCACGTAATATGACAAGATAAATTAAAGTTGGCAACTAACATAAGGTCAGTAAAAATAAACAAATTACTGAGCATGGACCAGATAATTCTCAGCCAAAAAACAAACAATTTTTTACGGGCCTTATAGGGTGCTTTACAAAAATTTTACTGATCCCGTCATATGACGGGCTATATGCTAGTAGAGTAAGATTTGAATATGAGAAAACTCGAAAGTCTATCGGAATTATAAACTCGCTTCCATGTCTATTCAGTGCTAAGTCGAGACAAGTTTTCAGTAATTGCTCACCTTGAGATCTGCAAGATATTAACACTAGGTTCATGGACATTTCTTATTAACCTATCTCTACGAACACTCACTAATTTGAAGCATGAATAAATACATATAACAACACTCATAAAGCAATGTAATTATACACTGTCAGAAAAAAATGAAAATATGAGATAATATTGAGGTTCACAATAATAATTCTAATTCAAAAAATATTCTAGTATTTTATTTTTCAATACTCGAACCAAGCAACTAAAACCTCCAAAATCTCTTCACACTCCGACTTCAATTGACAGTCTGCTTTCAGTTCTTTCTACTGTTGCTTATTGTTTGTTTCATTTGAAAAAACAGATAACGGATCGAAGTATTGTAGGTACATCCCTATCTATTATTGTTGTAATGTTTACATGATTAAAACTAATTTACTAAAAATTGTGTCTACATTACGATCGCGTCAAATTGCCGCATATTCGTAGAGATAGGTATAGCACATAGAAAATACAATATTTCAACACTTTTAAAGAAAATAGATCTCAATATATATTTATCTCGTTCAATGGATAAAAGTCAATACAAGTGAAATAAAACTTCAAAAGGTTTTTGTAATTTTTTTTATGAAATTCGTCAAAATGACGGGTTTCGTAAACATAGTGTTAAAGAAGATAACAATAGCCTCAAAGATTATGACAAAAATATGAAATTTACTTAGAAAATATTAACAAAAGAGTATAATTTTATAAAAGTTAGAACAGAATTTCTGTCCGAAGACTGATTTAACCACCATAAGAATTCTTTGTACGTCTATAAAATTAAACACAATTATTGTCTCTATTTAATCACTAGTCATTAGGTTCATAATTTACT
Organism: Pardosa pseudoannulata; assembly: GCA_032207245.1. Classification (NCBI taxonomy): domain Eukaryota; kingdom Metazoa; phylum Arthropoda; class Arachnida; order Araneae; family Lycosidae; genus Pardosa; species Pardosa pseudoannulata. The sequence continues at coordinate 10,897,399 of CM063506.1, forward strand.
TATTGCATTACAGGTTTAAAGCTAATTTCGCTTCTAGAGCCAACAGCGCTACCACTATAGAACTCAAGTACTGTTGTCTGTGGTAATCAGAAACGTTAATTCTATTACAACGAGATAGTTTCTTTGTATAGATATTTCGTTATAAACCAAAATTCTTCGCAAATACATTATATTTTTATTTTTTAATAATAAATTTTAAAAGCATTGTTTAAACTGCATGTGAGTTTTTACCGAGCTCAAATGTTGCCATCTGGTGACCGCTGGCAGAGTAAATATCCATTGTATTAATATTTTTCGTTATATGTTATTCTAGTTGCAATCAAAAGAGAGGGACGCGAATTAATGTTACAACATTTTTAATATAAAATTTTAACATTTTAGGACTAACCGTTGTTGAGTTTCATGAATATTAAAACGACTACTTTTACCATAAAATTTCTTATGAGAAGCTAGAGAGATGAAAAACTTTAAAACACGAACATATGTAGAATCTTTTGGTGAGACTTCGGGAGGATTTGTCCCCTTAAATTATAAAAAACATTAACTATAATTTTTTATAATTTTTTTTCACAATTTTTGCAGTTTCCCCCCGTACACACACACACGTCTTCTTTCCCGAAACATTCTAAAAACTAAAAATATGTTGCAACAGTTTTATCTAAAAGAGGGTGAGGGTTGGGGGAAAGATCCAAAAGTCCTTACATGAAAGTATGAAAGATTCACTGTACGACGGCGGCGCTGTCAATAACTAGCGTAATTACTGGTTTGAGCAGGAGTTATCATGATTTGCATTGCTCTTAGGAATATCGTCGTGAAATCTTGGGACAAAGTGAAAAAAGACGATCTTCATATACCACAATAACAAATGTTGAACAAAAATTAAAATTCGAAAATAATATTTTAAACTATTTCGTTTCTAGACATGAGAATTTCCCTATGCATAAATCTGAAAAAAAGGCTAGATTCACCAAATAGTAAATGCCAAATAATAGGTAACCCTCAGCATTGCGTGCAAGAAAATTGTAAATTTCATCCTATGTCTATTGAAAAATGCGAAAATAAAACACCAATCGAATATTTTAAAAGAATATATATAAACAGCAACCATATTAAAAATTTAAGAGGGAAATCTATAAAATATTACATACACACTGCTCTTTTATACAAATTAAATTCTGGTGAAAACGGAAATAAAAATAAATATATAAATTTTAAGTTATTAAGTGTATAACTTTGAAAGGTTTTTCCCCACCCACTAAAGCTTTGGCATCCATAAACCCTTGAGTTGGATGGAAAAAAGTTTAAAAAATTTCCTTTGGAAAAAAGTTCAAAATTATCACTTAGTTCAAAATAGTAAACGTAATATCCACTACCTCTAATGTTCAATATCGGGAATATATGGCCTTCGGCCCATCGGCGCCTCAAAATCTCGAATGCCAATGCCTATGCTAGTCGGCAAAAGCAGCGATCTCGTAACTGGAGGGATCGAGACTTAAATTCGTAACCAAAGTTCAACTGTGTTAATTAATGGAGACTAGGCATGTAAAATAGGTTCGTGGTCACAATGTCTTCTAAATGATACCACTGGAGGTGGCAGGCAAAGCCTGGAGGTCTTCTGCTTGGTTCCTGCTTCTAAATTACAAGGACCTACTCCTAGAGGTCAACCCTCTCCAGGCAATGGCAACCATCTTCCATGATAAATCATACGACTTCTAAATGGACTCGACACCAACCAACCAGCCGTATCGAAAAAATTCACCTGTTGGCAGTACAAAAGAATTTAGATATCGAAATAATAAATTGAATTTTTAGGAGTTGTGATATCGCTCAGAGCGAATTAACTGTTGTTAAATTTAACTTCCTTATAAAAGATCTACGAAAACCAAAAAACCATGCTTAAAATCCTTTATAAAATATTTAGAAAATATTTATCCTTTGGGGGATAATAATAATTCAGATATATAAAAATGAATATTCAAAGATTTTAAATACCTAAAAGAGCCAATAAAACTCCGGCGGTAAATTCAATTTCTCGACCAAAAGCATGTCGCATCTATAATATAACAAAAAAAAACTTACTTAAAGCTTTCCATAAAATCATCGAAAGAAATTCATAACTGTAAAAAATGACTTAGATACTGAAAAAATAAAAAGTCAGGTGTTTTAATACCCGAGAACAAATAAAACTCTGTTCCTAAATTTAACTTCCTTATTAAATTAACATTTTGCTTGAATGTAACAGTAAACCCCATTTAAAACCCTCCGTACAATCATCGGAAGAAACTCATCTGCTGGGAGTTAAAAAAGGAAATACGACTTAAATATTCAATAAAAAATTCCAGGTATTTAATGTATCACAGAGGAAATAAAGCTATGTTTCTAATCCAAGTTGTTTATCTAATGCACATTATCCCCGTATCTACTACAAGTCTATAAACAAACAGCTCTTGGATACCGAAAGCAATAAACATTAATCCTATACTCTTCCGGATACAAATTTTTCTTAAACACATTGTATGTGGGACACGTTCTAGTACGTTTTCTGACGATTGATACTTGAGCACAAGTACTAGTACGTTTTTTGAGGACTGATACTTGAGCGTTGGTCACGTACTAGTATGGGTTAGTGGAACAACATGGTTTGTTTGTGGGTACGAAAATAACGGTATATACAGGGAAACGGAGCCGAATGTTTTTATCTACTACATAGATTCTGGAAAAAATTCGACAAATAAAAATTAGTTTTTACATCAGTCGATGCGGAACCACAGAACGGGAAGGTTGATTAAAAAATCAATTTAGATGTAAAATTAACTTTTTATTTATCCTTTTATTTATATATATATTTGTTTATTTGTCTATTTATATATTTGTTTACATATTTCAATATAAAATACCAAAACTTTTATTTATCCTTTCGAAAATGATATTATTTATATATATATATTTATATATATATATATATATATATATATATATATATATATATATATATATATATATATATGTGTGTGTGTGTGTGTGTGTGTGTGTGTGTATAATCATCGGAACACAAATATATATATATATATATATATATATATATATATATATATATACTTGTTTATTTGTTTATTTATAGATTTGTTTATATATTTCAATATAAAATACTAAAAGTTGGTTAAAAATTAAATAATTTTCGATCTAATGATATTTAGCTGAATAACTAAATTTAGGCTCAAAACGTCCGATCTCGGTACAATTCCGCTGCGAAATGTACCCACACACACAATGTGTTAAGATCAAAAATTTGTTTCACCATTAATCCCATATCTAGCTTCTTTAAAAAGACTTACCATCAAGATTTATTTAATTTCAATAAACAGTTCGGGTTTTAGGCCATACAATCAAATATCCTTAAATCAAAAATATAAGTGTTTTTAGATAAAGCTACATCAAATATTATCTAATGTAATGTTCTGAATTCCAATATTTTTAAAATAACACTGAAATTGTTTAAATATTAAAAATCAGACAAAACAAAAGTGATTTTCCTTTTGGATGGGAGCGTATGTTGGACTTTTAAATCTTAAGGCCCTCACACGAGACAAAGATATGCAATGACAACTGTTTTGAGTAATTGTTTCAAGCTGAAAACGAGAGAAAATCTTTGTGTGATAGAGTACTTTATATAAAGCACAATAAAGTGCGATAAAGTACAACGCCGCTCGAATTATCTCGAGTGTGCACAGTTTAGCCAGTTTAGCGCGCTCCAGTTAACTCGAGCGTGCACGTTAATGGCTTAAAATGTTTAAATACCTAATAAATATTTTTATTGTATTAAATATAAATATTGTTCTTTTGTATTAAAAAGTTTATATTTGAAAATTTTTATTGCTAATAACATGGGCACCTAGCTATATTTGTACTTTTAATAAAATTATTTAATGCTATAGAAATATAGTGACTATTTATTTTGTCTTATTCATAGAGATCTATAATTTGGACAAAACAAAATTACATAATAATGTATATTATGTTTATTTATTTCACAGAGAGGAATATATAACTAGTTATAAGTTTATTGCAGTTTTTCTCCACACTGTGTGGTACGCCAAACCACACACATTTTTAAATACAGTGGCTTAATGTGATCAGTTTGGGACACCGTGAATTTGATAACAATAACCGATTGATAATAATAAACGATATGCAAAATTAGATAAATTTACCCGTACTAAATTTAATAATGAAAGGAGAAAACTCACCTTATATTTATGTACTGTATATTATCTTTTATTGGTTTGGTTTGGTTTGGAGTGCTATGGTCGACTGTTTTGCAACACGAGGGCTAATGAGACAGGGACCTACAGCTTAAAGCCGATTCCGAACGGCTACGAACATCCATGCCACAGTGGGATTCGAACCCACGAACTCCGGTACCGAAGGTCAGCACCCTAACCAATCGGCCATCGTTCGGCTGTATTATCTTTTAAAACGTAAGAATTGTATATATAATTAAAAAAAAATTGATCTAGTGTTGACTGTCTATAATTTTTTCTAAGAAGCTCATTGATAAATTGTTCATAATCATAATGTTTTTTAAAGTCATCGGAGAGGTGTTGTACTCCATGTTTCAACAATTTCAAGGCAATTCAGAGTCTGAGAAATTTTTAACTGCGCTGCAGCATTGAGCTGACTCATTTTTGATAACCTGTCTTAACGATTTAAAAATTTCGATCTTTTGTTTTAATGTTAAATCATTTCGCTTTCTGAATTCCATATCGACAAGCTGCAAGCGAGCAAGGCATAAAATGTGAATACGTTTCTTCTCAGTTCCGATAAGAATGTGTTGCCTTCTGCTTATCTGACAACCATTGACCACCAACAGGGTGTGCGTATTTCTGAAAAATTCCACAAACGTGTAATTCTCCACCCGTTTGTTCATTCTACATTTCCCTAGGTGAAAGAGGGAGAATTTTCGCAATTAAAAGGGAAAGCAAAGATTGGATTCCTTCTGAATACATTGTGAATATTCTTTTGCCAGTTAAAATGAGGTTCGAAAACTGATAACATTAACCGATGTAACGATCCCATAAAGCGATAATTTTAACATACAAATGAATAGAGAAAATCGGGATCAAGTGATTTCGATAACAATAAGCGATTGATAACATTAACCACGATCACATTAAACGGAGTCCACTGTAATTAGAAAATTTGGCCCGAGTTCAAAAAAAATTTATTTACCTTTACTCTATATCACCAAGAAAAAATTTCTCCTTGCAGTTAAAATCTATTTACATATTCAAAAATAATTTGCAGTTGTTTAATATATTATGACGCAAATAAAATCCATTTACTAAATTCAATTTCCTTTTGAAATGCACATTACGCTTGAGTATAGCATAAAACCCTATTTAAAACTATCTGTAAAATCAAAGAAATAAATTAATCTGCTAGTAGTCTAAAAGAAAAATAATTTAGATATGCAAGAGAAAAAAATTCTACGTGTTTAATATGTCACAGTGAAAATAAAACTCTGTTTCTAAATACAACCTCCTTATTAAATGCAAGTCACACCCGGGTATATAATAGAAGACGATATATAAATGGCTCTTAGATACCAAAGGCAACAAAAATTAATCCTTTAAATCACTTCTATTTCGAAAAGCAATGCAAGAAAAAACATCTCTACGCACAATGTTCTATGGGTAGGTCACGATATGTGAAACAACTCGCTATCTGTTTATGCAAAACATGAGCGCGAAAGGTCGAGCCCTTGTATAACGAGTGGTGCGTGCACATTAAATGCAGAAATCTCCGTTGTGTACTAGATAAGTATCACGCAAATGCACTGGTATCTCTTGGCAACAACTAATAGATATCTAAGTCCACGAATTCCTTTACACCATAACGAGATGCTCGCCCTCTAAAGTAGTGTGCGCGTAATCCGAAGAATGGATGACTAAATTGGTTGACTTATGACTTCCAAGTGACTTAGAAAAGGTACGTTTATGACAAAAATTTGTATTTATATTAACCATTTGCTTTTATTAACGAATAGGGACGGGTATGAATTTGTAATTTGATTAATACAACCACTTAAAACATTCTTAAATTCTTTAAATTGAAGTGAAAATCAAAGATTTACTTCATGGATTTTATTCGTGGCTTTTAAAAAGACTAGAATATTTTATGCTAATCAATTCCTAGTAATAATATCCAGAACTCTGTTCTGTTAAATGTTTCATTATCCAATATGTTGTCATCTTTTAAAAGAGGAAATGAATTAACCTGGTTGAAACCATTATTTCTACCATTAGCTGAGGAATTACAAATTTACGTATAATAGTAATTTTATTCCTTCATTAAATATTAAGCAATTTTAAAACATTTTACTTTTTTGTAAAATGTAATGCCCTTTTCCATGGCTTATAAAAATATCTAGAACATTTATCTAATTCAATTCCTAGATATAATATCCAGAACTCTGTTAAATATTTCATTATCTAATCTGTTGTCATCTTTAAAAAAAAAAGAAATGAATTAACCTGGTTGAAATCCCTATTTCTACCATTAGCTGCGTAATTACACATTTACGTATAATAGTAATTTTATTCCTTCATTAACTATTAAGTAATTTTAAACCCTTTTACTTTTTTCTAAAATTTAATGCCCTTTTCATGGCTTATAAAACGACTCTAGAAGATTTTATGCTAATTCAATTCCTTGAAATAATGTCCAGAACTCTGTTATGAATGTCATTAGCAAACTTATTGTCATCTTTCAAAAGGGGAAAGGAAATAACCTGGTTAAAATCGCTATTTATACCATCATCTGAGTAATTACACATTTACGTATAATAGTAATTTTATTACTACTTTATCTATTAAGTAATTTAAAACCATATTACATTTTTAAAAATTTAATTCTATGTTTGACAAAGTAGTAATCTTTTGCCATGTCAAAAAAGGAAATGAATTAACCTGGTTGAAATTCCTATTTCTTCCATTAGTTGAGAAATTAGACATTTATGTATAATAGTAATTTTATTCCTTCATTAACTATTAATTTTAAACCATATTACTTTTTTTGTAAAATTCAATGCTCTTTTCCATGGCTTATAAAAAAATACCTAGAACATTTTATGCTAATTCAATTCCTAGATATAACAGCTAGAATTCTGTTACAGATGTCATTAGCAAATCTATTGGCATCTTTCAAAAGGGGAAATGAATTAACCTGGTTTAAATCGCTATTTATACTATCACCTGAGTAATTACATATTTACTTATAATAGTAATTTTCTTCCTACTTTATCTATTAAGTAATTTAAAACCATATTACATTTTTAAAAATTTAATTCCATTTTTGACAACGTAGTAATCTTTTGCCATATTTCAAACAGGGAAATGAATTAACCTGGTTGAAATTCCTATTTCTGCCATTAGTTGAGTAATTAGACATTTATGTATAATAGTAATTTTATTCCTTCATTAACTATTAATTTTAAACCATATTACTTTTTTTGTAAAATGTAATGCCCTTTTTCATGGCTTATAAAAAAATACCTAGAACATTTTATGCTAATTCAATTCCTAGATATAACAGCTAGAATTCTGTTACAGATGTCATTAGCAAATCTATTGGCATCTTTCAAAAGGGGAAATGAATTAACCTGGTTTAAATCGCTATTTATACTATCACCTGAGTAATTAAGTATAATAGTAATTTTATTTCTACTTTATCTATTAAGTAATTTAAAACCATATTACTTTTTTAAAAATTTAATTCCATTTTTGACAACGTAGTAATATTTTGTCACCTTTTAAAAAGGGAAATGAATTAACCTGGTTGAAATCCCTATTTCTTCCATTAGTTGAGTAATTATACATTTACGTATAATAGTAACTTTATGGCTGCTTTACCTATTAAGTAATATTTTTCTTAAAATTTGAGGCCTTTTTTGAAAACAATGTAAGTCTTTTGACATCTTTCAATGGAAAAAATTGTGTAATAAGTTGTAATCCCCATTTTCACCATTGGTTGAGAAAGTACTCTTTTATGTATGTCAGAAACTTTATAATTTTAAAAACTATACAGTGAAATACGTTTAACGAGAAAACGCTCAAGACGAAATACCAATTAACACGAACTTTACAATGACTCCAACAAACTATTATGTATTTTCATGATTTTTTTTCTTAACACGTAAAGTTTATTTTTGTGAATGTTTTTGTATCATTGATCTTTACTAAATGCATGCATATATATATATATATATATATATATATATATATATATATATACACTATATATATATATATATGTGTGTGTGTGTGTGTGTGTGTGTGTGTGTGTGTAAATAAAATGTACTCTAATAAACTTAACTTTGTTGAATATTTTTTAGCACAATTTAAAACGAAAAAATATTTCATTCTAATTAGTTTCATGTTAACGATTTCTAGTGTATTTACTTTTTAAAATTTTTAAGTTATATTTTACAGCATAGTAATTATATCTGTCAGTCATAATTTACTTATATTTGAGATGTTGCTACAAAATTAAGAAGAAGGCGTTTATGATATTGGATTATTATAAAAGTAAATTGCATGAATTTCCGATTAACTCTGTCTTACTCTAAAAATATATTGTCACAAATCCTCAGTTTCGTATTAAACGATTCTCAATATATTTACTTTTTAAAATTTTTAAGTTATATTTTACAGCATAGTAATTATATCTGTCAGTCATAATTTACTTATATTTGAGATGTTGCTACAAAATTAAGAAGAAGGCGTTTATGATATTGGATTATTATAAAAGTAAATAACAATGAATTAATTTCCGATTAACTGCGTCTTACTCTAAAAATATATTGTCACAAATCCTCAGTTTCGTGTTAAACGAGTCTCAATATATTTACCTTTTAAAATTTTAATGTTATATTTTACAGCATAGTAATTATATCTATCAGTCATAGTTTACTTCTATTTGAGATTTTGCTACAAAATTAAGAAGGCTTTTATGATTATGGATTATTATAAAAGTAAATTACAATGAATTTCCGATTAACACTGTCTTACTCTAAAAATATATTGTCACAAATCCTCAGTTTCGTGTTAAACGAGTCTCAATATATTTACCTTTTAAAATTTTAATGTTATATTTTACAGCATAGTAATTATATCTATCAGTCATAGTTTACTTCTATTTGAGATTTTGCTACAAAATTAAGTAGAAGGCGCTTATGACAATGGATTATTATAAAAGTAAATTACAATGAATTTCTGATTAACTCTGTCTTACTCTAAAAATATATTGTCACAAATCCTCAGTTTCGTATTAAACGATTCTCAATATATTTACTTTTTAAAATTTTAATGTTATTTTTTACAACATAGTAATTATATCTATCAGTCATAATTTACTTCTATTTGAGATGTTGCTACAAAATTAAGTAGAAGGCGTTCATGATATTGGATTATTATAAAAATAAATTACAATGAATTTCCGATTAACTCTGTCTTACTCTGAAAATATATTGTCATAACTCCTCAGTTTCTCCTCAGTTTCATCGTAAACGATTCCTAGTGTATTTACTTTCTTAAATTTTACTGTTATTTTTTACAGCATAGTAATTATATCTTTCAGTCATAATTCACTTCTATCTGAGATGTTGCTACAAAATTAAGTAGAAGGCTTTTATGATTATGGATTATTATAAAAGTAAATTGCAATGAATTTCCGATTAACTCTGTCTTACTCTGAAAATATATTGTCATAACTCCTCAGTTTCTCCTCAGTTTCATCGTAAACGATTCCTAGTGTATTTACTTTCTTAAATTTTACTGTTATTTTTTACAGCATAGTAATTATATCTTTCAGTCATAATTCACTTCTATCTGAGATGTTGCTACAAAATTAAGTAGAAGGCTTTTATGATTATGGATTATTATAAAAGTAAATTACAATGAATTTCCGATCAACACTGCCTTACTATAAAAATATATTGTCACAAATCCTATGTAACTGAGTTACATAAGATTTTTCTTAGATATCTCATAAGTAAAGCAGTTCTCACTAAAACAATGCACTCGTCAAACTCAAAATCCTTAGTCTTGAAAGTAACTCCATTAAATCAGCTAAAATTAATAATAGTTATCCTAGCTTTAATCGCTTTACTAGCAAAATGTACATACGCCTTAATACTTTAAGTGGTTTGGTTATTCTGAATAAAGTCATCTCTACATTCAGTCTGAGTACTTTTTTATATGGAAACAAAAGCTGACCTCAAAAATAAGTTTCTTCAAAAGCTCTAGAGAAAATTGCTTTTTCCTTTTCACACGTTAAAGTGTAGATAGATTGAGAAGAAAGAAAAAAAACAGCAGTCTACCCTTTCCCTCGAAACCTGATGGACTGACTTTCTTCCCATTGTATTTTTAGTCAGCAGATAATTGGACTTATAATTTCTTCAAATTGTGATTTGCTCTTCAAATAAAACGACATAAAATTACTTTAACGCGCGCAGTTAAGGTACGGCCATCAATCGATGGCGATTGTTAAAAGAGTATAAAATAGAAGAACCTTGTTAAGAAAACGGTAAAATGTAAAAAAAAAAAAGGTTTTAGAATTTTTTATCTTAACACATTGTGTGCGGGTACATTTCGAAGCGGAATTGTACCTCGAGAGAGCGTTTTGCGAGTAAATTTAGTTATTCAGTTGAATCTTAATAGATCAAAAATTATTTTAACCAACTTTTCTTATTTTAAATATTCCTTGATTGCTATTAATTAGCTCATTTTTTTCATACTTTTTAAACTGCTGTATATAAATGATCACATTATATATATATATATAAGCATTACTTGCTCAGCCGATGGGCAGGTTACACATAACTAATGACTTCAAGTGTGTTATTGAAAATACTTTCGTAGGAAATTTTTTTCGATAATAATGTATTAAATAAAGGTTGAGGTATGTAATAATTGCAATAATCTATCGAAATCTGAACACCAAAATTTTCCTTGATTGTAATATTTCCTTTTTATTTGCTCAAGAAATTAACGCATTGTATGCAGGTACATTTCGCAGCGGAATTGTACCGAAAGCGGGCGTTTTGAGCTTAAATTTAGTTATTCGATCGAAAATTATTTAATTTTTGAACCAACTTTTCGTATTTTATATTGAATTGTATAAAAAAATATATAAATAACAACCATAAGATTTTTGTAAACAAAAAATATATTTTTTAGTGGATAAATTTATAATAGTATCGCAAATATGAAAAATCAAATAGGAGTAGTAGTATATAGATTTAATTTTTTCAAATTATGTTATATATAAACATTTTTATATTTTAAAAAGTAAAAAGGGAATCATAAAACTAATAATATAAAAACTAGTTTTTATTTGTGTAAATTTTTCCAGAATGTATGTAGTAGACAAGAACATTCGCCTTCTTTTTCTTGTGTATACCATTATTTTTGTACCCATAAACAATGTTGTTACACTAACCCATACTAGTACGTGTCCCTCGCTCAAGTACCAATCGTCAGAAAACGTACTACATTTCACACTTTTTTATTGAAAAATTAAGCACCGTTCAAACTTTTTGCTCTTATAAAACATGTATAAAAATAAGGTTATTAATAATTCAAAAAAACATGAGCAAAAGAAGTTTTAATTGAAAATTTATTTAGAAAGAATATTTTAAAAAGAGTAAATAGAAAGAAAAGAGGTAGTTAATAAATTAATGAAATTATTTATTACTATACCAATTTCTTATGAAATATATGTATAAAAATTTTTATAATATAAACAATACTTAAGTTTTTGTAAAAAAATTTCAGATTAAAATCATTTTTTAAATTGAAATAAAAAAAAATAAATAAATCACCAATACATTTAACTTTTTTATTACTTTTAGGAAATATTTTTATAATTAATTAAAAAATAGGAAAATTCTTGAAAACCAAAAAAACATTTTCCTTAATGTTATTCTCAGAATTATAATGTATAGACAATAAATACATAATTTTTTACATATATGTAATAAAAATTATTTTAGTTTTAAAAACCAAACAATGTACTATTAATAAAAAATGTAAAAACAAATTTATTGCTAATAATAAAATAATTTATAATTTCTATAATATGAAATCAAATAGTGTAAGGAATTCTTTGTTTATAAAACGAAAAACATTTTTATATTTAAAATATTTAAGACTTTTTAAAAAAATTCGAAATTAAGCAGTTTTTAAATTGGTACGAATTTCTAGTATGTTCATACAGTATGTTAAAATTAAAATGTATATATACATTGACGTACAACTAAGCAAATCACGTTTGAAAGTATTTTAAAAATCAAATAACTTTTTAAAAATTCAAATTTTTTTTAGATATTTTGGTGATTTCTAAAATGTTTCTTGTGTATATTGATGTAAAACTAAACAAATCCTATCTAGAAATATGTTAAATATCATATTACTGTTTTTAAATTCAATTTTTTAAATACTTTAGATATTTTAAAAATGTTTCTTGCGAACTAATTTCCAATTTTATTTATTACTGTTTTATTTTTTGTTATTTAAAATTATTATTTCTTAAAAATATCTTTTGAATATATTTAGATATTATTTTACCGTTAAATTTAAAATTTAAATCATAGAAAATATTTTTATGTCTGCACGTGGAATATTTGTGAAAAATTTTGACTCTTTTAACTTAAATTAAGTTTTAAAAATCTAAATAAAGTTTAAATATAAAATGGTATCGAGAGATTTTTTTTATTTTGCATTAAAAGTGTTTGCTAAATATTCTATGGAAATCTATGAAAAATTAAATAGCAAGTCACATTTTAAAAAAATTTTCAAAAATATCTATATGAATAGTTAAATATATTGAATAATTTTAATAATTGAATATATTTCAATATATATGTGAATTATTCAAAAATATCAATTAACTTTTAAAAACAATTTTAATGTGGTTAAATTTTTTTCATTTTATGTTGCATGTGTACAAAATTTGAAAAAACTAAGTTAATTATTTATAAAAACTAATTAGTAATGCCCCCCCTTAAGCAGACAAGGGTCCTTAACTGTATATTTTTAAGAATAATCAACATTATGCTGAACGATAGCCAAACGATTAGGACACTATTCTTTGGTAGTTCGTAGGTTCGAATCGCACTGTGGTAGGGATATTCGTAGCTGTTCGGAATTGGATTTAAACGGTAGGTCTCAGTTTCATTAGTCCTCCTGTTGAAAAAAAGTAGATCATAACGCTTCAAACCAAACCAAACTTCTAACAATATTGCTAAAAACTGTAGAAGTATCAATGATAAAATATCAATAACAGTTTTAATAAAATATATAGTACTAAAATGTACATGAAAAGAATTTTTTTATGAAAATACAAAACATGTTCATAAAATAGTAAAGAACATTAAATTAAAATTCCCCTAGGGTATTACGTATTATCCAATTCCTTACAGATCTTTACTGAATATTCAGAATTTATGTAGACACAAATTGAATGCCATTTCTTTTTCTTTAAAAATAACTTGCATGAAACAGTCATTTATACTTGTGAAATTATTCAGCCCAATTTTTCATTGACTCACGGTAGGAACCACAGTAGCTCAGAAGGCAAATGCAAAAATCTTGTAGCCTGAGGGTTGAGAGTTCGGGGTTCGAGTTGGACTAATACTCGCCGTGCTCGTTAATGGTGAACTGGGATTCGTAAAATATATTCGTGGTCATAATGTCCTCCAAATTCTCAAACAATGCCTCTAGGGGTAGAAGGCCAAGCTTGTTGGCCTTCAGCCTCTAAATTACAAGGACTTCATGAGCGAAGAGATTCTTTCACCTACCGGTGCACGTCAAACGAAAGCCACACCCTTTCGCTATGGTTCGTGTAATATCTGGCCCACGTGCTTGGCTCGTCCAAGTCACATCGGCGACAACAACATATGTTTTAATTCCAGGAATAACTTAACATTTGTTTAAAAAGCATATCTATTTTTTGTCAAACAAATTAATAGACCATATCGAAAAATTTTGAGAGAGATTGAGAAATATGTAACTCGTCTGGAACATTTGAAAATCACAAATGAGAAAAGAAAAAATAAAGCCGTAAAAGAAAATTTTAAAGTTTAAATTTAGGGTGTATGGAGAAAATCCCCTCTATAATAATAGCTTAAGTTATTTGTCCGTCTGTCCTCGAATACATGAAGAGGTTAGACCTGGAATGGATAGAGGCATCCATTCTTGATGAATTAGGGTTAGCAAAATTCAAAGCGAGTAAAGTTTATCTGCTTCCAAACTATCGATCCGATTCTAAAATAAATTGGTATAAATATTCTTCATATGCTACAGTGAAAAATACTGTCGTCTTTAAAACGTTCGAAATCTACCCCTTCCCCCGTTTTCCAGCTTTTGATGCCATTATTTCAAGCCCTATAAGAGCCGTCGATTGAATTTATCACATAATAAATAAGTAAAAATAACATTTTTTTCTAGCATTATAACGTTATTCCTTTAACCATCTCATTTAATCATTTCTTATTTTAAATTATTTAAATATCGTCTGCATTATTTTCATATGTTTTATCGCTGAACATAGATAGTACATAAATAATTTTCTCTTATATTTGGCTTAAATAATAGATTAGGTACATATGTGATAATTTTAAATTTAATCATCGATTATTTTTTGTTGCAATGAAAATGTTATCAACGGTATTAGCAACAAATTCTTTTCATAAAAGTCTAGGAGTCTATTTCATGGACTAATAAATATCTAGCATTTAAGTTATATATCTTTGAAAATTAAGAAGTTTGTTCGTTTGTGTGTTTGTTTTTTATATATAACTACACGGTTTGCAATCGGTTTTAAATTTTGAACAACCAAAACACATAAAACAAACCATTTTTTAAGCTGCTCATACGGTACTTTACAAGTCTGGAAAATTAAAAATTTTACTGATCCCGTCATATGATGGACTATATGCTAGTATAGGTAATATTAAATTGAAATAACCTTTCTAATAAAAATTTTTTAACAAGATTATGAAGTATATTTTTCTATACATCAACCTTTCTGAATGGATGAAATTGGGAGACTAAATAAGCTGAGATATATTAGATCTATCTCTCATAAATTTTTCAACATCCCTAAACTTTCAACGGGTCCCATCCTAGGTTGGGTTGCATGACAATAAAGTAGCTAATATCCTCTTTAGGACTGCTTCTGCTGATCACACATGCAGAAAAAGCAATCATTTTTTTTTTCAGAAATCTTCTCTAGAAAGATTGAAACAAATAAGATTTGGAAAGCTCAGCCCAACCATTCTTGGTAATTTAGTAGAATTATTCAGTATTTAATGGAAGAAGTAGAATTTAGTATTGATGAGTTCCTGGTCGACCTCTTCAATAGAAGTAACTTCACAGGAAACAGCAAACCACTTCTTCACGATTTATTAGTGGACGTACCAATGCATTTTCTGTTCAGCAAGAGCGAAAACACTTTCTGGATTGCTATTGGAGTAAGGCTGACCAGGCATATTCTTGATTACTTGGATATTATCAAAGGAGATGTTTTAAAAGACCAGATTTTATTCATCGACTTTTTGGTGGTTTTGTGATTCATGGAGATGGTATAGCTTTGCTAAACTATATGGATTAGTAGCCACAACAACAATAATGTTAGATGACAAATGGTGACGAGCCGCCTGCTTTTGTAGGTACAAGCTATTATTGGAAATTTTGTGATTCATTAGGATGGTATAGCTTTGCTAAACTATAAGGGATTAGTAGCAACAACAACAATAACATTACATGATAAATGGTAACGAACCACCTGATTTTGTAGGTACAAGCCATTGTTGGAGGTTTTGTGATTCATAATAATGGTATAGCTTTGCTAAACTATATGGGATTAGTAGCAACAACAGCAATAACGTTACATAATAAATGGGGACGAACCACCTGATTTTGTAGGTACAAGCCATTATTGGAGGTTTTGTGATTCATAGGAATGGTATAGCTTTGCTAAACTATATGGGATTAGTAGCAACAGCAGCAATAACGTTACATAATAAATGGTGACGAACCACCTGATTTTGTAGGTACAAGCCATTATTGGAGGTTTTGTGATTCATAGGAATGGTATAGCTTTGCTAAACTATATGGGATTAGTAGCAACAGCAGCAATAACGTTACATAATAAAGGGTGACGAACCACCTGATTTTGTAGGTACTAGCCATTATATTAATTTGATAAATAATTTGTAAACAATGCCAAGCTAAGAAGTTAGCATAATACTTTTTTGAATTTAAAACATTTTTGTACCAATACTTCATGTTAAATGCAGATTTCACTCGGCAACTTGTAATTACCTAATATACAAATTAATCTCTATAGATAAAAATTTAAAAGATTAAATTTTTGCAGTGAATATTCTGCTTGAATATTACAAATGCTTTTTAAAAAAGAATTTTTTAAATCCCTTTCTATTATAGAAGCCTTAGCAATGATATGTGTAACAGAATTCAAATGTAACAATTAAGTTAAAATATTAATGAAAACATCTAAGCTAAGAAATCTTTAAAATGTATAAATAAACTATAATAAACAGAAATTTTGTTATTTTTCTACCCAGGAATCATGAATAATTTTAAATAAATTGCTTTTCTTTCAGAAAAAAAGGCAAATGAAATCATAGAAATTCATCACTTCTCAAAAATAACGGAAAATACTTTAATTAGATTTGAAAAGTTTATGAGCTAAAATATATCTTAAGCCTTTTTGGTCATATAATGTTTCGTTGACAGATAAGAAAATATATATTTCTGGAATGAATAAATATTAGGAATGAAAAGTTCTAATGAATAAATCATAAGAAGGAAAGCCTTCAAGCGAAGTCTTAGTAACACACGTTTTCTTCTTTTACTTCTTTAAACTTCAACGTTGAAATTAATTTGCAAAAATGCGCGTAATAGAATGAATCATTTATTTAAAAACATTTTAATGAAGTTGTAAAGTTAAAAATGAAAGGTTGATGTCTTCTGTTCCAAGGTCTTTAAATATTCTCTAAAGAACATAAAAACACGAAGAATTAATTCAAAGCTTTTATCTCCGGTATGCAGTCGACTTGAATTATTTATTAAAGTTCTGTATGTTGTTGCTCATCCGCCCAAAATTCAATAACGAAAATAATTGTTTCGATTTATTGACACGGTAAATATTTCTTTAAACATTGTAATAATATTTTTCAAACGATTTTACGGTAATTCTTTGAAGTTTTCTTAAATTTTTAAAAAATTTTCATTTAAGATTTCTTTAAGTTTGACGTTTATTGCACATACATATTGGGTGTCTTTGAAGGTTTTAAACTAATAGTTAAACTTTAAGTGACTAAATAGCTAAAACAAAAATACTTACAACTGTCTTGAGGATTTTAGGTTAATTATGAGATTCTTAAAGTGGTTGGATACCGGTACAATGGGATTCTAGTAGCTCCTGCGGGGAAAATGATTCTACGTCTGGGCAGTTTGCCTTAAAAGATTTCTTTAAACTGATTTTGCAGCGTAATACAGCACAAAAAAATCTTGTTAAACCAATTAAATTTAAACTTTTTTTACTGGTAATTTTCAAATAAGAATTTTTATTCTGAATTTTTGTGTACAATAGTAGTACTGTATAAAACCATCCGACCAATGATTGTAGAATCTAAGAAATTATTATCAGAATCTAGATTGTTTATGAAACAAAATTAGGTCCACATCAGAAGATATATCTTTATACAAATAAATCCTTTTATGAACACACTTTTAAAAAATTTAAGCTGTAATAATTATCTATTACATCTATCATCCAATCAACGATTGAGGAATCTGAGAAATTATTATCAGCAGCTAGATTGTTTTGAACCAAAATTAGGTCCACATCAGAAGATAAATCTTTATTCAAATAAATCCTTTTATGAACACACTTTTAAAAAGTGTTAAGCTATAATAATTATCTATCACATCTATGTTATTCTTGCTTCCTTATATTTCAATTATTATGTTTTTTAATCTATCATTAATATCTTAGTAAATTGATTAAAAAATATTATTTTTCAATGCGGAGTCACATACCTTTATTAGCATTGTCTCTATAATAAGACAAATTTTGTTGACCTTTTTATTATAGCAGCATTTTATAAGCAGCAAACATTACTACCTATAAGGGATACAAAACACAGTGAACTCCGCTTAATGTGATCAGTTTGGGACACCGTGATTTCGATAACAATAA
Organism: Pardosa pseudoannulata; assembly: GCA_032207245.1. Classification (NCBI taxonomy): domain Eukaryota; kingdom Metazoa; phylum Arthropoda; class Arachnida; order Araneae; family Lycosidae; genus Pardosa; species Pardosa pseudoannulata. The sequence goes on from CM063506.1 coordinate 10,915,687, forward strand.
GCGATTGATAACAATAAACGATATGCAAAATTAGATAAATTTACCCTCCCCCTTTAATTCACAAGTACTAAATTTCAAAACAAAATTAAAAAACACACCTTATATTTATTTGTACGGTATAGTATCCTGTAAAACATAAGAATTGTAAACATAATTAAAAAAATTGATCAATTGTTGACTGTCTACAATTTTTTCTAAGAGTTCATTGATAAATTGTTCATAATCATAATCAACCTGTCATATCGATTTAAAATTCCGATCTTTTGTTTTAGTGTTAAATCATTTCGCTTTCTGGCTTCCACATCGACAAACTGCATGTAAGAGAGCAAGGCCTAAAATTTGAATGCGTTCCTTCTCAGTTTTGATAAGAATGTGTTGCCTTTTACTTATCTGACAACCACTGAAAATCAGCAAGGTGACATTTTAAGCTCTGAACTCAGTTACATGATTTTTTTAATAAAGCAAAAGCTGCTATGCTGTTAAATATACTTTTTTTAATAAATAGCTATTTTAATAAAAGTAAGGATATTGAAACCCTTTACAAATTGCATACCGTGCATTTAAGATGCATTTACGATGAAAGTATCAGTTTGAAGTAAACAAAAAATGATTTTATCCTTTCTTAAAAAAATAATTTTTATCTGTTTCAATAAATTTCCAGATGCCAAGCAAGGACCAAGCAAAACGCCGACGCCCTTCTGGGGCAGACGATGAAATCGGGGAAGCCTGGGGAGGCCGAGATGACGACGAAGGGGTGATGGTGGACGATCTCTACGTCCAGGCGGACGAGACGGATATCGTGCCAGAGAAAGAGAGAACCGGATGTTGGCACGGTTGCATGAGAAGCATCAAAGGTCAGATCAAAAATAGATTTCAATTATTAATACTAGATTTATGATAGAGGTCATTTTGGTCTCTTCTGGCCTTTTTTGGAGTGCAAGGTTTTAATAATTTTTATTTAACCCTACTGCATATCGATCTAAATCTTTTAGTCAATTTTTCGCTTACTTTTGTATCTCCAATAGAGCAGAAATTTTTAATAGTAATGTATCTTCTATCGCAATACATGTAATGTATATTGATGGAAAATTAGTCAAAAGTCAAATGTAATCTTCCAATACTTCTAAGAATTTGCAGAGGCGTCGGTGAATTGATGAAGTAATCACTTTTTATAACACTTCCACTTAGAATGTTTTTAAATAAAATTTTATTAATAAAAATAAGATTCATTGACTTATTGCAAAAAAATAACACATGTAACTTAGGCCAGGCTATTGAACATCAGCGTAAGTTAGGAGCGCCTTATTCAACTAGGCTGAACAGGCTTAAATATATACATGAGGTAGGTAATTGCATATGGCTTTCAGTCCCGGTTAAAAAATCTGACTGAAAGTTAAACTCGTCAAATGACTATCATTAACTCATAATGGGGTCATGGTGTAAGGAAGAAATAGTTTTTAAATTATCCCAATATACATATATACATATATATATATATATATATATATATATATATATATATATATATATATATATATATATATATATATATATATATATGTATATATATATATATATATATATATATATATATATATATATATATATCACGCTTAGGACAAGTCAACAGGCCTATGATGTCGTGATGTCTTAATCATGTATATTGTTCATTTTAACAGTCAATCATCAAACATGGCGTTGAGTGGCTAGCGGTCTTACTCTAACAAAGAAGCTACAATCAGAGAAGGTTCATACAGTAACCCTTTCTCAAGATGCTATCTCATAATCCTTAAGCCTTAAGTGCTTTTATAATAAGTTATTAAAAACTCATGCGCCTGCATTAAAAGAGTACTCTGCGTTTACTACTCTCAAATCCCTAGATTATTAATTTTACATTTCCAAACCTGACATATATGTTATATATATATATATATATATATATATATATATATATATATATATATGTGTGTGTGTGTGTGTGTGTGTGTGTGTGTGTGTGTGTGTGTGTAATTCTTTTTATTTGTATGTTTGCTATGTATTCCGATTTTACAAGGTGACAGGTCAAACCTGGGAAGATTTTAAACAGGTCAAAAGCGTGTAGAGGTCGAACGCCGTTAAAAAAATTATTTGAGTTTAACATTTATATTTTGACGCTAGTATATATATTTTCCTCCCAATTGAGATCTAAAATAATTAAAATCTTTTAAGTAATTTAATTCATGACATAGTGGTTAAAGTGTGCTTTAAGTTAATACCAATTTTAGTACTTTTTCTGTATTTGGTGACCTATTTAATTTTAAATATTTTTTATTTTGAATATTTATTTCTTTTAATTTCAATTTTGTCATTTTTTTTCAAATTAAAATCTGTTTCGTTGTTACGGTAATAGTGTAACCGTTTGGAATGTGAAAAGTATTTTACATTTTAATTATGTCATACTCTTAAGACCAGTGCCGTGGAAGTTAATTAGAGCTAATCACCAATTATTTACTATATATATAACAAAAGTCTGATTATCTTTGATGAAATCGAGCTTTCATATCTTTTATAGTTACTTTGATTTAAATAATTGAGTAAGATACGTAGTTACTTTTCCTTTAGCCAAGTGTAAAGATAATCCCTAAATATAGTACTGAGTTTATTAATAAAACTAAAACAGTTATTCTTTTCAGGAAACTGAGTTATTTTATTTCTAAAATTCTTAAAACTTCCTAAACTTAATTTAAATTATAAAAAAACACCATTTTTCATTTGGGAAACTTAAATACCCATGCCAAAACTGACATTATTTTCCTGAATATGTTTTAAATTATTTTCTAAAGAAACAACACAATATTTACTGTAATATTTAAAATTGAAAATAAATCCCTGGCTGTTTTTTAAAGTGTTCCAATTATTCGGATTTTTCGTTAACCGGTTCAGTTTGGAACCCCCATCAGTTCTGATAATCGGATCTCTACTGCTTTATTAAATTAAAGTTATGAAATTTTATACACATATAAATAAAAATATAAATAAAGCAATCACATAAAATAAATTTTTTAGTCAATTAATATTTTTAGATAATTCCTTTCTTTTAAAATATTTTGATATTTTTAAAAATGATCCTTGCTATTTAATTTTTAATAGGTTCTTACAAAATTTTTACTGAATGCTTCTAATATATGTTAAAACTAGTCCGAATATCCTATTTAAATTTCGACTATAGTTAGAGGGTTATAATTTTAAATTTAGAAAATCCAAATTTTTCATGAAAACTCTATATACAGACTTAATAATGTTTTCTGTGAGCTGAATATTCAATCTGTTGACAAAATGATACTCAGATATGTTGAAAAACTATTCTTTAATAATAATAAAATACATACATGGAATGCACACAGAATTTTCATGAAAATTCTCCGTAGAAACATAATAATGTTTACTGTGACTTGAACATTCAAAATATTGACAAAATGATACTCAAATATATTCAAAGTTATGATTTAACACTAGATTTATGGACTGAGTCAATTTGACTCATTAAAAATTTGATCACTATATATATATAAAACTTTAATATCACTTTTCAAAAACATACGCTGGTTTTTAGTTAAGTAATAAAATATATGTAAACTTTCATTCCTCTTCCCCGCAAACCCCTTCATTTCGCATTATCAAATGTGGTATAACTATTTTCACGGTTGTGAGTCAATTTGACTCATAGAATGTATATGAAAATAAATAAATATAGTAATAAATATAGTATAAAGTAAATATAAAGCATAAAGTATATAAAGTATAGTATAAAGTAAATATAAAGAAGAAGTAGAGAACACTTCCATTCCAATGACAGAAATTCATGCTACTGACTCACGAAAGAATTGTCAAGTTCAACAATCATGCAAAAGAAACAGATGTAGAAACCATTGTGATAAATGTAATAGAAATGTTTGCGGAAAATGTGTTTCAAAAATAGATTTTATATGTAAAAAATGTTTTCCATGAATTTTTTGATAATAAACATTTCATTTAAATTAATTTGGAACTATTTTCTTTGCAAAAAACTTCCATTTTCTTGTATGAGTCAAATTGGATCACTTCAGTAAAAATAGGTACATGATCAACATCCGTAAATCTAGTGTTAATAATAAAACATATAACATAGTTTATACACAGAATTTTCATGAAACTTTTATGTACAAACATAATAATGTCTCCTGTGAATTGACTATTCAATCTGTTGACAAAGTGATACTCAAATATATTCAAAAACTTTACTAAGTAATAATAAAACAAATATAAAAAAAATTTTTTTTTAAACAGTTTAAGAGGCTCATTTTATAAAATCAACAAAATATTTCAGAAAAATTAAAAAAGTTTTTTAATATTTTCGAGCTTGATTTGTTTAGGGTAATTCTTTCATGTACATGTATACAAAATTTTGTAACTTAAATGGATAGTACCTTTCAAGTTGAAAAATCTTAATAATAACATTCTTGATTAACAAAAAGATCTGATCTCTTTATAGTAACATTTTATCTTGGTCATTAATTAGAATAACCATATAAAGATATTTGACTTTGCTACATTATAAAATACTTTTTTATAAGTATCAAATGTGTACACAAAGTGAAAAAAATAGAAATTCACTTCCATTCAAAATATAACTTTTGATATTGATAAATTAGAAACTAATTTTTCATATCAAATAGAAGCTATTTTTTTATTCTGTGAATCCTAATTACATAAATGTGAGTAATATGTTTTGTTTTATAGCACTATAAAGGGGAATTTTATTTTTTTCAGTTTTTTAACAGTTTTCATTTTTCTTACCCTTTAAAAAATTGCCAGATACGTTGTAAGCTTAGAGTTGTAAGCTTAGAGAAAGAAGATACCTCGATTTAAAAAAATTAGTTTCTCATATACATGTTTCAGAAGTTATCTTGTGGGTAAATGAGTTTCATTTTTTTCCATTTGTGTATATTTTTTACATTTAAAAAAAACATGACAAAACTAATTTGTTAATTATAATTAAGAAATCTTTAATAAAGAACTTGTAAAAATTTAATCTAAAAGGAACAGAATTCTTTTATTTTATGATGAATCAAAAAAAATGCTTTTATAATGAAAATTTTAAGTCTAGAAAAGTACTATGTCTCTTTGAGTTAATAACTTAGATAAACATTTAATATTTACTGTCTCCGTAAATCCTGCACAATTGAATTGTATTTACAACTTTTATATCGTGAGAATTGCCCCTCTACTCAATTGGTTCTAAATTCGTATCTCCACTTGCTTTTTTGTTTTTAGTTGTTTATGATAACAGAAACAGATGAGCTCCTTTTAAACAAGATTTGTTTTTCTCTTTGACTACGAGACAAAGTGTCCGGTGTATCTGTAGATGGCGTGCCAAAAGTGAACGCTGTTTCGCTGAAAAATAATTCACAGTTCAGTTTCTTTTACGGAGAATAAAGTTAATAGTAAAGAGAGCTTCAATATCTGTTGAACTGTTATTAGTGCTGTGTAAAATTAAAAACACTTGATTGAAAAGCAGTTTTTCTAAAAGTGACAAATAATTGAGTTTTTATTTCGTGAGAGGTCACTGTTTGACGATTTCTTTAAAAGAAACACGGAATCTGGGCCCTAATTACAGGATGTCCAAAAATAAACTTACCTGCTTAGAAGCTCTCTACAGTCAAAACTAATGTAAAGAAATTTATGAAATGTTGTGTAGGACATAATGAAGGGAATTTGTTTAAGGTATCCTTCTACGTTAAAAACGTCATTTTTTGACAAAAATCATATTTTTTTTTCTATTTCTCTATTGCAAAATTTCAACTTTTAGTCTTCTAAATCTGTTTTTGTTTTGTCTCTACAGCACTTTAAAGAAAAGTTGGAGTTGTTTAAACATCAGTGACAGCTATCAAAACAAAACGGACGTAGCCACTTCGAAACCGGAAGTTGTGAATTTAAAGCCTTTTAAAGAGCATTTTTTTTAACAAAACTTTTTAAATTTTCAGGAAGATTAGTTTAAACATTTTTAAATTATTTTTAATAATTAGCAACTTGGCAATTAGAAATTTTTGATGCAAGAAAGTGTGGGGAATTTTAAACATGTATTTTAATATTTTAATAGTTAAAGTTGCTTTCATAAACTTCAAATGCGTTTTTCTCAGAATGGTATTTTTAATAATATGTTGAAACTTGAAATGTGATTTCTCAAAAAGTTCTTAAAATATTTTGTAAAAATTATTATGAATGCTTTTGATAGTATTAACTAGTAAATGGCCTAAAAGCTTTAAATTTGGATAATTTTTAATGATGTTACACACATAGTTAGATAAAAAAAGTAATAAAAATTCGTTAAAAATTCAATGTGTATGATTTTGAAGGACTAAAATATTTTACCAAATGTAAATTAAGCAAAGATTTTAGGTGATTCACTAGTCCAGTGTATAAGAAATGTGTTGCATCAAAAAATATTGAAATAATTTAATTTATTAAAAAATTAGACCTTTAAAAAAAACCCGATTTTTTTACTAAATTTTCTTTATTTATTAGAAATTTTATAAAAAGTGCAATTCTTTATGATAATATAAAAAATAAATGTAAAAATGTAAAAACATGAACTAGTTTCTACGTTTAAAGAAAAAAGTTCTCCAAACGTAGACGGATACCTTAAGCGAAGAAAAAAAATTAGTTTAAAATTTCACCTTTAGAGGGCATTTTTGATGATTTTTTATGAAATTTATTACAATAAGATATGTTTAACATGGCGGCCATAATTTTCAACTACCATTTGAAATCGTAAGATGGCAGGACAATTGACCGCAGCGTGTCGGGAGAAATGCTGATAACATGTCGGGAAATGAAAAATTAGGAAGACTGTTTAGATGTTTTAAATGCCCCCAAAGCGGAAAATTGCTCGGGTTGAGTACTGGGGATTGGGGTGGCCACACATTAGGAAAGTGGATGCTGAGGACATGTTCTTCTGTAAAAGGATTTTTGAGAACGTTCTAATCAGGAAGGTTCTTGCGCAGAGGAGCACCATTTAGGCTTTTTGGAACTTTAAAGTAAATAAGTTTATTTATGGAATCTCTGTATATGCTATAAATTAATTTCACTCTAGATTTAGTAAGTTTTATAGATTCATCAGTTAAACTAACAAAATATTTATAGTTTTAATTTAATATTGTTCTTTTTGCTAATTATTTGTAGAGCAAAAGAATCATTTCAAAAATTTATAGTGCAGCTTACGAATCAATCTTTCTATTTCAAATTCGTGCTTTTAAGTCATTCAGGAGACATGACACCTTTTCAAAAAACGTTTTTTTTTATTTTATTTTATAATAAACATTCTTATTCTTTTGTATTTTAGACCCCAATTTAAAGTATACTCAATAAAGTAATGTTTGTTTAAAATTTATATTTAATTAATTAAATATAAATTTTAATTTATATTTAATTAAACTTTAAGATTTTAGAATTTAAGCTTTTTTAATCCGTATACCCTTCTCAAATTTTAATATTTCTGCCCCGAAATTTTAAGACTTTTTACACAAGACAATTTTTTACACAAAATTTTTTAATATATTTAAAACTAAGATTTCAATAAATTTTTACTCACACTTGCAATAAGCCGAACGATGGCCGAATGGTTAGGGTGGTGGCCTTTGGTACCGGAGTTCGTGGGTTCGAATCCCACAGTTGCATGGATGTTCGCAGCGGTTCGGAATCGGCTTGAAGCTGTAGGTCCCGGTCACATCATCCCTCGTGTTGCAAAAAGTAGTCCGTAGCACTCCAAACCAAACCATACTTATAGTAAAAAGCAGTAAAAATTTACAGCTTACGAATGCAGTTTACGGATCAGTCCTTCTATCTCAAATTTTTACTTTTAACTCATTCAGGAGACATGATACCTTTCCAAAAAACTTCTTTTTTTAATTTTATAACAAACATTTTAATTCTTTTGCATTTTAAAACCCAATTTAAAGTATATTCAATAAAGTAATGTCTGTTTAAAATGTTAATTTAATTAAACTTTAAGATTTTAGAATTTAAGCTTTTTTAATCTTTATACCCTTTTCAAATTTTAATTCTGCCATGAAATTTTTAAGTTTTCTACACAACACTATGCGTAAATTTTTAGATATATTTAAAACTAAGATTTCAATAAATATTTCTTTCATATATTTGTATATAAAATAATAAGAAACGGGTTGCTAAATCCATACAGAGCGCTATTCTATATATTATAGAAAAGCTGTCTAAAAAATTAACATTTGTATTTTAAAGACAAAAAAGCTTTAGCATTTTTAATCCACGAGAACAAGCAGGGAGAAAAATCTATTTAAAATTTTAATTTTTTATATAAAGCTTTTACAAGAGAAATCTCATACGTAAATAACTTTTATGTAGAAAGAGTAGAACAATAATTTAAAGCATTAAAAATGTTTTGATATTTGGAGTAACATGTCTTCTTGCACACTTTCAAAAAATCTCTCAAAACAATTCTAAAAACCAAAGAAATTTGATTTTATGTCCTAACGACCACAAAAATTTCACGGCACAATTCTAATTTCAGATAAATACATCTCATAACAAATACTGGCTTTTATAATCGTTAAAAAAATACGAAATAATTACAATAGGTAATAAAACAGGAAAATAGGTATAGAAAAATGTGTCGTTCAAGCCTTAGGAGGGATCCAAAATTGTAAAATACACATTTAAAGTTTGAAAAGACAATATCTTATACAATCAAGCCGTAATAGTAATTCACCCTATTTAAATATGTTTTCTAGTATTTTTTTAGTTTCAATCGTTCAATATATTATCCTTTTTTGTTCAATATATTATATTTTATCCTTTATCCCTTATTCAATATATTATTCTTTAATTATATGATATTTTCTAATTACCTTATAAGATTATTATGGTCAAGAGACTAACAAAACACCCATTAAGTTCATTAGTATTATAATTTAGTGCTATATAAGCATCTGTCTAAAGACCAGAGTTATGGGGGGAGATAATTTGGAATAAGGGACTTTAACTAATTTTTTTATTCCGTCTGAATTACACTCATTTTAACATTTTTTAAACTAATAATTTTAGGTAAAAATGTATTACAAACATTTGTGTCAATTGCTGAATTAAACCTTTGCTTTTTGGATGTTCAATAAAATATGTAAAAATGATTAATTTTTTTGTTTAATCTTTACTTTACAGATTTTTACTTCTGTACAGGGTGGTTGGAAGGTTAAATCCGACCCTGTAGCAAACATGCGTAAATTTCCTCCTACGTAAAATTAGAGCAGTTGCAATTTTAGGTAGAAATGTATTACAAACATTTGTGTCAATTGCTGAATTAAACCGTTCTTTTTGGATCTTCAACAAAATATGTAAAATTGATTGATTTTTTGTTTAATCTTTACTTTGCAGTTTTTTACTTCTGTACAGGGTGGTTGGAAGGTTAAATCCGACCCTGTAACAAACATGTGTAAATTTCCTCCTACGTAAAATTAGGGCAGACTTTGATGAAAATTTATTCTGAGAGGAATCACATTTTTTAATGTATAATTATTTTTTATTTTTATATTCAAACAAAACTGGGGTGAAAGTAAATTTAAAAGGATCTGTTACGTATTCTCTAAACAATAAAAAAATTCTCTGTAATTCTCGCTAGGGGTGAGTATTTAAGCTGAATCTAAAAATATATGTCGAAGTGTAATCTTAAGAACCGCCTTGAATCGTCTCAAACAAACATTTACTGTCTTAGCCTTGAAAAGTTACGACCAAATTCGCCTATAAATTCCTGCATTCTTTTGCTTTGTTTGAAAACCAGCAAAAGTCTTCTCGTTTAATCTCTTTATGACTTCCTCATTTAGAAATCCAATTAAAAACAGCTGCTTTTAATCAAAGGGCACGACAGGAAAAGGTTTTAATCACCCAAAGTTGTCTGCATTTTTAATTTTGTATCCATGGTAACTAGCTTATTTTTCAAGGGACAAAGCAGCATATCTATTTTATGTAGCTGACAGCTGTCACGGGGACAAAGTCATAGCAAAAGTTTAGCATTTGTTTATAGCTCGGAGAGATATTTAAGCATTTCTCTCGCAAATTCTGCCAATTAATATTCGTAAGTGAATTGCATTAAAAGTGACTTTGTAATTAAGATAGCTCACGAAGCTGTGAATGAAAAAAGTACACTGGAGTCGAAAAGCTTAGGGTTGAATCTAAAATCAGCCCATCAAAAATAACAAAGATTTTAAAGTATCCCATACTGTTTTGATTAAAGTTTAAGAATCTAATAACACTATTAGAAAAGGTAATGACTTTTTAAATTAGCACTGTAATGGAAAAATTACTCCAGGCATACTGAAACGAGTGTAATTCAAATTCTGAAAAATCATTTTATTGATGCTAAGTTAAAACTAAGCTAGTGATAATGATAATTTGAATAGCAGAACATAAATATTCATACAATGCATGAAAAAAAATCCTTCAAGGTTAAGTACGTGTTAAATATATTTAACCTACTTACTCAATATTTTAAGAAGTTTTGAAAGTTCGTACCAAAATTAATCTTATTTTATCGATAAAAATTTTGCATCCTTCCGATAATTATATCAAGACATCATGTTAGTGTGTTTAATCTGCTTTGCTTTAAACAGTATGAATCCTAAAATTTCAGAACAAATTAATGAAAAATCATCGATTTTAATACTTTTGATAGACATAATCAATAAGTTCAGTTATCATACGAAGATTCGAATGTATTCACCGTTTAACCTAACAGACGAATTTATTGAAGCTAAGTAGCAACTTGCAACATCGAGAAGTTGCCTACAACTAGTGGGGATTAGCTTTTACACCCGAACAGAATATTCGAGAAATAACTAATTTACATAATATAGAAATATCTAGAATGTTAGATAACATAAGAAAACAATAAATAAGATTTCTAACTCGAAAATCCATACTTTGAATAAACCGCCATGACGAGCATCGAACCCACAAACTTTAGGTCTACATCTCGTGCTTTGACCATTCCGCCACTGAGCGCATTGGCACAATTCATTTATGCGGCAATATTCTTCATGAAATGAATACTAAATGTTAAATAAAAAGTAAATATTTCTAAGAATTTTGCAAATTTATCTCAAATAAACACTTGATACCATTTTACAACTTCTGCTCTATTTTTTTAACTGTGAGATACTTTTCTTTGCAAATGTATTTTGTTTTCTTCTATCAAGTATATATTCTATTTCTTTTTCTTTTTTTAGTACAACAGTTGAAATGACATTGAAAAAATTTATTTTTTAATGTCTCTTTTTGAACAATAAATTTAAGATAAGTTAATATGCTATACTAGAGGAGATCCTTTTTACTGTTAGAGACCACATTTAAATTAGTTAATAATAAAAAATACCGCATAAGCCGATATTTCTATACATGTAACTTTTGTGAAATTATTTTGAGTTGTTTTAATCAATTTATTGTGTTGTACAGAAATAAATTTTAAAAATAAATCATTTATTTATGATTAAACATAAAATTTGCAACATAAAACATTTTTGTAATCTCATACAGATTAAAAATTGTTATGATATAAATCTTTAATTATTTTTAATAAAACATAGCATAGTTAATTACTTGTTTAAATGAAGTAATGAAGTAAAAGTATTTTAATAAATTTATTGCATTTTAAATAAATTCAATTTAAAAATAATAGTATTAAGTTATAAAAAACTAAGATAGGATTAATATAACCCTATTAATTTTCAAGTTTTAGTAATCTATTATTAATTACACTCGTAAAAAATTAAATCGAAATCTTCAAGTTGAGTTTTAACATTTTTTGTTATATTTTAGAAAAAGCTATTTGTTTATTTACATAGTTGTTCTGTAACCAAATTGGATAATCAAAACTCTGATTTTGGTTGGATAGTTTATACTTATTTCTAATTAGGAATACAAAGTTATTGGTCTTTTTAAACAATGACTTACAATTGAACATGAGCTTTGAGAGGCATATCTTATATACGATTCAGGTTTTACACAATAACTTTAGCATTTATGATTTAACATAAAATTTTGCAACATAAAATATTTTTGTACTCTCATAGAGATTATAAATTGTTATGATAATATTTTTTAATTATTTTTAATAAAACATAGCATAGTTAATTACTTGTTTAAATAAAGTAATGAAGCAAAAGTATTTTAATAAATTTATTACATTTTAAATAATTCCTTCTAAAAACAATAGTATTAAGTTATAAAAAGCTAACATAGGATTAATATAACCCTATTAATTTTCAAGTTTTAATAATCTATTATTAGTTACACTCTTAAAAATATTATATCGAAATCTGCAAGTTGAGTTTTAACACTTTTGTTATACTTTAGAAAAAGTTATTCGTTTATTTACACAGTTGTTCTGTAACCAAATCGGATAACCAAAACTCAGATTTTGGTTGGATAGTTTAAACATTAGGTTGGATAGGTTGGTTAGGTTGGATAGTTTATGCGTAGAAATACAAAGTTATTGGTCTTTTCAAACAATAACTGACAATTGAACATGAGCTTTGAGAGGCATATCTTGTATACGATTCAGGTTTTACACAATAACTTTAGCATTTATGATTTAACATAAAATTTTGCAACATAAAATATTTTTGTACTCTCAAATTATAAATTGTTATGATAAAAATTTTTAATTAATTTTAATAAAACATAGCACAGTTAATTACTTGTTTAAATGAAGTAATGAAGAAAAAGTATTTTAATAAATTTATTACATTTTAAATAAATTCGGTCTAAAAATAATAGTAGTAAGTTATAAAAAACTAACATCGGATTAATATAACCCTATTAATTTTGAAGTTTTAGTAATCTCTTATTAGTTACAGTGGTAAAAATAATTAAATTGAAATCTTCCCGTTAAGTTTTAGCACTTTTTGTTATACTTTAGAAAAACTTATTCGTTAATTTACATAGCTGTCCTGTAACCAAATCGGATAACTAAAACTCTGATTTTGGTTGAATAGTTTATACGTTATTTCTAATTTGGAATACAAAAATATTAGTGTTTCCAAACAATCACTGACAATTGAACATGAGCTTTGAGAGGCATATATTATATAGGATTCAGGTTTTACACAATAACTTTAGCATTTATGATTTAACATAAAATTTTGCAACATAAAATATTTTTGTACTCTCAAATTATAAATTGTTATGATAAAAATTTTTAATTAATTTTAATAAAACATAGCACAGTTAATTACTTGTTTAAATGAAGTAATGAAGTAAAAGTATTTTAATAAATTTATTACATTTTAAATAAATTCAGTCTAAAAAATATGTTTTGATTTTTAAAAAAACTAGCATATGATTAATATAACCCTATTAATTTTGAAGTTTTAGTTATCTATTATTAGTTACAGTGGTAAAAATAATTAAATTGAAATCTTCCCGTTAAGTTTTAGCACTTTTTGTTATACTTTAGAAAAACTTATTCGTTAATTTACATAGCTGTCACGAAAATTCGAATGAACACACCTTTTAACTTAACAGAAGAAGTTATTGAAGCTAAGTAGCAACTCGGAATTTAACAAAATCGAGAAGTTTCCTACAACTAGTGGGTATTAGCTTTTATACCCGAACAGAATATTCAAGAAATAACTAATTTACATATTAAAAAAGATCTAGAATGTTCAAGAACATAAGGAAACAATAAATCATTTTAAATTAAAAAATCCGTACTTTAGATCAATTGCCATGGCACTGGAACCCACAATCTTCTCTGGATCTCGCGCTTTGACCAATTCACTGAGCTCGTTTATTTTTTATGCTGCAATATTATAACCAAATCGGATAACCAATACTCTGATTTTGGTTGGATAGTTTATACGTTATTCAAATTTAGAATCCAACGTTGTTAGTCTTTTCAAACAATTACTGACAACTGAACATGAGCTTCGAGAGGCATATCTTATATACGATTCAGGTTTCACACAATAACTTTAGCATTTACAAAATGTTTTCCTTTAATGAAAAGTTTAAATGAATTTTGATCTGATATCAACAACAAAACGATATCTCAATTAAACAACCTTTGCTTTTTCTCCCACAATACCCTCTTTACCTTTCCCATTTCAGAATATACTTAGAGATTTTCCTATTTAAGTATGAATAGTGTATTGAATTTTAATAATTCAGATATTTATAAAACATGTTTTAGTTGTTAAGTTATTTTTTATAAGCAAGTTTGTTAATCAACCATATTTTTTCTGTTATTTTGTTACATCAACTATTATTCAATGGAATATAGTAGGAAATATATGACTATCCACAAAAGAGAGCTCAGGTTTTTAATCTGATTCTGAAATTTTAAGAAAAAAAAATATTTAGAATTACAATTTTCTGAGATTGCATCGTAGAATATTCAACTTACAGCACAGACATTTAAGAGCAAGCTATGCACTTACTCCGTTTCGATTGGGTAAAGGATATATGTTGAACATTAAATGATATTTACCATCACAGTGACAATAATTTATAGAATATCAGAAAAACAACTATGCTGTTATAAACTTTTATATATCAAAGTTGTGTAAAACCATCGTTTCCGGAATATCGTTTTCGATTCTATCCATTTAAAAGAAGTTTATTGAGGTTCCACTATATAATACAAATGTATAATTTTTCAAATTATATGAAACGTATACTTTTTTAAATACTAAAAAAATAAAGCAATCTAAGTTATTATGAGCATAAACTTTTTGTATAAAATTCAGTGAAACTTACCTCTTATTAAAAGAGATCTACGTATAAAATGCACAAATCGGTATAGCAGACCGCTTTTTTCTATTTGTCCATTTTATATGTTGATCTTTCTTACTTATTCCTTCTACACAAAAGTTTTTGATTTAGTTCATATTATTTTATTATTCCATTCAAGAATTTTTCTGCTCTAGATGGACTTATATTACGGAACGTGAATTAACGATTTTTAAACGATTAAACGATTTTTACCATCACATTTACAATAATTTTTAGGATATCAGAAAAACATGCTGATAAAAGGAATATGGTTTAGGGTATGTCATGCAAAAAAAATGAAAATAATTAACCTAGTATTAAAAGAGGATTTGTTATTCTTTGTTGAAGTTAAGATTTGCATCTTATGTTATGAATTTTCTTCACTTCACCCTAAGTTAAAATGTATAGTAGTTCTCACAATTAAAGAAATAAATGAAACTGGATTTTCAACAAAGAAGTAATTTGGGAATTTTGTAAGAGGTAAAGAACATGGACAACTGTTGAATTACATTTTGTAGAATAAGGATTCAAAACCTTCTTATATACCTTACCCCAGTAATGTTGCTGAATTGGCGAGGCTTTCAAATTAACACAAATTTATTAGTTAGATAAACGATAACATTTAAACTTATTCATAAACTATTTTTGTTTCAATTGCTTTTAACTGGAAGTTCTCAACACATCCCACTCACATTTACCCATTTGAATGACACAACCTTGCTCTCTTGACGGTTTTTCTTTTCCATAAAAATCAACTCTTCAGTTCGTTTCCGATTTAGAAGGGATGAAGGCATAAAGTAAGCACCATAGCATGACCCGTCCTATCTCCCCCTCTTCCTTCAAGGGGAAAAATTTTTTAGAAGGCTCGTCTTTATTAAGTTCTATGCATTTTTATCTATAAGTTCTAATTCAAAACTCAACTAACGATAAAACTAAGAAAGTAAAACACAAGAGATCGTAAGGGTGATGTAATACGAACAAGATAATAACTCATCATAGCTTCCACTGTAAAATTTTGTATACAAAAAACGAATAGCAATCAAAAATGGAGATCCACGGCTAGACGTTACAACAGCTTTAAATTCACAATTTCCTCATTGTTCGTCTAATCGTTTTTCATTTACTCTCTTCGCAGGGTTATTATTCATTATATAGAAATTTTTCGTTATATAGAGTGTACATTGTAATCATAAAGGGAGATAGACAGCTAAAGGTTTCAGTAATCCTAAATATAAAGTTTCAATATTTTACAGCTAATCGTTTTTGAGTTACGTGAGATATATATGGGTGAAGGCACAAAGTAAGCACCCTGGCATGGCACGTCCTATCTCCCGGACCCTTTCTTTAAGAGGAAAAAAATTTTAGAAGTCACGTTTTGATTAAGTTCTATAGATTTTTATCTATGAGTTTTAGTTCAAAACTCAACTAACGATAACACAAACCAACGATAAAACTAAGAAAGTAAAACAAGAGATCGTAAGGGTAATATAATACGAGCAAGATATAACTCATCGTAGCTTCCACTCTAAAATTTTGTATGCAGAAAACGAATAGCAATTAAAAATGGAGATCCACGACTAGACGTTAAAACAGCCTTAAATTCCCAATTTCCTCATTATTCGTCTAATCGTTTTTCATTTGCTCTCGGCAGGGTTATTATTCCTTATATTGAAATTTTTTGTTATATAATACATTGTGTACACTGTACATTGTACATTGTGTGTACATTGAGTGTACATTGTAATCAAAAAGGGAGATACACAGCTAGAGGTTTCAGTAGTTTTAAATATAAAATTTCAACATTTTACAGCAAATCGTTTTGAGTTACCTGAGATACATATATATGTACAAACGTACACAAACAGATGTCACGTCGAAACTAGTTAAGATGCATTCAGGGATTGTCAAAATAGACATTTAAAATCTCAAAGTTCAAATTTCCTTTAACATACGTAAACTGAAACTATTCAAAAGGCATTCAGACATGGTAAAAAATGGATATTTTGTTGTTTGGAATCTGACTACCAAAATTTTTCGCTATTACAATTCTTCCTTTACTTCGTACAAAGATGTGAAAATTTAAGATTCCCATCAATTTTTGTATACATGTTTGTCATATGAAGAGAGACTGTTAAATCATACAACATATACTGAATAGCGTAGACATGATATTTGGACCTACAGTGAAATGGACACTGAAGCAAAAAAAGGTTGAGAATCACTCGAGTAAATAATGCTTTATTTTCTCAGAAATCATGTAAGTTTTAAAGACAAACTTGAACTCACGCCAAAAGCAAATTATAGTTACAGTCACGGAAAATTTTCAAACTTTAAACACAAAATTTCATTTTTGACGCATACAGAAAACATTAAACACTTTCGCTTGAAACTTTCTTAGAATAAAATAGTTATTTAAAGCCTTCTAGAGACATAAAGATGTACTTAAGCATTTTTACGGAAATAATCAAGTCGTAAAATTTTTAAAAGAGTTTAACATTTTTTTCTTCTCAAATACAAATTATTCGAAGAATTAAATATTTTAGAATGAATTCATTTTTTAAAACGCAATTATACATTCATAAATTATTAACTATATAAATAATAATAAGGAAAATCTGATTTCCAATAAATCAAAAATATTTTTTGACAAAAGGATTATAAATAAAAACAGTATAAAAGATGTTAGAATGATGGGTTTTTTTTTCTGATTTGCTAAAAGCTTTTAATATTTACCTTAAAAACCTTTTTAAAAGAGCATAACATTTTTTTTCTTCTCAAATACAAATTATTCGAAGAATTAAATATTTTAGAATAAATTCATTTTTTAAAACGTAATTATACATTGATAAATTATTAGCTATATAAATAATAATAAGAAAATCTGATTTCCAATAAATCAAAAATATTTTTTGACAAAAGGATTATAAATAAAAACAGTATAAAAGATGTTAGAATGAATTTTTTTCTGATTTGCTAAAAACTTTTAATATTTACCTTAAAAACCTTTAAAAACCTTTTTTAAAAGAGCTTAACATTTTTTCTCCTCAAATACAAATTATTCGAAGAATTAAATATTTTAGAATAAATTCATTTTTTAAAACGTAATTATACATTGATAAATTATTAGCTATATAAATAACAATAAGAAAAATCTGATTCCCAATAAATCAAAAGTATTTTGTTGACAAAAGGATTATAAACAAAAGCAGTATAAAAGATGTTAAAATGAATTTTTGTGATTTGCTAAAAGCTTTTCATATTTATTTTAAAAAGGAAACTTTGGACATTTATTTTTAGTATCAAAACATCAAAAAGAATAAAATTTTCTCTTCTGTATCAAATATTTAAATTTTCTCTTTTAAAAAATGCAATAGAAAGATTCCGAAAGAATTGAATTTATGTTTAAGGTTTGGTTGTTTTTACTCAAAAAAAATTTTTTTTTAAAGACGAAGAGATCTAATGCGAAATAAATTTCTCTGCATTTTTATATATTTCATTCTGAGGAAAACAAAATAAAAAATTAGAAAGTGATTACAAAGATATTTTACTAAGTTTCAGTTTGAACTTATTATATTTAAAACAAAACATAAAATTCCCAAAATAGGATGGAAGTACTTACAAAAATTTTAATTTATGTTTAAGGTTTGGTTGCTATTACTCAAAAAAAAGAAGACGAAGAGATCTAATACGAAATTTCTCGGCATTTTTATATATTTCATTCAAAGACAAACAAAATAAAAAGCATTAGGTGATTACAAAGATATTTTACTAAGTTGCACTTTGAACTTATTATATTGAAAAAAAAACATAAAATCCCCAAAATAGGATGGAAGTACTTACAAAAATTTTAATTTATGTTTAAGGTTTGGTTGCTATTACTCAAAAAAAAAAAGAAGACGAAGAGATCTAATACGAAATTTCTCGGCATTTTTATATATTTCATTCTGAGAAAAACAAAATAAAAAGCATTAGGTGATTACAAAGATATTTTACTAAGTTGCACTTTGAACTTATTATATTGAAAAAAAAACATAAAATCCCCAAAATAGGATGGAAGTACTTACAAAAATTTTAATTTATGTTTAAGGTTTGGTTGCTATTACTCAAAAAAAAGAAGACGAAGAGATCTAATACGAAATTTCTCGGCATTTTTATATATTTCATTCTGAGAAAAACAAAATAAAAAGCTAGAAAGTGATTACAAAGATATTTTACTAATTTGCAGTTTGAACTTATTATATTAAAAACAAACATAAAATCCTTAAAATAGGATAGAATTATTTACAAAAATAGAAACTACAATTACTACCTTAACTACAATTATTTTTATTATTTTACGAGTTGGGCTTACGAGTCGAATTCCATACTCGTACTTCCAATTAAGTACATGTTCTTCGTTTCTCATTAGTCTGAAATGTAAAATAGCGTTAGTTAAATACTTTTGTAATACATTGTACAAAATTTGACGCCTAGATTAACAGAATACTTTCAGAGTGAAAATGGTAGCAAAACGTTCTAGCTTGAAGTAGGAACTATTTTTCATGTGTAAATGACTATGTCTTGGATTAACCTAGATTTCATTCAAGTGAAGAACATAAGTAACACACTTAAAGTTTTCTCTTCAGATAAGGCTTCTGCTCGATATACTTCTATGATGTGCAATGGAGAGTTAAACAAAACGCAGTTTTGAAACAAAATAAATATATATTTATTTATTTCACGAGTTGTAAAGCAGATCTCATTTGAGTAAATATATTCAGCTTACAAAAAGA
>CM063506.1:10935375-10955375 GCA_032207245.1 Pardosa pseudoannulata
ACGGCTACGAACATCCATGCGAAGGTGGGATTCGAACCCACGAACTCCTGTACCGAAGACCCGCACCCTAACCAATCGGGCATTGTTCGGCCGTGCTTACTTGAGAAATGTAGCTGAAAATTTGAATTGTGATTTTTAATCAAGGTAACTAAAGTTTAAAAAATTAATTAAACTAATATTACTATTATTTTTTATACTACTGATTAAAAAAGTATGTTTTGAACATTAATAGTAATTTTAAATACAAACTTATAACAAATGTCCAAGAAGGAGACGACCACTTTTAAGATAAAAATAAAGTGTTATTAAATAAACACTTGGGATAAAATTAATGTCATAAAATATCTTTAGATATTGTGTAATAGGTTATTTAAAGTTTATTATAAATTTAAAAAAATATGAGTTTACTTGAGAAATGTAGCTGAACTTTTAAATTATGATTGTTAATCAAGGTAACTAAAGTTTGAAAAACGAATTAAACTAATATTACTAGTATTTTATTATGCTACCGAATAAAAAGTATGTTTTGAACATTAATAGTAATTTTAAATAAAAACTTATAACAAATATCCGAGAAGGAGTCGACCACTTTTAAGATAAAACTAAAAGTGTTATTAAGTTTAACAATTGGGATAAAATATCACAAAATGTCTTTAGTTTTTGTGTTATTCGGTTATTTAAAGTTAATTATAAATTTTTAAAATTATGAGTTTACTTGAGAAACGTAGCTGAACTTTTGCATTATGATTGTTAATTCAAGGTAACTAAAGTTTGAAAAATTAATTAAACTAATGTTACTAGTATTTTTTATACTACTGATTAAAAAAGTATGTTTTGAACATTAATAGTAATTTTAAATAAAAACTTATAACAAATATCGAAGAAGGAGTCGATCACTTTTAAGATAAAACTAAATGTGTTATTAAGTTTAACACTTGGGATAAAATTAATATCATAAAATGTCTTTAGTTTTTGTGTAATAGGTTACTTAAAATTAGTAATTTTAAATAACAGCTTATAACAAATATCCGAGAAGGAGTCGACCACTTTTCATATAAAACTAAAAGTGTTATTAAATTTAAAATTTGGGATAAGATTAATGTCACAAAATGTCTTTAGTTTCTATGTTAATCGGTTATTTAAAGTTAATTATAAATTTAAAAAATTATGAGTTTACTTTGTAGTGCTACGGTCTACTTTTTGCAACAGGAGGGTTAATGAGACCGGGCTTAAAGCCGATTCCGAACGGCTACGAACATTCATGTCGTTGTGGGATTTGAACCTACGACCTCCGGTACCAAAAGCCAGCACCCTAACCAATTGGCCATCGGTCGGCAGAGCTTACTTGAGAAATGTAGCTGAACTTTTCAATTATAAATGTTAATCAATGTAACTAAATTTTTGAAAAATGAATTAAACTAATATCACTGGCATTTTATTATGCTACCGAATAAAAAAAATATTTTGAACATTAATAGTAATTTAAAATAAAAGCTTATAACAAATATCCAAGGAGGAGTCGACCACTTTTAAGATAACACTCACTAAAAGTGTCATTAAGTTCAACACTTGGAATAAAATAAATGTCACAAAATGTGTTTAGTTTTTGTGTTAATTAGTATTTAAAGCTAATTATAAATTAAAAAATTTATGAGTTTACTGGAGAAATGTTGCCAAACTTTTGACTTATGATTGTTAATCAAGGTAACTAAAGTTTGAAAAACGAATTAAACTAATACCACTAGTATTTTATTATGCTACCGAAAGTATGTTTTGAACATTAACAGTAATTTTAAATAAAAGCTTATAACAAATATCTGAGAAGGAGTCGACCACTTTTAAGATAAACCTAAAAGTGTTATTAAATTTAACACTTGGGATAAGATTAATATCACAAAATATCTTTAATTTTTGTGTTAATCGGTTATTTAAAGCTAATTATAAATTTCACAAATTATGAGTTTACTTGAGAAACGTAGTTGAACTTTAGAATTAGGAGAGTTAATCAAGATAGCTAAAGTTTGAAAAATGAATTAAACTCATATTTTAAATAAAAACTTATAACAAATATCCGAGAAGGAGTCGACCACTTTTAAGATAAACCTAAAAGTGTTATTAAGTTTAAGACTTGGGATAAAATTAATATCACAAAATATCTTTAGTTTTTGTGTTAATCGGTTATTTAAAGCTAATTATAAATTTCAAAAATTATGAGTTTTCTTGAGAAGTGTAGCTGAACGTTTGAATTATGATTGTTAATCAAGGTAACTAAAGTTTAAAAAATGGATTAAACTTATCTTATATGTTATTTTACTATGCCCTCCTACAAAAAATTATGTTTTGAAGGTTAACTACGTGTAGCAGTAAATTTAAATTAAAAATATAGAATAACCGGGAATAAAACTAAAAGTGTCATTAATTTCAATACTTAGAATGAAATTAAGATATTACAAAATATCTTTAATTTTTTTTTTATTGGAAGGCAATAATTAACGTAAAAATTTAGGAGTTTGTGTTCACAACTAAGTATAGTTAAGCTTTTTATTGTGAATATTAAACAGGTAACTAAAGTGTTGGAAATTAATAAAAATTATCCTTATATAATAAAAGTCTATGTTATCTGTCCGTCTGTCCTCGAATTTATGAAGCAGTTGGACCTGGAATGGATAGAGGCATCCATATTGGATTCTTAATGAGTTAAGGTTAGCAAAATTCAAAACGAGTAAAACGTACTCAATCCACCCCTTTCCCCCCTCTTCGAGCGTTTAATTCCATTATTTGAAGCTCTGTTGTCCTCGGTTAGGAGCAGAACATTAAATTTATCAATTTATCACATAATAAATAGGTAAAAGTAACATTTTTTTAACATTATTACGTCATTCCTTTAACCATCTCGTATAATCATTTCCTATTTTAAATTATTTAAATATCGTCTGCATTATTTTCCTACGTTTTATCTCTGAACTTAGATATGACGTAAATAATTTTCTTTTATATTTGGCTTAAATAATAGATTACGTACATATGTGATAATTTAAATTTAATCATCAAAACATTATTTTTTTTTTGTTGTTGAAATGAAAATTTTATCACCGGTATTAACTACAAATTCTTTTCATAAAGTCTAGGAGTCTATTTCACGGACTAATAAATGTCTATCGTTTAAGGTATATATCTTTGAAAATTTAGAAGTTTCTTCCTTTGAGTGTTTGTTTCCTATACATAACCACACAGTTTGGCTAAATGAATTCAAGGTGATTCTAAACTGCATTCACAGTATAGGGAGACTTTAGAGGCGTATGAAGATAAACAAATTGTTGAGTGTGTACCAGACAATTCTCATCCAAAAAACAAACCATTTTTTTAACTGCATCATAAGGTTCTTTACTATTCTAGAAATTTAAGAATTTTACGTATCCCGTCATATGACGGGATATGTGCTAGTTCAATTATGTTATCCAATAAAAAACTATGGTTTGGTTTGGTTTGAAGCGCTAAGGTCCACTTTCTTGCTACACAAAGAACGACACAGGGACCTACTGCTTAAAGCCTATTCCGAACGGCTACAAACACCGAGGACTGCAGTGAAATTCTAGCTTACAGACTACGGCTCCAAAGAGAAACCTATCCGGCTTTCGCCCGCCAAAGGAAAAACAATGTATATTTTGAAAATTAATTATAATAGCATATTTAGGAATGAGTTGAACGCTTTTAAGTTAAAACTAATAGTGTTATTGAATTTAATAATTGGAATGAAATTAATGTGTCACTTAAAAAATGTCACATAAAAAATTTTGCACTTGTATTTTAAAGTAATAATTATTACTTAAAAGCGTGTGAGTTTACTTAAGTCATAAA
Source organism: Pardosa pseudoannulata (assembly GCA_032207245.1). Lineage (NCBI taxonomy): Eukaryota > Metazoa > Arthropoda > Arachnida > Araneae > Lycosidae > Pardosa > Pardosa pseudoannulata. The sequence goes on from CM063506.1 coordinate 10,939,234, forward strand.
CTAAGAAATGTAGCTGAACTTTTCTATTCAGATTGGTACCTAAGGTAACTAAAGTTTATAAAACAAATTTTAACTCGTATTACACTATGCTGTTCATTAAAAAAATATTTTGAAATATAACTATATGAGCAAATTTTATTTAAAATTTATCAAAGTAGTAACAAATATCCAGGGATGAATTTTACTCGGTTGATAAAAACTATAAGCGTTATTATGTTTAATACTTGTGATCAAATTAATATGTCACAAAATGGCTTTAGCTTTTGTGTTTATCTGTTATTTAAAGGTAATTATTAACGTAAAAACTTATAAGTTTACTTAAGATATATAGCTTAACTTTTTAATTATGTTTGTTAAGCAAGATAACTAAAGGTTTAGAAATGAATTAAACTAATCTTAACTGGTATTTTATTATGCTGCCCAGTAAAAAAAGTATGTTTCCAACTTTAATAGTAAATTTCAATTAAAATTTATAGTAATTATAAAAAAGCCAAGAATGATTTGGCCTCTTTTAAGATAAATCTAGAAGTGTTATTAAGTCTAATACTTGTGGTGAAATTTATGTTATAAAATGCTATAATGATACAGAATGTCTTTATTTTTTGTGCTTATTCGTTATTTGATAGTAATTAATAAAGCAAAAACTTAGAATTGCACAGTTTTTGGAGTCTAAAACTAAGTAAGGTAGTTAAAATGTTTAATTTTGTTTACTAAACAAGGTAATTAAAGTTTAGAAAATGCGTAAGCTCCAGCTATCTAAGAAAAAATATGCTTTAAAAGTTAAATAAGTTAACAACTATACTTAAAAGTTGTCTGCGTTTATAACTAAAAATTGAATTGTTGTTATTTTCGTATGCCACTTGGTCAAACCAAGCACGAATGAGCCATACGCTACTCGTATTTAGGCAAATGGGTGCGCCTTTCGTTTTAACGAACACCGTTAGAGCGCTTTCCCAATTACCGACACGACAACGATAAATCTTAGACGACTGTCGTTCTCCGACATCGGCGGATGTATAATACACTAAGATGAGCTGCTCGCTTTCCCACCAACCGATTCAATGACGATTTTGTCGTTTTCGGCTGCCGATATCGTTTATCGGGCAATTTTGTCGTTCCGCAAGAGCTAGTCCTTTTGAATCGGTCCGACATTTTGAGAGCTATGGCTACTCACGTTGTTCTCTTTGGATTAATAAATTATATTTTTTGTAGTACAGTTGTTACATGACTTTACTTTTAAATTCATTATTAATATAATATTTAAATACTTAGATTTCTTACGTATTAAATTGACACATTCTGTTCAGATTTTATTGTCATGTTATTCTCATTTGCTTGATCATAAAATGCAATTTTATCGTAGTTTTGCTATTATTACTGTTTGAATTTTACATCTGTTATATTAAGTTCTCCTCTGCAATAATTAATAAGTTTATTTATCGCATACTGTTGCTTTTGAAAGCAACGTACTGAGTGTATCAAAGATTGATTTAAGATTGTTTAATAAAATTAAAGAGGTAACGTTACTAAAGAAAAAAAATTATCTGGTAAATGTGTTGATATTTAAAATTACATAGATTTAAAAAGAGAAATGAAAAGAACAAATTCATTACATAAAATTAGAAAAGAGCAATTAAAATTGAAAACATTTTTATTCGTATTTTTTTAATATATTATTGTTTTAAACAAAAATCATTTTAATTATTAAAAAAGATGCCAGAATTTTAGCCGATTTAAGAGAGTTACAGAAAAAATATTAAATTTTTAAAATGAAATAGTAGAAAAAACACCGGGAATCGAACCCGGGGAGGAAAAATACTAGCGCAACACGCTAACACTACGCCAAAACTACTCACAAGCTGGTGTTAAACAGATTTTTTCACAAAAAAAGAGGCGAAGCCAAAGCTTCACTGTCATACCACAGGTGGGAAGAATAATTAATTGGTGCCTAGTATTAATATCTAATGTTTTTAAAATGTGTGCAATGAAACAGCGTTAAAATTTACTTTTCTAACAATAATTGTTGTAGTAAGTCTATAAAAGTTACTACTTCAGTCATTATAAAACTTGTGCTTGCTTACTACCATCTTTAAATGAAACGATATCGGTAGAGAGGAAAAACTCCTTTCTAGACGACACGATACCGTTTCGTCGTTGCAGTATTTACCGGCCGATGCAGACGTTGTCGTGTCGGAAAGTGGGAAAGCGCTCTTGGTGAAAGTACGACTTACGCTCAAGTGGGTTCTCGTAATTTAGAAGCAGGAACCAATCAAAAGACCAATAGGCTTGGCCTGCTATCCCTCAGAGGTACTAATTGAGAACTTGGAGAGTGTGGCGGTTCTGTTTATTAAGGGTGCGAGACGTCGTGAAGGTTAAAATAATATTTAATGCATATGCAGCGCATGCAACAGCTCGTTGCAGGTAGGTACATAAAATTTTGGAGGAGTGACAGTAGTTCTCACTAAAGTCGGCGTACATCGGAATGGCGATTGCGACGAACCACGTCGAGTGCTAGGTTTCTTCTGCTTCAGCTGGTCGAAAGCGGCGGTGACCTTGGGATGGCTGCGGTGACCTTGAGAGATGAAAGGCGGCGAGCGTATCCAGGCAGGTGATAAATGGGAATGTTCCGCTGTTCGTAGCTCGCCGGCTTTTATACGAAGCATGCAGGAAACTGCGCAGGCTTGGTGGTAGATTGACGCTGCTCGTGCAATTTGCATAGATGGCTGGATCGCCATAAGAGCATTGTGACTACGAACCTATTTTACGTGCCCTAGTTACCTTTAACGAACACCGCGGATCTTAGGCCGGCTAGGGCTCCGAACCCACAACCCTCCAGTTACGAGAGTGTTACCTTTTCCGACTGAGCTGCTCAAGAATTGAATTAACAGTATTGATAGAATGTAAAATATTAAGAACATTACCATTTATAAATGTAAGTTGAGTTTTAAATGTTTGTTCGTGATTTTTTTTTCTTACTTTTAAGAAATTGTTTAAATTTTTCAAGTTGCCAAATCACTGAGGCCGAACGATGGCCGATTGGTTAGGGTGCTGGCCTTCGGTACCGAAGTTCGTGGGTTCGAATCCCACAGTGGAATGGATGTTCGTATCCGTCCGGAATCGGCTTTAAGGTGTTGGCCCCGGTCTCATTAGCTCTCGTGTTGCAAAAAGTAGACCGTAGCACACTAAACCAAGCCAAATCACTGAGATAATAAATAAAAATCTATTTCATTTTTCTAATTAAATTTTACTTTATTAGTATATAGTGATAAATGTAATATTAATATGCTTGTATAATTTCAATATTTTCTTAATAATGGCTTTAATTATTAAGACATCAGGTATAAGAAAATCATAAAAATCATAAACTAAAACGATAGAGATGAAACAAGAAAATTGCCCATTATTGTATGACAGGTGCAAAATATCTCTTCTTTCGAGAGATTTGGTGATGTGAATTAATTATTAAAATCGTTGTTTAGTTTTGGAACAAGTGAAAAAGTTTAAAATATTTCTTACATTACTCATTCATTATCAACCCCAAGTTTAACTCCTATTAACCCCTAATATAAACAAAAGTCGAAATTTCCAAGCACTAAATTGTGCATCAAGCAGTTAATCACATAAATGAAAACATAAAAATATTTTTATGGCTGTATTTATTATTGGATATTATTGTATGAATACATTTTTCGAGGTGGGATCACCCGGAATTGTTACCGGATTAGAGATATGGGCTATGAGAATATATCAGTGATTATTTATATATATATATCCTTATCGGAATTGTTTTTGTTTAATTATTTTTAATCATTATGTATCTCTCTTTTATTTTGTAAGAGGGTTCATCAGCATTATAATTTTTCACAGTTTCTTCAAAATTAATGAAGCTTTCGTTTATCAAGATAATCGTATGTCTAAGTAGAGCTCACATATTGTCATCTTGCAGAGACGTAATTTTGAGATTTTTCGATTACGTTATATCGAATATGTTATATCCATAAATATAATTTTTGTTTAATGCAGTCTAATGATATCAGAGAAATGAATATACATAAATTTAAGATTGTTTATGTACATTGAAAATCACCATTAATTAGTGTTCTATTCTCTAAATAATATTCTTTGACGAAGATTTTGTAGAGTTTATTCACACATACGGACTTACACATACATATAAACATTTCAAAGTCTTAAGTAGCTTTTATTCTTCAAAAAATGCGTTCGACTCATGTGTATCTTCTCATCTTGTTTACGACTCAAATTTTTAGTTAGTTTTTAACAGTTAGTCTATTTCTTAATAATTTTGTATGCATTTTTTCTTAGATTAACACTTCGCGTGCGGACAACATATTTTTAAGTTTTCTGCAATCTGTCACTGTAGCGCGGGGCACATAAAAATACGTATTTAGTAGATTTGTGGTGGATAACCGCTAACCACCACAAATCTACTAAACACGTATAATTATATGTATGTGGGAGAATATATGCGTGTTGTTTGCGATGCTATGCAATGCATTGCAATTTTTCTTTCCACAAGTTATGATTGTCGAGTAACTCGGTCTTTTGTTGCGTTATTTCGTCTTCAATCGAATTCCTAGCTCCAGAACGTACAAGTCGTGTTTTGTCAATTTGAAGCTTGGTTTTTTATTGTTGAATAGCAAAATGGATAAAATGAGCCGTTGGGACAAAGATAGTGATGAAAAAATATGAGCTGACAGATTATCGGACTTTAATTTTAAAAATCGTTTACTTTTTGTGATTCCGTAAAAATATTGGTGTTTTTTGTTAAATAATCATACAGTATATATTAAAGTGTAAAATAAAAAAAGTTTCGTTCATAAAAACAAAGTAGTTATCGATTGACTGCGATTTTTCTGAATAACTAAACTTTCACTCGATTCACGAAAAAACAACCGCTGCACTCGTAAGTTGGCGGTGAAGTATTCCCGCATGCTAAGTGTTAAAAGATTCACATTTTATTTAAAAGTACATATGAATAAATTTTAAAAATTTAACTGCAACATATAGAACTTAGATATGAAATTTATGTTTAATATTTTGAAACTCTTTCAGTTCCATGGTCTTCGTTGCTAGATATTAAATCTTTTGGACATTTTTAAATAACTGAATACTAACGAAGAGAAAATTCTTTAGATATGACATATTAAATGTATTACAGGGAGAATACATATCCTCGTTTTTTTCTTTCTCACTGTTGATATAATTCTGGTCAGTCCCAAAGCAGCCCATAAAATTCCCTCTTCTCCATTGAAATACATTTTCCTATACATCTAACATATCTTATACGCACAGATAAACATGGGGAAGATAACAGGAAGCAGTACTGAAATAGGAAATGTATCGGCAAACCTATTAATTTTTATGATACAAATTTTCTGTTCTCTCCCAAATTTATACATCCTTTTTTATTTCCTCTTCGTACTAAACTGTTACTCATAAGAAGAATTTTCCATGCGGAACGGTACAAATATATACTCAACATTAAACTTGTCCGTTGAGTTAATGGATGTTTTTTCTATTGAATCTAGGAAAGAAGTAATCTTACAACCCAGTACATCAGTTATTTCAAGCCAATCTATGTAATTAAGCACAAGCCATAAACCTTGAATAAAGCAAATTTCATTCCTTTCTCAAAAGCTTTATGTATTCATAACGGATAAATAGCCTTCCATAATATAAAGTATATGATAGTTATAATCAACATAATATACCTTATGTAATTACATAATATACCTTATTATTATACCTTATGTAAACAGATGACATTCAAATTACGATTTTAAAAAATTCAAAAAATAAATTTATGGATCTCTGGTGGAAAAACAATGATTGATACTAAACTGAATGATGTTATCTGCCCAAAGTGGAGGAATTTAAAATAATTTTTGTCTTATAACGACATTAGAAACTAATAAAATTTCGGGCATTTAAAACTTTAAAAGGAATTTTTAAAAAGTAATTTTTGCTACTATTCCCCTATATGATAAAGGTCGTAATTCTTACACACTCAATATTTTTCACAATTTATTTATTTTATATCTGTAATTAAATGTAAACTAAAAAGTTTTAAATGTATTCGTTTAGAGAGAATTTTAAATATTTTTTGTAGTACTAAGGCATTAAAAACTATATAAAATTTCCATTAAAAACTTTAAAAGAAATTTTTAAAAAGTAATTTTATCTCTTCCCCTATATGATAAAGGTCGTAATTCTTACACACTCAATATTTTTCACAATTTATTTATTTTATATCTGTAATTAAATGTAAACTAAAAAGTTTTAAATGTATTCGTTTAGAGAGAATTTTAAATATTTTTTGTAGTACTAAGGCATTAAAAACTATATAAAATTTCCATTAAAAACTTTAAAAGAAATTTTTAAAAAGTAATTTTATCTCTTCCCCTATATGATAAAGGTCGTAACACTTACACACAATAATTTTTCACGATTTATTGAAAATTTAACTTTATATCTGTAATTAAAGGTAAACTAAAAAGTTTTAAATGTATTCGTTTAGAGAGAATTTTAAATATTTTTATAGTATTAAGGCATTAAAAACTATATAAAATTTCAGGCATTAAAAACTTTAAAAAAAAATTTTTTTAAAGTAATTTTATCTCTTTCCCTATATGATAAAGGTCGTAACACTTACACACAATATTTTTCACAATTTATTGAAAATTTATCTTTATATGTGTAATTAAAAGTAAACTAAAACGTTTTAAAATGTATTCGTTTAGAGATGAGTTTATTAATTAGGGAAACTATACATTTTTTTCTTTCGTTTTTATACTTAAACGATTAGTTTCAGTTCAACTATATTTTATGCATTTTCTACACTATCACATTGTTTTTGAAGTAATTATATATTAGTGATTATTTATTAAATGATTAGTTATTTTTAAGTTAATAATTATTCAAGCAGCATACCATGAATAATAAATACCTATTTAAATTTGTTTATCGTTAGAATATAAAACCGACGATGTCACAGAATAAAAAATGAACTTTATAGACATACAAGAAAAAACAACATGGACTGAATACGAGGGTCATCCAGAAAGTAAGTTTCCCTATTTAAAAGAAAAAAAGAACTCACATTTTCCCGGACATATTTATTGGTAAAAAGTACAGCAATGTTTCAGCTATTTTTCAACATAGCCACCACTAGAGTTGAGACCCTTGTCGTGTTGTGGGATCAACTTTTGTATACCTATGTCGTAGAACTCTGCCGCCTGTGAATGATGGAACAGCCTTCCTGTCCCAGAACACTGTGCACATCCCTTTCAGTACCGACAGCTTCTGTTTGAATTTGGTACTGACTGAAAATCCACTATGATGTGAATGCATTGACTGCTGCTTGGTTTCCGGTGTAAAGTGCGAAATCCAAGTGTGATCCTGTGAAGATCCTGTCGAGGGACTCGTCATCGACATCGTGATAACGTAGCAGAAATGTCAGTGCTGCTCCTAAGCGTTGAATTTTGTGTTCGGGTGGCAGTTTCGGCTCATAGACCTATCAGAGCTAACGGTGAATTTCAATTGGCCCAATGCTTTGTGTATTCAAAATCACAGACCGAATCTTGGAGGCGGGAAAAGAAATTAGAGTTTCCATTTCGGACCACTGCTACCCTGCTACTGGCTCGAATCTAGGCTTGTCCAGCTGGCATATGATTAATACGTCATAGATATGTTACGCACGCGCAATTAATACTACTAATTACGTTTACTTTAAAGGGGAAAACATCGGGAAACTTACTTTCTGGATGCGCCTCGTATGTGTTTGTATATATTAAGGTGAAAGAGCGTAATCTGGAGAATATCCACTTTAACCGGTGAATGTCAACATCCACGTAGTCGTTTGGTGCTTTAAAAGTTTCAGGATTACATCAGCTTATTTTATACATAAATAATTTATAAAATTTCTCAAACATCAATAGAACTTACATAATTTTCATATTCCTTTAAAAATTAAAAATAATTTCTAAAAACTTTTAATGTCATAATTAATTTAGAGCAATATATATTGTTCTAATAATTCCATACTAAATCATTGTAATGGTACATTATAAATATAATAAATATTTTTAACTGAAAATACATGTTCACGATAAATAATTTAGTTCAAACTCATTAAATAAAAATTACTTTAAATATCCATTTATCCTCGTATTTAAAGAAAATTCTCTTTCAAAAATCCCCTAAATAGCTATTACCTCTTTCAAAACTTCCATTAACAATGACCACAATATTTCATCATTTTTCTCCAAGATTTTTTTTTTATTTGTTCTCAACAAATACCGTGACCCATCGCTTTCCTAAAAATTCTGCGACTAAATCCATTCTGAATAGAAAAGGAAGTTCTCCCCTGCTCTTTATAAAAAGCACATTTTTTTGGTTTATATTTTAATTTTCCATTGTGTTTCTCCCGAGAAGGTCAATATTTAATATCCGACCCCAGCGGGAATTCCACGGCAAGCCTTTTTCTCTGATGCCAAAGCCACGGGGAGGTCACGCCTTAATGGGAGGGAAAAAAGCAGCTCTTTTTACGCGGTGGTCCTAAAATAGAAATTTTAACTTCTTGCAGATTAAATAAGCTAAAACCTTAACTTTTGAATTAATTCGTTGTCATTTGGACTGGCAGTGAAACCAGAGGACTAATGAATGAAATTTAATCCTGCAAATCATGGGCAAATGAAAAAAATAAGGAAACAGTCTTTATCGACCATCGATTTTTCAGAGAGAAAAGTTTAAACTTTTTGTATGAAGGAAAATTCTCAAGTTGCATCTATAAAGCATGGCTCTTAAATAGGACTGGGACATGTTGAAAATCTTATGTGATAGATAACTAGCTTTATATCTCAATTTAACGATATATCGTTATGAGAAATTTTGATAATTTTTTAAGCTTGTTTTAAATTTTAGAGAATATCAGTATACAGTATGACTAAAATAAAAGCATTTTAGAAAATTCTTTTTCAAAAGTATTCTACTTATTATTCACCATAAAGTGTTATTAATATCTTAAGAAGCAAAAAATATTTAAGAAGCGAAAAATAAAAACAAGTCTAACATTTAAATTATATCCTATGTGAGCTTAATTAATAATACGGAAGAAAATTCTCGAATATAATTTTATATTTAAAAAAAATATAAGTAGTTCCCCATTTATGGACAGTAAGAAAGTTTTATGTTTAATATGTAGGTCCATTTAACAAATTTTTCTATGTTTTAATGGTCAAATTTTTATGTAACGTCTGCAGTAATTGCAGCAGAAAAAAATTTCAAGTTTTAGATAAAAAGGCGATCCCTAATATCGCGCATGCACTCTATTTCTCTGCCTTATAATGTCGAGAAATCGGAAAGTCGAGATATTGGAATGTTATATCGCGCACGTGGTGTGTTACTCGAAGTCTACGAATCAAAGAGACAATGTTGACGGGACGTGACCTTCGGGAATGCTATATCGTGCATGTGCTTTCACTGTCAGAATATCAGAAAAATGATTTTACATCAGATATGGGAGACAATCTTAAAATGAATTAACTATATCGGCATTTATTCCACATCGTGATACATCGCCGAACTATAAATTTGGTGGACTCGCGGTTAATTTGAGTTCTTCATAACACATGAACTTCTGCCGCCACGGCATACCTTTTGGTGTCAGTCACCTTTGACAGCAACCTCAACGGACTGACAGACGAGAAACCGTAGGTGATAGAACGCGCTATGTAACGTAACTAGGCATGAGATGTATGTTCTGTATTCTGGCCACGTAGAAAGATAATTAAATGGATGAGCGCTAATGCTTGCCTGTTTATTTACTCCTCTTACACTCAACATGCACTATACTATTCTAAAATAGAATAGAGTAACATCACATACCTTTCTTACATAAGTATATTTAAATTAGATGTTAGATAAAATATATATAAGATGGCTGTAGTAATAAAAACAAAGAAAAATAATGCACCTGAAATAAATATTTGCATAATATTAGTTATGTTAATATTAGTAAAATTCCTGCATACTCTTATCACCAACTCTTACAAAAACAAGTGAACTAAATGGGATGAGCTTAATGTTTTTCATTTTGTTTTGTTTTTGCTACTGTCTCATTTCATTTTATTTTTATTTTTATGGAGAAACAATTAAAATCTAGCTCTATTGATGTTATCACTGGTCGTATTTCGTTTTCTGCACTAAGAATGTTTCAGTTCTCTTTTCCGCATATGGTAAACGATTTTTCACATAAATATGTTGTTTTAAATGGCATGAAATATAGTAATGGATGAACTGGTAACTTTTGATGCCAGCACATCCACGAAAAGAATGCTGGAGCACAGCCAGCAAGGAATGTTAGCTGCCAGCGTAGAATAGTTCCACAGCAGCCCAAATAATTACATGTGTAACAAGCAAGTCTAGACTATGACGTAGTTTACAGTGCCCTCTATAGGGTATACCAAGAAAGAACTGAGTTTGAGGCTTGCTGTCGACCGGTATGATCGTGTACTGTTGAATTCCCGTCCCATTATGTTAATATTTCTGTTTTCTGTGTAAATGTTGATGTTTCGTAAAAGTAAATTTTTGTTCAATTAACCCTTTGTTCAATTAACCTTATTTATCACACATATAGTTTACGGATTTCATGTATAGCTTATACTCCTTAATACTTATTCGTGACAGCCAATTTGAAAACCACTAACCAAAATGGAACCGACTGTGGATTCAACCCCCAACTCATATACCAATGGAAACGCTAGGTGGGCAAAATTCAAGGTTCAAGATTATGGCTTTTTCTGGAAACAAAAATGAAACATCTCTACCCAACCTTTCAAAAGAAGAATATGTCTTTTTTCTTAATACTTCAGTCTATGTACTTAATTTTTGTCTTTAGCTTAATTGTTTCCAACTAAATAGCATTTTCTGGGGTTGAAATATTTTCTGGTTCTATAGAAAATATGCCTCTGGTTACACAGTTTATTCACCTACCTGAAAACCAAAAAAATATTCATATTTTTCCATTCGCTTACTTATCTCCAGCTGAGCTAGCAGTAAAATAAAACCCGGAAATGTTTTCCTTTGATTTCCCGCTGAGAAAAGTTATTAAGTCCAAGCGCATTTACATGAAAGCGATACATATAAAATATTGAAATATTTTTTGTCAATGCTGTTTAATAAACCATAATATGTTTTTTTCTTTTTAAATGGCTGACGTTTTAAATGGGTTTTTTCTCAATTTCTGAAAGGGAGTCATTATGAATTGGTTTATAATGTTGCAGGAAGTTAATTGCACGTTATGAAATTCAACGTCTGCTCTATTTACTTGAGAAGATTATAGTGATACTTCTCAACATTTTATACTCTAATTTGTGTATTTATATCTAAGTGGATTTTAAGAACTGTAATGACCTGTAAATATATACACTTCTGCGTATACATACATTTATGTCTGAATTGATTTTTCAAGAAAGTTTATAAATGTATGTTCATGTGCAAATCCAAAAATACATGCGCCAAGCATCTCGTACCATACTATTGGCAGAAAAAAAAAAGTTGTAATCGTTCAACTTTTAAACTAAGAAGTAAATGTAATCAGGAATCTGATTACACCATTATTTAACCATTTAACAATTTGATATTTTGGTAAATTTTTCATATATATATATATATATATATGTAATTTCCTTTCAGTTCAACTTAACACTACTGCTGTTTAAGAAAAATTTCAAGACTAAAATTTCTTTTCTTAAAATTTATGAAATATCTTCTACAATAAGTATACCTACAATAGTTCAGCTAATTAAATTTACCTTAGAAATTTTAGTCATTAATAATTCTGTAACTTCTTGACTACATTCGATATGTGAATATATATTTCGTTAAAAGAATTCTGTAAGCTCAAGGAATGAACACTGTAATATAACAAAACATAAACTTTCCATTCACACATTTATTATCCACATTTATGATCCACAGTTTTGAACATTGAATAAAAGAGATTTGAATTGTTATTTCCGTTCTCAAAAGTAAAAGTTGAAGGACATAGGGTAATTTACTAAAGTATTCCATAATAATATTGCAATAGGTTCTACTGAACTGGATCCACACATTTATTATCCACAGTTTTGAACATTGAATAAAAGATATTTGAATTGTTATTTCCGTTCTCAAAAGTAAAAGTTGAAGGACATAGGGTAATTTACTAAAATATTCCATAATAATATTGCAATTTTCTACTGAACTGGATCCACACATTTATTATCCACAGTTTTGAACATTGAATAAAAGAGATTTCAATTGTTATTTCCGTTCTCAAAAGTAAAAGTTGAGGAACATAGGGTAATTTACTAAAATATTCCATAATAATATTGCAATAGGTTCTACTGAACTGGATCCACACATTTATGATCCACAGTTTTGAACATTGAATAAAAGAGATTTGAATTGTTATTTCCGTTCTCAAAAGTAAAAGTTGAAGGACATAGGGTAATTTACTAAAATATTCCATAATAATATTGGAATAGGTTTTACTGAACTGGATCCACACATTTATTATCCACAGTTTTGAACATTGAATAAAAGAGATTTTAATTGATATTTCCTTTCTCAAAAGTAAAAGTCGAAGGACATAGGATAAATTACTAAAATATTCCATAATAATATTGCAATAGGTTTTACTGAACTGGATCCACACATTTATTATCTACAGTTTTGAAGATTGGATAAAAGAGATTTGAATTGTTATATCCGTTCTCAAAAGTAAAAGATGAAGGACATAGGGTAGATTACTAAAATATTCCATAATAATATTGCAATAGGTTTTATTGAACTGGATCCACACATTTATTATCCACATTTATTATTTACAGTTTTGAACATTGAATAAAAGAGATTTAATTGTTATTTCCGTTCTCAAAAGTAAAAGTTGAAGGACATAGGGTAAATTACTAAAATATTCCATAATAATATTGCAATAGGTTTTACTGAACTGGATTTTGTAGCAGAGAGCACTGAGTCAGTGTTTTCTTCCAACTTCTCCTTTTATAATATTTTATCAAAACAATAGTGGCCTCTCTCCGAAGCAATTAATAGCTTAATACGGAATTTCAAGGCAAAACATTCAGTTACACTTAAAGGGATAAGAAATTATTGAAAGATAAAAGAAGGAGAAAATAATTGAAAGATTCTGATTTCTAAAAATAGTTCATGATGCCCAATTTTATACTAAATTATAAGAATTCCTTAAAAAAATTTTTTCTAAAGTAATTTAAATAAAATTTATTTTTTGAGGGACTCTAATCATCAATTATTCCATTATCCTAATTTTTGATAAGTATCATGAAGGTTGATTAGAAGCGTTACATTCTAAGTATTTCTACCCAAGGGCTAATAAAATCATGACCTTCTTCATACAGTCTATGCGAAACGGTTAGAAATATCCAATAAATCAGGGTTAAATGGCAAGTAAAATCAGGAAATCTCGCGGGGCTTTCCCGATTAATTCAGAAAGAAACAGAACCCGCGACCTAGCAAAATATTTCGCTATTTAAAAAGCAGTACCTTAACCAGATTTAATACGGCTAACCCCTGTTCCCAAAAACAAAGTTTAGAGAGGACATTAACTAAATATATACGTATGTGTGTTCGCGTGTGTGTACGCCCAAAAAGTGATCCGGAAGTCAGAAAAAACTTTAAAATTGAATGATTTCACAGACATATAGATACAAAGATGTGTCGAATGGAGATACAGTACCATTTTTTGTGACATAAGGAACAAATATCTTGACAAATTCTTTTTTTATCTCTAGAGGGAGTTATTGGTTTTTGCTACCGGATTATGTGAGCAGTAGATAATTTAAAGGAACATCTTCATGAGATATGGTTGTCAAATCTATATGCCTATCACTGCTGTCTTCAGTGATGGAACCCCTTTTAGTTAAACTGTACATCAAAAATTGTCAGTATAATATTGTGGACAAATCGCTGTGTGTGTGAGGTGCTAAAAGGTTCTTTGTGATCAAATTCAAGTGTACGTTCCTTGGCAACATACATCTGCCATACTGGAATGTTTCCTACTGCTGTAAACGGTATGATGCCTCGTCTTACAGTTGGGATGCTGGAAGACAGAAAGACTTCTTAACACTATCAAGGTTATCTATAAGTAGTATTCAGCTTTTAAGTCATCTAAGAGTCAAATACAGAATTATAGCGCCACCTTTTGGGTACCAGTAGAATCACTCTAGCATTTCCTTACTTTCGTCACAAACCTCCCAGCTTCATTTCCATTAGACTGGTGCAAATTGGATCTTTTTTATCTTTATTCGTCATTGAATAATGCAATTTTATTCTGATTTTCAGATCACCCGCTGAATATTTCATGTATTACAATTAAGTAAATCTTCAAACATCAAAAGTCAGAAATTAAGAATAAAATATAATGGGAAAGAATCAATTATAAAGGAAAATATTATTTTTAAAATGTCATACCACGATTGTAAAAAGTTAACCTCTTCATACGATTTTATTGTAAAATAGATTTGAAACTTTAATTTCGAAAGTACTTAAATAGCCAGCGTTTACTTTATCGAATAGGAGAATTTTATTCGTGTTAAAGAAGCCAGTTTTTTCTTAGCAGCGATACCACATATTCGTTCCAGGCTACTTCCTTTTCTGACAGTTTCAATTATTACTTTTGATCCCGGTTATACATATGGCAATCAATTAAAGATTTTTTCCATATTTTTACTTAGAGAAGTGACAGTGTAGTGGTATTTATCTTAAATGAGGTTGTATAGTTGATTAACGATGTTACAGTCTTATTGTTTGAATAAAAGATCGAAATGCCGATTTATTCTCCTTCTGATGTTGTTCTTTTTAACCAAGAGAAATACAGAGTATCTTATATCAGGGAGGGGGTATGTTAGTTTGAAAAATGGATGATTTAAAATGTTTAGGAATTATTTTGTCTTTTTATTTGCCTGTTTAAATTGCTGTCATCATTTGGACAGTATCAGTATAAAATGATCAACAACGTGTCATGAAAATTCATCAACCAAGAACACTAGACCCTATCGAGGAAGGAGTCATCATTAGCCATAACTCACTTTCAACATAAAAAATAAAATAGTGAAATATGTCTCACAATGGAACAAATAAAAAGAAGTCTTAACGAGATTATCACGGGGTGGGGGAATAAGTCTTACAAATAGAACCCAATAAAAGAACGTTGCTTAGGGTAAAACTCCACGGATGAGAATATAAGAATGATCAATAACAACATATTTCAGTGATTAAAGTATTCTCCAAGAATGTGAAAGAGAGCGAGCTTAATTTCTAAGACCATAATTGGTTTTTAATGAGGGAAAAGAATAAATATTGTTACAAGACGAGAAAATAAATCTCAGAGCGTCACTCCAGGAAACATAGAGATCTTTGACTCGGATTTAAGTCATTCTTATCTGCCTCTTTGCACGTAAAATGGAGGAAGATTATATCGTGTTAGAAGAATATATCATGGAAGTTTGTTGGCTAAATTACTGGTCTAACTCTCAAAAGAAATTAAGCTACATTCTTGGGACATTAAATAATTTTTGAATTAAGGATAAACCATGCACAATTATAGAGCATAAATGGATAGTGTAAACGACACGAAAACTAACATAAACTGCTTTTGAATTAGGGAATAAATTGTTTCCTTTATTCCGGGTTAGATTATTGTTGTAACTGGAAGAAGAAGCTGAACTTGACACTTGGAGCATTAAAAATTTTTTGAATCAAGAATAAAATCAAATATTATTATAGATAATAGACGGGTACTAGAATGGCATGAGAGCCAATACAAAGTAATCTGTAGCTGGTTTAAGGGACTGGTATCCTTCTTTTCCCAGATTAACACATTGTATGCGGGACACGTACTAGTACGTTTTCTGACGATTGATACTTGAGAGCGGGACACGTACTAGTACGGGTTAGTGTAACAACATGGTTTGTTTGTGGGTACAAAAATAACAGCATATACAGGAAAACGAAGCCGAATGTTCTTGGCTACTACATAGATTCTGGAAAAATTTAGACAAATAAAAACTAGTTTTTACATTCGTCGATGCGGAACCACAGAA